>JADKXX010006186.1:0-307680 GCA_017310255.1 Butorides virescens | reverse complement strand
TGAAGAAGGGTGCGAGGACTCGCATGAAGGGGGGCTGCCATACGAGGGAGGCCCCCGGAGAGGGCTGTGAGGGGCAGGCTCTGAGGGGGGCCCCTGCTGTTCCCGCTCGAAAGGGTGTTTTGGCTCAAGAGGGACCGGCGGAGGAAGGGGGCACAGCGGGCCGGTGTGTGAAAACCACAGCACCTCTCTCCCGCTGACAGGGGAGCGGATGGGGCTGTTGGTTTTCACTGTTATCAACTGCCATCGTTCTGTGAAGTCTCTCATGTCACATTAATCACGTGGATGCCGTACGTTCTCACACGGCAGAAATCAGTTCGGTTATTCTGGAAGATGTTATCCCAGCTCTTTGTCATTTCCTTTACATCCTCCCTTGCATCGTACAGTTCAGGAAGGCAGCTCGTTGATTAAGGCAGCGCCATTTTCTTTAACTGTGGAAAAGTACTCTAAATGTAATGTATTTCTGCAGTGGAAAGTGTTGTTAGAACAAAAACTTCACCTAACACCTGCACTGAGGAGTGAACCGTCTTTTAAAACCTTTGGACTCTGAAATGTTTATAAAAAGGGTAATATTATTTGAAGTTGCGCCAGGGCAGGTTTAGGCTGGGCGTTAGGAAAAACTTCTTCACCGAAAGGGTTGTCAGGCTCTCAATGGGCTGCCCAGGCAGGTGGTCGAGTCCCCATCCCTGGAGGGATTTAAAAGAAGGATGGATGAGGTGCTTAGGGCCAGGGGTTAGTGGTGGGATGGCAGGGTTAGGTTAAAGGTTGGACTCGATGATCTTAAAGTTCTTTTCCAACCAAAGTGATTCTATGATTATTTGAGGGGCTTTTGCCTCACCTGAGCTTGTTATCGATGTTGCGTTCCTCTTGGAGAAGAATGTCTCTGGAATTTCGGTTACTGTTTGGTTTAGTTGTTGGCTGCAGGCACAAGGGCTTCTGTTTGCGCGGCGTCTGCTCTCAACACGTACTGCGTTGGGTTTCCTTGTAATTTGCTTTCAATAGATTTCTGTGTGAGGTGCATACGAGTCTGCCAGCCTCCTCCCAACATGGTTCAAGTACGTCGCAGAGCTTTTACCAGAGTCACTTGCTGGTAATGAATAGAAAACGCTGGCGTTTGCAGGAGCGTCGTGCTGTGGGAGAACCGGGTACGTGGCGGGAGGACAATGTGGCTTTGGACTCACGTACTGAGTCTACGTCGGCAGCTGTAAACACTGAGAACCGGGCAATTGAGGCTAGGAGAGAAATTCCTCACTCCCACTTCGCTAGCTCTTGCTCTCGGCCTGATTTCCCAAGGCAAGGGCTCTTCTGTGACCTCTTCATTGGTTTTAGCATTCCACAAAAAACTTGTGAACACTGGGTTTTGCACGTGGCGGAGGTCTTGCTTTCTGCCTGTTGGTATTTCTATCTGCTGTGTGACCTCAGGCACCCAAAACCAGCTTTCAGTTTGATTTCTTGGCTTCTAGAAAGACACTGATCTTCCTGATGCGAAGGAGGTGGTGGCCCAGTGGTGACAGCTTGCGCTGTCTCTTGCTGTGGTTAGGGATGAGAGTGAAAATGGGGAGAAGCAGAGGTTATAACACATAAGTTGTGAGGGGGTAACAAAAACCATAACCTGGCTTTGTTAGCTCTGCTGATTGCAGAACTGTTTGTTTTTCTACATACGGGCTATACCTGCATCAGATCTGTGATCCTCTAGAAACTGCGATCATGACTTCCCTTTCAGCATTCTCTTTATCTTGAAACACCCCAGAACGTTTGATAGTTTGGGTTATAAATCACCCTTTAGAATCTCTGCAGTTATCTTTGGGATGACAGATCTCTACAGAGAGGAGAAAATAAAGAGGTAGGGAGAGAAATTCAGGCTTTCGTGCCAATGTGATAAAGGTGAAATGGGTTCAGGGTGCTCAGATTCCTGTTCCTTCAGAAAAAGTTTCTTTTACCTTCAGTCATCAGTTAATGGGGTTGCCAGGTCCTGTTAGGGCAGGTCCGGAACTCTGTATTAGCAGAGAGTAGGGTAAGTGCCTTGTCCAGAATTACTCACTTTTTGGGGGTTGGTTTGCCTTTCTGCAGGCATGAGTCACGAGGACGGAGCCAGACTCTTCTCAGAGGTGCCCAGCGACAGGACAAGGGGCAATGGGCACAAACTGAAGCAGAAGAGGTTTCAGTTGAATATGAGGAAAAACTTCTTCACTTTGAGGGTGACAGAGCACTGGCACAGGCTGCCCAGGGGGGTTGTGGAGTCTCCTTCTCTGGAGATATTCAAAGGCCACCTGGACAAAGTCCTGTGTAACATGCTCTGGGTGAGCCTGCTTGAGCAGGGGCGTTGGACTGGATGATCTCCTGAGGTCCCTTCCAACCCCTGCCATTCTGTGATTCTCTGAGTCAGGTGCCTTGGGTTCCTCTGTGAGTTTCTAACTTGTCTCCTGCGTTTTCTTTTTTTTTTTGCCCTCCATGTTAGTCGCCTGTCCTGGCTGGAAAACTCCGGCGTTGGCTTTTCCTTGGATTATCCCACCATAAGTTTACATGCTGTCTCCAGGGACCTGAACGCCTACCCATGGGAGCACTTGTACGTCATGGTGAACGCCAAATTCGAAGGTATGCCCGGAGCGCTGCTCAGTGTTCCCATGCAGTCCTGAGCGGCACGAGTTTCTCTTCAAAGAGAGTAAATTTTTTTTAAAAAAATGATACGCTTCATTCAAGTAATAGCTTGTATTTTTGTTTTCATTTCCCTGAAGGATAGTTATTTTAGAAGTATAGCTGTGCCCTTGTTTAGAGTCACTTCTGTACTGTTCTGCTCTCAGCATGTGAGTACGTACAAGCTGGAGTGGCAAAAAAAAAAAAATGGTTCTCTGCTCTCTTACACTCATTTTAAGCAATTTAGTTCCTCTGCAGTCTCCCCATGATTCCAGCTTAGGTATCAGTTTTGCTTTATTGAATTTATGTTAATGTTGCTACCCTGTCCAGGCTTTATGAGTTCCTGCTGTTTCACATTAGCCTGCAAGCTTGCAGTCATTTTCTCCCACAGCTTGCTTAAAAAAAAAAAAAAAAAAAAAAAAGACAATAGCTCATGTTACCAGGCTTAATGGGTCTTTGTAGGTTTCCCACAAAACCAACCTTTAGACCGTTCTTGCCTTGACCTAGAGAAAACAAGCTTTCTATTTCCTGGTTTGTATGAAGATTTTCTATATTTGAGATTTTTGCCATCTCAATTGACGATTCATGAGTGTTAAGGCTTGAGCAGATCTGCCTGTGAGTCATTGTAGTTAAAGGTGAAAATCTGGCATTTAATTTTTCTTTAGACAGTCTACATACTGAAAGTACTGACAACACTCTGAGGAGACAGGTGTTTTTAAGCTATAAACACTCTTCATTATTTCCTTCTCTCATGTTACTAATATTTTCTGACAGTCTATCACTACAAATAATAAGAGAATGCGTATGCACACCTCTTGGTTCTTCTTCCTTGCTTTTCTTTAACTGTGTTTAATTCTGAAGTAAACTGAGCCTAGTTTGAAGGAAGATTTTGTTTCCAGCTTTTAATTCATTCTGATAATGGCGTTTGAAAATAGGGATATCCTCTGATAGTTCTTATATATAAATCTTTAATAGACTGATTTTGGGGTTTGTGGTTGGTGGTTTTTTTTTTTATTATATGAACTCTGGCTACAGTAAATCTTCCACAGCAAGTAGATTTGTTTAGTTTTCAGGTCCCTCCCTGGCCTGGGATGTTAACTGCTGAATAGTGTTAAACCCAAACCTCTCCGCTTCTTTGGCTGTGGGAATCTTCACTTCTCAGTTGGGCAGGGTACATTTTGTTCTGCCTCTGGAAGTTTTTGTTGGGCTCTCTGTGTGTGTGTATGTGCCTTATCCTCGCCCCTTTTTTTAGAAAAAGGCAGTCAGAGGTTGACTTCATTGAAAACAAAGAGCTGGAGTCAGCAGTGACAAGCTGTGCCTGCGGGTGTCAGTTGGAAAAGAATTGGGGAGCTTCCTTGGACACTTTGTTTTTTGGGGCAGCTGGCTGGCAGCTTCTTGGCTTCTTCATATTCTCAGTGGTGCCAGTTTTGTATGCGATAAAAGCTGCTCTCAGTGGAACAGCCTTAACTGTATTCCTGTTTCTCTAGAAGATAACTATGCGCTTTTGAACCTGTCAGTGCAGTGTCCCCAGCCACGGAGCAATGAACTGTAGCCAACTTCTTTGTGGTTTTTATATTTACGGAGAGCAAAACGTCACTTTGTTGCTTACTTATTCACACACGTAGCGTATGGAAGTCAGGAAGCACGGCTTTGCTCGCAGTCGTCATTGGCCCTGGGTGCACTTTCTACCTCTGACATCTTTGCTGTCTGGCTGGGAATGTCAGAAATCAAGATCTTCTGCAAATGTCACTGTCCTCTGTGAGAGGCCATGCTGGAAGCACATTGATTTTGTGACAGTAGCGTTAAGGATCCGTAAAATTCACGTGATTTAAAAATACATACATAGCATCGTGCAAGTAAATGATAATGATGGTGAATTGTGGGGGTTTTTGAGTGCAGTTGTTTTTAATAAGAATCAGGTAGTTTTCCCGAAGTACATGAATACATCACGTGACCATTATGGAAATCTGCAGTCCTAAAATTATGAATAGAGAAGTTTTCATGTGCATTGCAAGTGTTGTCGAGGTGCTGTGAGAGGACCTCATATATCTGTAATGTGGGTGGGAGTGGGTTGGTTTGTGCCTCTCACAGGTTGTGTCCAGCTTTCTGATTTGATTACTGTGCGTTCCTGAAAGAATAAACAAACATGACATTTTTTTTTTTTTTTTTGGACCAAATAAACATGTTTCTCTAAAATCTTTTCATTTCCTAAAGAAGAAGAGACAAAAGAGGCTCCCATGGCTGAAGGGGAAGAGGAGGAAGATAGCGATGATGATGTTGAACCAATTGCAGAATTCAGATTTGTACCTAGCGACAAATCAGCCTGTAAGTGAAGAGGGAAATTGTTTTTTAGCTTAAAGTCCTGGCTGTAGGTGGAAGGCATCTCTGGTATAGAGATGTAAATGATGTGATCCATTAGTGTCCTGACTTGATTTCTGTGTGCTGAGAAGAAGAAAGCAAATTGGTTTATCTTGCTTCAAACCAGAATAGTTCAAGCAGCTGCTTCTCAAGGAAAATTCCAATGGTTTAAAATAGAGACTTTTAAAACACGTGACACAGATAAACTTACCTATATGCATTTGCACAGAACTTGCACGGGAAATGTCTTTGTAATTACAAATTCAGTGATATTTGAGTCAGCGACGGCTTGGTTAGGAACATGCTAATGTCCAGACATTACCACTGGAAAGCAGTCGTATCCTCTCCCGTTGGAGCTTACAGTTGGATCCAAGTCTGTATTAGGTGCTGCAAGGAATCCTGTAGTGGGTAACCACAGACTGAATTGTCCAGAGATAAGGCTTTGTCATCAGTGAAATAACGGAAAAGTGCTGTTAACAGGATAAAGCACCAGGCTGGATCTGGGAAGCGTAGTTTGTTTCTTGCACGGCTGCTGGCTGGGTGATGTTTTCAAACATGAATTCAGTGGTGGTTCTTGTAAAGGAATATTCTCAATCTCTCTGATTACTTGGTCTGGGTTTTTTTGCCTGTTGTTGTGGGGTATCGTTGGAGAAACGAGAGAGGTTTCTGTTTGTTTGTGTTCTTACAGTGGAAGCCATGTTTTCAGCGATGTGTGAATGCCAAGCTCTGCACCCAGACCCAGACGATGAAGATTCAGACAATGATTATGAAGGGGAGGAGTACGACGTTGAGGCCCATGGTTCGTAACAATTGTTTCTTTTGCAATACCTACCAGCACTTGGGTACCTGGAACTTCTCCTACGGTGTCTGTCATGAGAACGGTTTGCTCTGTTAAGAAATTCATAGAATCATAGAAAATGTTGGGAAAGACCTCTAAGATCACCAAGTCCAACCGTCAACCCAACACCACCATGCCTACTAAACCATGTCCCGAAGTGCCATGTCTACACGTTTCTTGAACACCTCCAGGAGTGAGGATTCCACCACCTCTCTGGGCAGCCCGTTACACTGCTTGACCACTCTTTCAGTAAAGAAATTTTTCCCAATGTCCAATCTAAACCTCCCCTGGAACAACTGGAGGCCATTTCCCCTCATCCCATGGCCCGTTACCTGGGAGCAGAGCCCGACTCCCCCCCGGCTCCCCCCTCCTCTCAGGCAGTTGTAGGGAGCGATGAGGGCTCCCCTCAGCCTCCTCTGCTCCAGGCTGAACCCCCCCAGCTCCCCCAGCCGCTCCCCTTGGGCTCCTTGTCATCTCACCTAAACATTCTTTATGCCACAGGCATAGTATAAAAACTCAGAAATCTGTAATTAACCTGTTGCAAATCAGTGGAATACAGCAGAAACGTTTTTCTTATTCTCAAAAGGCCCAAGACACAAATATCAACCTTTCCTGTTCCCAGTGGACATGCTAGCACACATTCAGTGCCCATGCTTTGGCGTGGTCAGTTCACATCGCTGTGTGTATTCTGTAACTGATGTGAGCAGCCTTTTAATCTCAGTCAGTTAATCTGAGCATAACTCTTCTAGCTGTCATCCTATTCCTCCACCCCTGCTCGATCCAGGCTCCTAAACTCTGGTCTGAAAAACATCAACTTATTTTTGCAGAGCTAGAACAAGGCGACATCCCGACCTTTTATACTTACGAAGAAGGATTGTCGCATTTAACTGCGGAAGGTCAGGCCACCCTGGAGAGGTTAGAAGGCATGTTAGCCCAGTCCGTCAGCAGCCAGTACAACATGGCCGGAGTGAGAACAGAAGACTCGATAAGGGAGTTTGAAGGTAAGAAATGCCTTTTTTTTTTTTTTTTTTTTTTTTTTTTTTTTTTTTTTTTTTACTAAAGAATGTATGAAAGCAGTGGTTCTCCAGCCTGGCTAATCCATAAACACCAGGACTGTGAGAGTGTCGTGCTGTGGGTGATATCTTACCACCTCGTGTGCCTCAACGGCTGTTTTGCTGTTTTATCTTTGTTCATGAGCACAGGTTATAAAAATGCCTGTGGCCCTATAGGCAACATATTGCCTGCCACAGATCGAGGGTTGTTACATTAAAGAATGAGGACCGCTGCGTTAAGAGTTCTTGATTCTTACTGGTATGATTTCCTGGAAAAGTGGTAGGGTGAGGTTGATTTAGGGTTAAAAAAAAAAAAAAAAAAATTAAACTTCTCAGTCCACACTGGGATTCAGAAGCAATTTCTACTCTAATCAGGTAGCAGTATTTTTCTTGAAAATATCCTAAATTGTAGGTTAATAATTCTTTTTACAGAGTTCACTGGGAATTCGGAATCATTGAAATATACTGGAGCAGATTTAAAAAAAAAAAAAAAAATTTCTGAAGGATGCTGTCTCTCAATGCTGCTGGTTGTTCAAACATGTATTTAAGGAGTAAGGTTTCTTTTTGTCAGGGAAACCCCCAGTCTCTCAGATTTTGCTTTTTCTGCTTGCTCTTTTCACTGGAGCAATACATGGCCTGGGAGAACAGGGAAGTCGGGGCCTGACATCTTTGAAGGATGAAAAACGATGCAGTTGTTGTGGATTTCTAGCTGTCAGCCTGCCTAGAATAATCAACAGAATAATAACTAATCTGTTCTGATTCACATGGATGGTTTTTTAATCTTTATTTGCTTTGTCAGTTGTTTACAGGTTCTCTTTGTTCCACAACTTTGAATACATTTATTATAATGTAAAGTTAACCTTAGGTGATAGGATCCTGTTTTAGCAGCGCCCTTCATCTGAAAATTTTGTCCGGTTTCTGAACCCCAACATTTTGAAAACTAAAATAAATTGAACAGCAAGTATGTCACATGTCTCAAAGCCATCTTCACCCATTTTATTTGCCTTCCTAATCTTATTTGTTATGGTTCTGCTTCTCGGTTTGCTACAATTATTGATATCCCCAGGGCTACTCAGTTTCAGAATTCTGTTGGGTTTTGACGTTGTAGCATAGAGCGATTGTTCCTTTTTTCAACTTTATGATGGCTGAGAGTGGTTTCAGAACAGGATCCAGCCTCTTTCTGTTACAGCATAATTACAGCTATTAAAAGGAATCCTGCCATTTGTTACACCAAAACTTCCTCTAAAAAATGAAATAGTTTAAATACGGTATTGAAGTCTTTTCATAAGATGGGGTGAGATGAGGTCGTAGGGAAGAGGTGATGCCTTTAAGTGACTGAGTGATGGAGCTGGAATAAACCCACAAACTTGTGAGCACATCAGCTTCCTTAGGCCGCTTTCAGAAGTTCAGCAAAGCAGTTTTATGCTCGGGCCACCTCCTGTCAGCAGAGGGCACTCGCTCTCTTTCGCGTGAGAACATGGTCGGCTGGCGGTGTTACAAAGGGTTGGCTGTTGTTTTTCAGATGGGATGGAGGTGGACATAGCACCAGTAGTTGCGGGGCAGTTTGAAGACGCAGAAGTCGATCACTGAGGAGGACGTACACTGCTGTAAGTTCTTCTGTCTTCCAACACCGATGCTTTTCAGTCCTGCAGAGCCTTCTGTCTCTGGAGTTTGTGTAATGCAAATAATCCCAGATCTCCTACGGGAAGTGTCTTGTGATATCAGGGTGATGGTGATTTAGAGAAGGAACAGGTAGCTGTATTCATCACAAGTATGGAAAGATGTTCAATGGTCTGTCCAAAATTGTCTGTCAGTGTAAACCATCATGCCGTGTGGGTAACCTGCGTGGACGTGCCTGTCTGGAAGACGTGTCAGCCCTTTGGCAGATTTAAGAATTGTCTGATCTCAAAGACTCTTAGATGCTGATGTATGAATGCTGGAGCTGTTGCTGGGAAGTTACTGTCCTTAATATCCCTTATTTCGCCTGTAGTGTGCGAGATTTCCCAGGCCTTTCAAGGGGGCAGAACACAGCGCCCCAAGTCCATCTCTTTGCTGTAAGTGGAGCCGGAACAATTCCTGGGAAAGTTACCAAGCGATCTGGATGGGATTGTTGTCAGAAGTGCACAACTTAAGAGACAACACCCTGCTTCGGTGGCTGTGCCAGTGTGCCCCCTCGCCTACCGTCACCTGCCCTGTGATTCCAGCCCTGCCTCAGCAGTGCTTGCTAGTGCAGAGTTTGCACGTGCTGCTCAAGCAGCAGCCTGGTGTCCCCGTTCTTCTGCCTCACTGGGAAGTGAGACTGCCAGCTCTCGCCTTGAAGTGAGCATGGGTGGAACTGTCCTGCTCGAAATGCCGGAGAAAACAGTTGTGGGCAGACAGCCACAAGCTCGGGGGAAGAAAAAAGGAAAGGGGCAGGGGAGGAAAGGGCTACAAATAGGAGAATGACACGCTGGACAAAATCGATGGAAATGAGTCAGAAGTAGTTGGTTGGGATTACAGCGTCAGTGAGGAAGAGGCTGCAGTCCCTGAGAAAGGCTGTGGTGGTGCACATCTGCTTTCCCCCTCCATTGCTTGTTTTATTCTGTTGCTGTTAATACTCCTCCAGTTCTGAACGTCTCTGAGTGCCCTGTGTTCACTCACTGATCTCAACCACTCGTCCTGAATTAGTATTTATTGTTTGGTGCAAGAGCTCAAACTCTTCTTCAGTTGCTCTTCCTACCTTGGGAAAGATTTTGCAGTAAAGAGAGTTCTTCCTGAAAAAAGTCAAGATACTGCTTGCCCCACCACTGGATGGTTATCTTATTTGACAAAGGATACATTTTGAAATTAAGGGAAACTCTTTAGCCATAGATGGGGTGGCTCTTAGAGGGCAGAAAGCTTGGCTCCGATGACTCCATCTCCAAGATGATTTTGGTTTGTGGTTTATAAAAAAAAAACAAAAAAAACCAAAAAAAAAAACAAAACCAAAAAAACTGTGCTGTTTAAAAATTGAAATTTGGATGCTTATTGTTCTGGTTTAAACTTGAGGAAGATTAAGGAGAGTTAGTAGCTGGTAGCAGATCTCTAAGGAGCCTGAAGGTGCTAGTGGAAATGGTGTTGACCGATCTCCTAGCAAAGCACAAAATACACCCTGTAAGAAGTAGCTTTGGTCAGTGGAATTCTTCCTGCTGCTTACTCCGTGCTTTCCACGGTGCGGCAGGCGGCTGTGGGAGATTAACGCTGTGAGAGGTGACTGGATAGGGAGTCCTGTCCTTCTGCTTGTGTGGATCAGAGCTGAGGAGCTGATCCCTGTCGGGGCAGATCAAGTGATCTGCACGTGTGAAGTGTCGCAATGACATCGCTCCAGGTAGCGCTTTGGGAGCTGTGGGTGTGATGGGCCTTTTTAATGGAACCACCAGCCTGAGCGCGGTGATGTAATTTAATAAAGTCAAAACCCTAGGGTATACGGCAGCAATAAACAACTGAAGGTGCGAAGTGACAAGAACAGCTCTTGCAGGTCTGGGCTAATCACCCTGCTAACAAGTTTGAGCGTGAGGGCGGCTTGGTTCTACACTCCAAAAATCAGGGTGGAGAGGGAGCACGCTGCAATCTTCCCGGGACTCTGTGGAGCAGCTCAGCCCTTTTAACCTTCTGAACTGCAAAACCGATCTACGGGAACATCTTGTCAGCGATCCCGTAGAGAGCAACGTGCTGCCCTGCCTCTAAAGCGATGCCCTTGTGGGACGCTCGTGTCGCACGTCGCTGCTCGTTACGCAAATGAGATGTGACAGTTGCCCACTGAAGCTCCTGGAGGACTTGCTGTGGGACACTTCCACTGCTCTTGTAACAGGCGGCGTTTTGTCTGATGCCATCACGAGGTTGCCGTAATTGTGCTGAAGCAACTGGTGTGCCTGTGTGTAGCGGTGCGACGGGGTCTTCCGGGGCACAGGGGTACAACTGTGGGTTGTCAGTCCGCGCTGTCCTTAGCTGACCTGAGTTTAGAGCTGCTGCCAAAGGCGAAGATGCTCAGCCCTTCTGAAAATTAGCAGGTTTGCAGTAAAGTGCTGTCCTCTCTGCAGACAACCGATAGCTACTAGTTTGTAAAGATTACGAAGTTTTTTTATTTTAATGCCAATTACGTAAACTTGGTGTCTTGTGTCTTTCAGATTCCTCTTGTGGCACTTCCAGAATAAGCTGTAAAACTGAAGGCATTGCAGTGACTATCGGGAGTTAACCTTTCCTTTAATGACCTAAGCTTAGACATCTAGGCCTATAAATGCTTTTATAGGTGTTTAAAACAGGGTTTGACATTTGTGACCACTATGGGGTTATTTAAAAAGAAACAAAAACAAAAAACAATAAAACCTCTTGCATCTAACACTTGAATGGGGCTAATCAGGGGTGGTTTCAAAGAAGCCTTTGTAGGAATTCTAGGACTTCAGAAATAAAAGTGTAAGTAGAACAGAATTTTAGATTGTCCTAGAATTTTCCGTATTTTTGTACCTGTTCATTGAGTCGGTGGAGTAAAATGGAAGTAGAAATATTATAAGCTCAGTTAAAAGGAAATAAGGTCGGATAAGGATTAAAAGCAAAGCTAAATTTAATGCCCCTCAAGTAACTGCTTTATCAGTTCAGCGCTATCCCTTTCATTTCTCTGAGAGCAGAGTTCGGGTGGTAGAGGAGGTGGAGTAAAGTCCTGAAAAAGAGAACTGTTTTGTGTCTTTGTATTAAATGTTAACAACATTGTTAAATAAACTAAGATTTTTTTTGTATCTCACAACCAACTGTGTTGCAGCTCTGGGTCCTTTACTTCAGCAAGCAGCTGGCAGCTCTGAGTGGACGTGCCTTGAGTCTATAACAAAAAAAGTCCGCTGAAGCCATTTTCATTGTTTACCTGGATGTGAGAATAAAAGGGCAGAATATTTGCAGAACGTGCCTGTAAGACAGAATTAGCCTTCTCTCTTCTACAAGAATGTCTTTCCTAGCCCCTTTGTGTGCATATGTATATATATTTATGTAAATATATGCATGTTTTTGTTAGGGATACAGAGTAACAAAGGAGGGGACAGTGATGCTGGGGTTTGGAAAATCTTCGCCTGGTGAGGGTTCGGGACAGCGAAGGAATACTTAAACTCTACCAAACACCATCGTTTAGAAAAGAAAGCTCACATGTTTCTAAATCACCGTTCATCATTAAAACAGACTGGTTTGATTTTATTCTTTTTTTGGGTGCAAATTTTAGTTGTCGGAGTGTGGTCTTTCTGTTGTTTTTCATCTTAAACTGCAGACTGCCTGTCTCATACCCTGGCAGCTGGGACCCACTCCCCTCAGGGTCAGGGTTTAGTGGTGGGATGGCAGGGTGAGGGTAATGGTTGGGCTTGATGAGCTTTAAAGGGCTTTTCCAACCTAAACAATTCCATGATTCTGTGAACTCCAGAGGGAGAATTTGTTTTGTCCTAACGTAGAGCTCCAAAGCAAGATTAATTCTGGTCAGGCAGAAACAAACCTGGATGAGGCCTGAAGAAGTGAGAAATGTCTTATGTGGATTCAGAAGTTTTGTTTTTAATAAAACTTTGTATTTAAGCTATGTGTAAATGTTCTGGGAACACTTATACTTCACAAGCATTCATTACTGTGAACGTAAAATACTGATTTTTGTCTGCACTACCAAACCCAGTTAAATTCTTCAGTTCCTAATGGTTTTAGTTTTCACTCTGCTACTTTTTTTTTTTTTGCCTTTGTTTTGCCTTAATTTAGTCAATTTGAGGCCTGTCCATTTCTTTGTTATGCCAAAATAAACAATGTAGACAGACAGAAGTCAGCTCTGACCTCCTTGCTTTATGGATTTGGGTTTTGGCAGGCTGTTGAAAATGACGTGGAAGTAGGGCCTCTGATCTAACGAATCTTGGCTGCCTGTAGGTTTGTATCTCTGCTTTCTCTTTTTCCCTGGCCACCTATTTTTATGCTCCTGGAGGTTTATTTTTGAGACCTTTATCCTGTGGGCCTTGTGGGCTCAAAGGTGACATGCAAATCAATTGATTAGGTAAGGCTCTGTAAGAAATGAGGCTAAAAACTGGGCTTTACACCAGTAAAGGCAAAGTCCCAAGGAGGAAAAAAAAAATCTAAAAGGGATGGATCACTTTAAAAATAGGTAAAAGGGATAAAAAGCAAGAAAGTGACAGGTAGAACCTTCCGAAAGCGTGTTTTAGAAGCAGCACATGGTATAAAAGTACATGTTTTGCAGAGGTCTCATGCATTGGGTTTCTGTTCTAGCAGCTCTCTGTGGCCCCGTTATAAATAAGCGGATGAACGTAAAGCCAGCTAAAGGCCCGCATCTGGTCAGGCCCACGGTGTGGTGGGGTGTAGTCCTTGCCATGAAGAGTTTTACCAAAGAGAAGTGAGCTTTAGTAGGCCTGCTCACACTAGCACCAAAGAGCTGCTGAACAATAACCCAGCACTTCTAGTTCTCTTCTGTGTATTGGCGGGCTACTTTTTTATTTTAATGACTGAATACGCAGTCACGGATAAGATTTTTCTATGAAAAGCACGTTCCAACACTAGGTTTCATTTTGCAATGTAATCTTAAAGGTACCTTGGAAAATTAAAACGAGGAAAAGATTTTTATTGCAACAGTACGAAATTATATGAAAATATTTACTTCCCAAACTCTTGCAAAAAAAAAAAAAGAGCTGACAACAGTAGCTGCTTAAGACTCTGTTCATAATTTTACTGTGAAAAACCCTGATTCCCTCCCTTTCTCTTAGAATATGGGCCACAGGGTGACTTGGGTTGAGGAGCCTACTACTGAGATCTTTGTAGAACTTGTTAACCATCTCGCCTTTCAAACCTAATGCCAGTAAAGTGAAAAACTGAATTAAATCTTAAATTTGAAAAGTATATTTTGGTATGTATAAAAATTCAGAGGCACCCAGGAGAAGAAATCTCATTCTAGAAACAGAATTTCAGAGGATGGTACCTGTCGGTGCTCTTCACCTCAGCTACTGTTACAAAGGGCATGTTTGTGCCAGTCTGGGTACGTAGCTTTCCTGTGGTTTTAGCTCTGTTATTTATTCTCTTACATTGCAAATTCATTTATTTCAAGAAAAACATCTGGTAAGAGTTACATAAAATCAAGGACAAATCAAGTTCTGCGTGATTTATCCCTACGTACTGTGTCAGTTTTACTCTGTGAAGAGGCAGTGGTAATCTTGGATAAAGTAGGTTTGGGAATTTTTTTTTGCTTAAAACACACTCTTATGTGTGTGTCTACAGAATTTTATGGTACTTTATTACCGCTCTTTCCAACCAAGACAAACTACTCAGTAGGCTATACTGAGAGAGGATGGGGCAGAGCCTCTGGAAGGGAAGCGAGGGGTTACTTACCTGCGCTCGGGTATTATTAAAACAATGCTGGTCCTACAGATTTTTACTTTTGGTGTAGGGTACCTCTAGAACAGAGCTGTGGAGACTCTTCTAGGGAGCAGTGGAGCCTTTCTTCCTCTCGGAGGTACGTATATTCCAAGTAGGAATATGATGAGGTCACTATAAAGAACGAAATCTTCAGCTCCTTTTTTGCAGGTACCTTCTATGGGAAGAAATCCAATAAAAATCAAACCTTGAAAGGACTGGGTGTTTCTCTAAAATTAGTTTTGCATGCTGTTGTAATAAAGGTCAGCAAACGGCACTTATGGCTAAAGTGACAAAGTTGCAATCTTTTAACAGTCCTTCACATTCGTATGGCTTAACTGAAAACGTCGGCAGATATTCTCAAAATCCCAATATGCTATTACAAAATAAGTATTTGAATACAAAGTGTTAAGTCAAATATTTCAAACGCGAAATCTGAAAATACAACTGAAAGGTGGCGTGGAAGTTGACATCAACAGTTTTCTGAAAGCTTCATGTTTGCAGATGTTGAAAGTATATTTTAACGTAGTACTGCTAGATTTCAGAATTGGATGTCTCAGGAGATCCGAGGAAGGATTTCATCCCATATGAAAGCTACAAGTATTGTACCTGAAAAGAGAAATTGCAGAAAGGACCTTTATTTAAATGTATTTGGACTTTTTTGGGGATTAGTGTATTTGTAACCCTGTACGTCCCTAGTCTTAGTTCCAGCTGGGCTTTGACATTCCTGATTTTGTTCCAAAGTACGTGTGCAAAGTTTTTCTACTCCTCCTTTGCTGCCTGTCCCTGTTTCAACTTTGTACGTGCTCTCCTTTGTTCGTAGGGAAGTGTCTTGTGTAGCCAGCAGGGAAAGGCTTTGTGTCACAATTCCCTGCCTAACTACAAGACAGATTGTTCCTGCACATCAAAATGTGTCACTGAGCTCTCACTCAGCTTTTTTGAAAAAAATCACCTTTCCATGGGATACTTCTGCCATTTGTGGCAGCTTCTGAGGGAGGTACTACTGACCTAGCAATTCCCTAGATAAGCAGAATTTTGTTCTCCTGAAGTCCAAAGCCGGAACAACTCTGCTATTTACCTTCCCAGTCTTCCTCTGGACCCTGAACTCTTGTGGCCACATTCACCACCCGTTCTTCCCTGTCTGTGAACAGGTCAAGTACAGATTACCACTCACTGGCCCTTCAGTATTTGAATTAGACTCGATTAGTGACAGTTTCCTAGGAACTTCCTGGATTGCATTCACTCCCTGTGTAAGAGTTCTGCTCTGTCAGATGATGTCTGCATAGCTGAAAACCCCTAGGAGGACCAGGGTCTGGGAGTAGGAGACTTGTGCTAGTTATTTGTTGAAACCCTTCTTTTTCTACCAAGATTCTGATCGCTTCACTGCACATGGACTTGCAATTCTTGTTTCTTTGCTAGGCTCGATGCTTAAATATGCTGAACTTGATGGAAACCTCTGACTACCCTCTCTGAGCAGAAGGGTGAAAGTTTCACCTGTAGCCTTCTGCCTTGCTTACCTCCTCCATTTATGTCTACTGCTAAGCAACTTCTGTGGCACTTATCCTGATGGTGAAAAAACATTTTCCTCTAAGGAACAGTATTAGCCTTTCTGGTAAAACTGATCTAAAGAAGTGGGCATTGATTCTGTTATTACAGCGTTATAAAACTAGGAGGATGCTGAGCTGGCCCCTATCCAGGAACGAGCATCCCCTTTTATTGCCCTCAGGCCCAGTACCTTGTCACCAACTCTCCCGTTCATAGCTGCCATCTCCCTGGTGCTGAAAGAGAAGCATTAGCTCGGTCCCCATCATTACTAATGGTATAATCATGCTTGGACAACTAACATGAATTTCTTTGGCAGTAAAACAGAAACTATCTTTGTTCCACTGGTACTTACTGCTTCTATGTTCAGAGTGCAGAATTCAGGCCTGCTAAGTCATAAACACTTGCTGACATCTGTATTTACTACAGGAATTAGCTGGTTTAATGCTACTGGAGAATCGCCCTCACCAGAACATCAGTGAAGCAGTTATTAAAAATTAGTTCTTAACTACAGTTCCAAGATTATATTCATGGAAGACCATAAACCACTAGTAAACCACTAGCAGGTTTGTTTATCCTAAAAGAAAACTTCCACTTCCTCCTCCTCTTGTAAAGGTGATAATCAATCTTCCTCTTGTTTTAAGTGTCCTTTCTAAGAAAATTGTTTTAAAGCTGACAGTCAAGAACTTGCTTATGGCTGGATCGGGGTATCTGTCATATACTGAATGGTCTCAGTCTCCCTGAGATCATATTGCACTTTGCACAGGCAATTTGAAGTTTCATGGTCTGCTAGTCCATGGTTCTGCATATGGTAGTTATTACAGCAAATCGCAAAAAAAACTAAGAGGATCCTAAAAGAACTCCCCAAAATAACAACAAAGTAATTTAACCACCTAAGAAGCTGATGCTGGGAAAAGTGAGACATCAAATTAGCACATTACTATGACTCTGCCAGTTTCTAGGAAGTCTGAAACAGTGTGTCTGCTGACACATGGATTCTGAAAGTAATTTTTGACAACTAAATTTAAAATATCCCTTCCTTCATTATCTACTTTTATGATTCTGCTTAGAGGTTCTTTTCACAAGAATTTTTTTATCATCGTAACAGGCCATTTTCATAGACACCTCATCATTTGGTCCAATTTTGGAATAAAAAATTCATATATTCTGTATGTATTTTCTATACGTTAACCAACGATAAACCAACCACTGTTTATGGATTTTCACAGAAACGTAACATTACTCCCTAACTGCATTCTAAACTCCTCAAGTCACGGTTCCATTTGAGTTAACATCTGCTGATTTTCTTACTCAAGTCGAAATCACCTGAAGGCTTTCTGCAAAGCAAAGCAGTTCTGCAGCATACATCTTGCTAAATAAGCAGAACACAGTGTTTCAGAATGCCTCCTGCTCCTTCAGATCATTTGCCAAAATATTAAATCCCAAGTTATTATAAACCAGAAAATATCAAAATGGTTGTTAGGTTGAAATCAGTTAATATACCAGAAAGCTAAAGCAGAATTCTGAGAAATATCATGTGTTCCGTTAGGATCCAGGTGATGCTCATCAGCTTTGCCCAAGACACTTCATGAGCTACTATCTGGAACAGTGCATGGGCTTTTATCAAGCTCACTTTATTGTTCAGTATCCCATTTGGATGTCTAATTTAACAAAATAATATTGAAGTGGATTTTAGTTGGACTAAAAATTCTGTCTCCATTTTTGACTGCCAGAGAGTCAATGCAAGTAGAACATGCACAGACATGAACTCAAACAAGAAAAAGACATTTTTTGTCATAACTGCAGCCCTTTGAGATGTTTCCTGCGTATGTTTCACGTACTGTTGTACCTTCATCACTCTTGTACCTTCTAATAGGATTAACAGTCATGAAAGAACTCGGGATTAGCAGACTGCTTCTTTATATACCCTCTAAGCAGAAAGCTCAAGATTTGTAAGGACTGACTGTGAACAATCAACAGCATGAAGTACTACATTCATTTTCAGCTGCATACAACTAGAAGTTAAAATCAACACCTTCCAAATTAAAACGGTAATTTAAGTTGGAAAAAATATTGCTTATCCTTAAACTAAGAACAGATTGTTTCCAACAGTGATTGGAGGACAAAACACAGAATGGGAACTGCAAAGTTTAGACATGATGGAGATAAAAAAGATTTGATATTACAATAGTAATGATTGAGAAAACATATTTTAAGCACTTGTCCTAATACCTGTGGTTTGGGTTTTTTGGTTTTTGGTTTTTTTTAATTAAGCATCCCCATGTTCTTGCATACTGTCACAAAGCAAGACGGAAACTATGCTAACCAGTATGTTTCTCTTTTTGAAGTTAATTGGGATAATATTTACTTCCAGGTAGCCTCTTCTCCTTTTTAGTATTCTGCTAGAATCTACAAACGGGCCTTTGGTCAGTGTGAGAATTTGCAGCATACCTCAAACAGGCTGGATTTTAATACCAAGGCATAAAGTCTCAAACAATGGGCAGCTTTGAAAGGATCCAGAGTAAACAGCTGCTGGTTTATAACTAACTAGTTAACCCTAACCTAAACACTAACCTTTTTCCATTTAGAATTGTGCTGTTGTGGTTTTTTAGTAGGTGCATTTTCTTGCTCAAACTATCCCAAAAGTACTTAGACTTTGAACATGACATCTAAACTAAACAATTATAAAAAAATTATAAAAATGGTTGTTTCTTAAAATAAACTGGTCAAAACAGTAGATATTATTTTGTGAATAACACTGGTGTTTAAAACTAAGCATTAGATGCTTGATTCACAAAAGTGTCACAGGTGCCCTACACAGAGCATTAAACAAGTTTAAAATATACAACCTACATTTGCAAAATGAACTCATGATTCTGAATGACTGCTACACATGTTACAACCGACTATTTTCTGGATTTTATGTACAGCAGAAAATGAGCAGACTATCAAATAAAGAATAACTATTTCCTGATTTTTGAACCGTGTACTAAATAACACTTTCTCAAATACATAAAGTATTAAGAACTTACCTAAGGATGGTGCTATCCAATATACTAGTGAGTAACTCAAAAATTTGTCATAGAAACAATTTGCATGTAATGAAAAAGCCAGTGCTGGGTTAAATATTGCTCCTGTGAGATTTCCACCTGCAATAAAATGTAAACAATATGAAATCAACCCATCTTTCATAATATTTATTTTAAATTAACATTGAAATGAACATACAGAATGCCACAAGGAATGCACACCCTGCAGTAAAATGAATTAGCAGAAACCATTTGAACAGATAAACTCTTCTGAAGTTATTTACCTGATGATGTGTTTAACAGTTTTCTAAAATGCCTTAAAATATCTTAAGTATAGGCTTATAACCTCCTTTATCTCTTTCTAGCAAATACTCTTTGAAGAGATGGGTTTGGCTAACGTTGAATGTTTCTATTGATAAAGCTGGAAGCTGTTTTACTAATAGTCTGTATCATGCTTCTAGAAGAGACAGAAATTACACAAATATTAGTAAAAAAATACTGAACTTTCATTACATCCCCATGTCACATGCAACACATAGGCAAGACAATGGAAAAAACTGTCAAGTGCTATTCTTGCTGACCTCTGTACTTTCTTATTAGAACACTGATATTATCATATTAATTTATAGAACACTAAGGTTATCATATGGTAATAACTTGGGGGAAAGCCTTCACAATCATTCTATATGTTGTTTGAAGAGAATAAAAGCAAACGCCACTCCACTCTCTTGAAAAAGGAAATTTAAACAAGCCAAGTGTCTTTCCTTGCCTCTGACTTCAGGTGTAAATGAAGCTGCCTAAACATTCTCAAAGTAACTTGATTGGAACATACTATGTTTTGGAGTCTAAACTATAATTACACTGCAGATGAACTTGGAGGTAAGTGGTTTTAGTTCTGACATATGTTGTTCCTCTCGTTGCAATCCTGCAGAAAAAATATTACTCATAGCAAAATTTGCTGTATTTCTGTACTATTACTTACTAACCACCCCGTATCTTTTTTATCTATTAATCTATTCCCATAAAATAGTATATAATTGTGTCTATTTAGTTTCTTAAAGCTTATTCTTGATTTTTCCCAAATAAGCTAGTATGAGCTTTGAACTCGTCCTTGGTACAACAAATACCATGCTACTGTAATCCTCATTTGTTAGGAGCATGCAATCATTTAACCAAAGTTTTAGTAAGGTCTTTGTCATTCCCCTGTATTTTTCTTTCTATATACTCTTTATTTCTTTACCATTGTTACAGTTCAGGAAGGTTTTAATCTTTGTTGACCTACTCAGTTTAGTCTGGTTTTACACTTGTTCTCAGCAGCAACTCAGATTTACCGTGCAGTCTGTTACCCTGCACGCTGACACATTAACAACTTCCACTGTTGCCAGGAAGGCCATCTACAATAATTTACTTTGCTTTAATCTATTTAGAATTCACTGCTTCTGTGTTTATATCCACAAACACACATTTAAGAGTAGACTTTCGCTCTCAGGAGGCAGTTGGTTTTCCTGAACATAAACATTAGAGCTTTAACTGCTGTATTTCTTCACTATTCATTACTAATAACTACTGGAATATCGCCCATAGGCCAGGGCCACTAGTATAATCTTATTTTAAAATATTTATTAAACATCTCAGTCTTGTGTACCAGAAAAGAGAAATGATACATGGCAAAAGAAGTGTACTTTTGTTGTAAGATCTTTGCTGTTGTACACATAAAAACTTAAAAAGGTAAAGTAATGCGTGCTCTGCACAATGTGTGAGAAAGTAATTTTAACTTTTGAAACTACTAAAGGCAAAACCAAAATAAGGAAGAAATTTGGAATTAAAAATACGTATGTCATTTTTACCTTGATATGTTAGGCTCAGAAGCATCTAATCAATACCATACAATTCTGACTTCATTGTAATGTTGCCTATAAATGAAAAAGCCCTCAAAAGGTGTATTTTTCTTCTTCTAATTAAATATTTTCCCAAATGAAATATCCAGAAATATTATTTATCAACATGTGTCCTTCTCTGGAGATATTCAAAGCCCGCCTGGATGAAGTCCTGTGTAAGATGCTCCCGGTGAACCTGCTTTAGCAGGAGGGTTGGACTGGATGATCTCCTGAGATCCCTTCCAACCCTTGCCATTCTGTGATTCTGTGATGCGTATGGTCTGCATCCTTAGCTTCTGAATCGTTCCCTTAATATGCAAAGACATAATATTCTCTTTTTCCTTCCATTCAGTAGAAGAAACAGTGAATGCAGCATTGGAGGTTATGTGTAAAAAATTTGGTCTGTGTAAATCTATATGTAAAAAAATACAAATATCTTTAACTATGAAAAAGTAGAAGAAAAACTGAAGGGACAGCTTGTAATTTTGAAAATACTTACTGTATAACCTGATGTTATTTGTTGCAGTAAGTCGCATGGCATAGTTAAGTACCTTTTATGGGGTACACACAACAGTGACTTACCAACATTTATTTTAACTTAACTTAGTCAACCATATAAACATAATTTAATGCTTTTGAGCCCTGTATGTGTATCGATACATTTAGACGGGTGTAAGCCACAGGGATATGGCTATCCTTCAAAATTCTACCCAAACCAGATTTGATATGGAGTAAGAGATATTCCTTCTTGCAGCTCTTTTTCAGACTGCAATTGTTCCTCTTACAGGATACAGCTTTCAAATACATAGCTGAACATCATCTAAGCTGAACATAATTTATGGAATGCATTATGATGTACTATATAGGAGATGTATTTTCTAACATTTCTAGTTCTTTCATAACTGTAATAAACCCAGATCCTGAAGGCACCATTGATTTGTTTTTTAAAATCAGAGTGTAAAAAAGAAACCATTGGCATGAATTTTATTTTGTAAATTTAATGCACCTTTCTGAGTTCCTTGCTAGAACACTGTATCTTTCAAATTAAAGTTTGAAAAATCGTTAGTCATAAAATATTCTAAACTATTTGCTATTTTTGTAGGAAAAAGGAAGAATGTTACCAGTTTGCCTAAATTAGCATTGCTTTGCCTAAATTTGTGCTGGTTGCCTAGCCCATTGGTGCTGGCTGACCAAGAAAGATTCATTCCTCTTAAAGAAATGCTCAAGTTCCTTATGAACAGTTAAAGAAGAGGGGCAGGAGATTTCCTAAGAATGGTCCAGCCCAGCTAAGTTAAGCATCTGCTGCTCTTCAGAGCCTGTAGATGAGAACTTGGCCTGCTGGAGGCCACTGTAACACCCGAACTGGAAGTCGCTCTTCCTACTGCCTGTAAGAAGCACCACTTCTCAAACCAGAGGTGGAAGAGACACGGCTGGGGCTATGCCACGAGACCCACGGGATGTACTGTAGGTTGTGTATGTGCACCAGCCACAGGTCGTGGCCACCTTCCAGGCCCTTGGCTATTGTCTCAGCTACTCGGTGTGCTGTCAGGAGGCCACACTGAGTGGTGGTGGGAAGGGGGTCCCAATCAGCAGCCTTCAATGTGGAGGGGACAGGAGAATGGAGGAACCTTTGTGTGTAGATGCGAGCAGAGGGAAAGAGGCAGCAAGAAAGGTTTGCAAACCTCTAAGGTGTCCTCCATGGACCTACCTAACCTTCCACTGAAAAAGTTCTGTTACAGTGCAAGCCTGTGACTTCATCACATAAAGAAATTAATAGCAGCAGCCTGCTCCCACACTAGTTGTGTAACAGCTCGGTGATAGGAATCTTGGGGTTTATGCCCTCCTCTGCTTCAGGAGAGGATAAAACTAGGTTCAGGATCTGCTCTCTGGAATGCATATATTTTTTTTTATAGTAGACTTATTCTAGATTAAAAGAAATGGAAAGAAAAATGTCCAGGTAAGCATGGGGTGTTCTGCACAAGATACAGGCAAGCTGTGCATGTGAAAGAGGTCTGGGTGCAGCAGGTCTGACGTTCCCTAGAAGTACGCACAGATCGATTGCACTGGGTAGTCGTAACAAGTCCAAGTTCAGGACAAGGAAGGGGACTTGGTATACAGGCTTCTCCTGCTAGAAAAAGATATGAGGCCAGCCTGGCCAGCGACCCTGGGCACGAGTTCTTTGTATGAACTAGCAAAAAGAAAGGCAATGTGACACCTATTATTTATATGACTATTTGCTAAGCAGGAAAGGAATGTTAAGAATCAGGAATCCAGCTTTCTATGCTTGTGGAAGAGGTAGGATAATCTTTGGCTACACTTTTACTGAGCAATTCAGAAATATATGTAATGTGCTAAAATGTACTGACACCTTGCCTCTGCCTTCAAAAAGTAATTTTAGAAAGTAGTTCAAATTGCTAAGTTAATTCTCAGAATTCTCCATGGGCTTATTTTAATCTTTCAGGTATTAGCTAATTTCAGCTAAACATAATGAGTAAGGTTTTTTCATTAATACATCTGAAAATTCAACTGTACTTTATTCTACTAAATGCTATTATGTTAGCATAATACAGTTAAACCTTTTGGGCAAGATGCCAATGACATTCCAGATATTTGTGGATAAAAGAGTGATCTCCCTCTCTCATAAACAGGCACTTCCCTAGATGGCTTCCTCTGTGGTGGGGGCTGTAGCACAAGCAAGGAAATCTGTCACCATCTCTCTCTCACCTCCCTGCACCCCAAACTGCAGAATCTCCTTCCCAGTACAACCCACTCCCTGCAGGACAGTCCCTCAAGTGACATAACTCTGGTGCTTCACTGGGGACAACAGCAAGCATCAACAATCAGCAGAAAGAAGTTCAGACTGACTCCCCTCACCTCTTCCACCCTGCCGGTCCAGAGAGGCTGTGACAATGTCCCAGCTCTGGGAAGTGTGAGGTGACAGGCAGGGGCAAGGACATGGACACACAGGACATTACAGAGACAGGATACTCTTGTCAATGCCACGACACAACAGGCACTTAATTTTTTTCTTTTTTTTTACATTTGGTTTCATGAGGTAATATTTTGTCATTTCTGCATGCATTTTGCAAATCACCATTCCTGCTTCTGATTTAATGTAGTTAAATAAACTGCAGTGATATGAATTATGCATTATTCAAATGCAGAACTTCCATATTACCGGTCTGTACCTTGCCCTTGCACAATCAGCATTTTTTCCTGATGCAGACAGCGGTGCTCTTGCAATGCCACTTAAGAAATCAAAGCACATTGTATGAAATCTCTTGCGCTATATAAAGTCAGATTACAAAATGATCCTTCACTGGGATATTTTAACAGCATTCCGTGAAACTCTTAATGCTATTCACTCGTAGACGTGACATAATTTTAAATACGTAACTCATTTCATTCTTAACCCCACACCTGCCTGGAATCTAACCAGGCAAACTTTACATAAACTCCAAATGAACTCTGTGTATGTAGTACCAAAGACTTTCCTTGATGCATTTTTTTGTACTCTTAGAAAAATAATTTTGTATCTTAACACTTTTAAGAAAATTAAAAAGCCCCCCACTTCTCTTACAAATTTACTGCAGGAAGAGATTTAAAAAAAAAAAAAAAAGACTAACCTGCATACACGAGCATGGTGATGAGAAGAGCAATCAAATGGACTTTGTATTTGGGATTAACACTTTCCGCTCGCAGGACGGTCAGCTGGAAAACGACAGAAAAGAGCAGTTCTATGCAGAATGCCTGCATCTCCGTAGTCTGCATGGGGTTGCTGCAGCCCTGGGAGGGTGCTCCAAAATGTGCCTCTGCCATCTCCAGGCTCCAGATAAAGCGCATAAACATTCTGGCGAGCGCTGCAGCCACGAACTGAGCGCCAATCTTGAGTCCACCCATCCTGACCGATAACCCACCGCCCCACATGGGCTGCAAGGTGCCACAGGGATTGCATGTGCTGCCAGGCAGAGTCAAGCCGTGCAGGACGGTGAAACCGTAGGTGAGAGTCAGGGCGGTATGTGGCTTCGGCTCCACGTTGCCGAGCAGGCAGAGCTCGTTCGTGCAGGCGCAAATCTGGAAGGTGCTAAACATCTCCAGAAGAAAAGTGCAAAGGTGCGGGTGGGAGCGCAGCCGGCGGCGGGTTAATCTCCTGCACAGCCCCACCGTTACCATGATGCCGGCCATCAGCAGGAGCGAGGTCCCGACCCCACCGCCAGCCATGGCGAGAGTTTCACAGGCCGAAGGACTCGAAGAGGAGTTTCACCCTGGTCCAGCCCCAACACCTATATGGGGAGAAAGAGAGCGGGAAAGGGAGAGAAAATGACCACCCTTTCCCTTCCAGGTAGGAGTCGGCTTCTTTCCCCACCTGCTTCCAGCCTGCGAGGCGTCTGACTCACCCTCCGCTTGACGGGGAGCAAAGGGCAGGGGCGCCCGGCTTGGTAGGGGTGAGGGCAGGGGGATCCCTCTCCCCTCCAGGGATGCCTTTCCGAGAAGGAAGCTCTCTCCCTGCGGTGGGAAAGAGGCACGGGGGCGGCGGGGGAAGAAGGGGGCTCCGCTTTCCCTCAGCCCCTCACGCTGACGGAGCTCCCCTCAGCCCGCGCTGGAGGGCGGGGGGGGGGGGCGGGAAAGATCCCGGCCCCCGCTCCCGCCCACGGGGAGGCGAGCCAATTTCTCGGTCGGGTTGGTAGCGCGGCGTCTCCGCAGGCAAGCGAGGGCAGTCAGAGACTACGCTCCGTCCCCGCGGCGGGGTGAGGCGAGGCGGCGGCGGGCGTCGCCTCCTCCTCCTCCTCCGCCCCCCCCCCCCTCCGCCGCCGCCGCCGCCGCCGCCTCAGCCAGGCGCTGCGCGACCCGGGCCGGCCGGCCGCGCGCGAGAGGGCCGCGGGACCGCGCATGCGCCGGGCACGCGGCTCCCCGGCGGGAGGGGGCGAAAGGGAACGGGGGCGCCCTCCCCGCGCGCGGGCCGCGTCCGTTGGCGCTGAGGGGAAGCGCGGCGAAGGGCGGGAGGTGAAACCCGGCGGGTGCTGGCAGCTGCCGCTGGCCTCAGCCCGGCTCGAAGGCGTTCAGGGTGGCTTCCCTTGTTCCACAACAACCCCACGCAGCGCTACAGGCGTGGGGCAGAGGGGCTGGAAAGCTGCCTGGTGGAAAAAGACCTGGGGGTGTTGGTCAACAGGCAGCTGAATATGAGCCAGCAGGGTGCCCAGGTGGCCAAGAGGGCCAGCGGCATCCTGGCTTGTATCAGGAGTGGTGTGGCCAGCAGGAGCAGGGCAGTGACCGTGCCCCTGTACTCAGTGCTGGTGAGGCCGCACCGTGAATCCTGTGTTCAGTTTTGGGCCCCTCACTCCAAGAAAGACGTTGTGTTGCTGGAAGATGTCCAGAGGAGACCCACAAAGCTGGTGAGGGGTCTGGAGCCCCAGGCTGCTGGGGAGCGGCTGGGGGAGCTGGGGGGGTTCAGCCTGGAGCAGAGGAGGCTGAGGGGAGCCCTCATCGCTCCCTACAACTGCCTGAGAGGAGGGAGGAGCCGGGGGGGGTCGAGCTCTGTTCCCAGGGAAGGGGCGATGGGACGAGGGGCAACGGCCTCAAGTTGTGCCAGGGCAGGGTGAGGTTGGGCCTGGGGAACAATTCCTTCCCCAAAGGGCTGTCAGGGGCTGGAAGGGGCTGCCCAGGGAAGGGGTCGAGTCCCCATCCCTGGAGGGATTTAAAAGATGGGTAGATGAGGTCCTTAGGGACATGGTTTAGTGGTGGGATGGCAGGGTTAGGTTAAAGGTTGGACTCGATGATCTTAAAGGTCTTTTCCAACCAAAGTGATTCTATGATTCTATGATTATTTGAGGGGCTTTTGCCTCACCTGAGCTTGTTAGCGATGTTGCGTTCCTCTTGGAGAAGAATGTCTCTGGGATTTCGGTTACTGTTTGGTTTAGTTGTTGGCTGCAGGCACAAGGGCTTCTGTTTGCGTGGCGTCTGCTCTCAACACGTACTGCGTTGGGTTTCCTTGTAATTTGCTTTCAATAGATTTCTGTGTGAGGCGCATACGAGTCTGCCAGCCTCCACCAAAGTGATTCTATGATTCTATGTTCTTGGGAACCTCGCTGCGCAAGAGGCAGGTGTGGGGGTTAATTCAGTCTCTTCAGTCGCCCACTCGCTTGCTGGGAGAGGGGTGTTTTGACAGGGCACCCGGAGGAGGCAGGTGGGGATTCCTGGGCTTCTCCAGTGGAAGTAACGCTAAAAATAGGTGTTGTCCTCATGCTGCAGAAGGTGTAACCATTGACTTTTGCAGCAGGCTCCAAATGGCCTCGGGACAGCCCTGAAAAATAGGCATGGCCTCCTTTAGGATAATTTTTTTGTGCTTGGTAACTGAGAAAGGTGAGTCTGGTGTGAGGTATTGGCATGAATGCTTGCTGTCCTATTAGGCTGGGGTTGGCTTTCCCTTTAGTCTCTACCTGCAGTGCTATTTTGCAGGTAGGCATCTGGAAAAGGTTGTACCTCTCACCGCAAGTGTTTTGCAAGGGCAAAGGGAGAAATAAATGCGTGGGCTCTGAGCACACAAATGGTTGTGCCATGTGTCCTTTGATGTACTGCTTTATTCTTCACCCTGTACAAAGAATTAAATGCATTTTGCAGTGTTTTTTCTTGCTTTTCATCCTCTCCATCACTCACTGGGGTGATTTTTAGGAGTGCCCAAATCCTGGTTTTATGAATTGTAAAGCTGAAGTGCTGCACTGTGCTGCAGTTAAATGCACCTGCAAGGAGGGACAAATGCCGAGTTATTTCCAGGATCCAGTATTTTTGCCACAAGGTGGCATCAAAGATGACAGTTTATCAGAGCCAGCAGGAACGACTTTTGCCCGATCAAGGTCTGCACAGTGCAAGGAGGCAATACACAAATATATTGCTTCCAAGCAACAAAAGCAAACCCTTCCTTTAGCTGAAGGTCAGCCTACCATAAAGATCAAAGTTGCAAAACAGAATCGTTTCTCTAGGAGGGACTGACATCACAGAATCACAGAATGGCAAGGGTTGGAACGGACCTCAGGAAATCATCTAGTCCAACCCTCCTGCTAAAGCAGGGTCACCTAGAGCATGTTACACAGGGCTTTATCCAGGTGGCCTTTGAATATCTCCAGAGGAGGAGACTCCACAACCCCTCTGGGCAGCCTGTGCCAGGGCTCGGTCACCCTCAAAGTAAAGAAGTTTTTCCTCACATTCAACTGGAATCTCTTCTGCTTCAGTTTGTGCCCATGGCCCCTTGTCCTGGTGCTGGGCACCACTGAGGAGAGTCTGGCTCTGTCCTCGTGACATCCACCCTTAAGATATTTGTACGTGTTGATGAGGTCCCCTCTCAGTCTTCTCCAGGCTGAACAAGCCCAACTCTCTCAGCCTTTCCTTGTAGGGGAGATGCTCCAGTCCCTTTATCATCCTAGTTGCTCTCCTCTGAACTCTCTCCAGGAGTTCCTCATCTTTCTTGAACTGGGGAGCCCAGAACTGGACACAGTTCTCACTCTTCCTCACTTCCAGAAATGTAGGACCATCCAAACATCTGGTCTTAAGAAGTTTGGGGATAAAAGAGTATTCGGAAGGCTCAACTTCCTAGAGGATCATTTGGCTGTGAGAAATAGCGATGTTTTTAACAGGAAGGAGAAAAAAACCTAACAGTTGAATGGTGAAAATATGAAGAGAGGAAAGGTGAAAATGGCAGAGTGGTTAATATTTGGCTTTTATCGTTTGTACAAGATTAGATGTCAAGAACTGTGCATGAGGCAAGGCAGGAGACGAGATAACTGTGTTGAGTCGCGACATAAGTCCTGAAGCACCTTCATGAAAAACCTGAATTGAAGGAATCGCTTTTCTCAGCAACGATATTCTGTAATATGTAAGAAAAAAAGAGTTATAGCCTTTATGTGTTTAAGATTTGGGATGAAATTAAGGAATGTGCTGTTAGAAATAAGGATCAGAACAAGAAAGCTGTTTTTTAACACATATATAGGCTCTTTTTTTTTTTTTTTCCTCTGACCACAGCCTTATGTGCTCTGTTTTGAATTAATTGGTGACGGTGTACACAATTATGGATGTGGTCAGCAGTAACTTAGAAAAATACCTTCCATTTTTTTTCCTACAAGCGGTATTGTAGTTTTTATTAAATACTTGCACTAAAGTGACATCTAGAGACTGGAGTCTGTTGGTCTAGGAGCTCTCTTGCACACACTAGAAGTGATTGTCAGTTCGGAAGAGCTTATTCTCCAGCGAGATAAAGCAGAAAATTGCTGGCAATAGCTTTACGTTTTATTTGGGAATAATTTGGGAATTTAGTATTGCGTTACTTCCTCTACTTGCATAGCTAAGCACAACCATGTGTGGTGTTCCCATTCTTGCAGGTTGCCAGAAAACATAAAAAATAATTGCCAGCCTCTTTCAGAGCCTCAGTCAGTGCTTACAACCAGTCACGAATGTGTCATTTTAAAACACAGGTGGCTACGTCACTGAACAGCGTGGTCTCGAGGTGGATTACTGCAGTGTGGATTAGAATTAATTGGGGGTTTTTTTGGTTTTTTTTTTTTTTTTTTTTTTTTTTGTAAGTATAGTTGAACAAGGGGTCAAACAAACCACAGCTATCTCTACAACCAGCTCCAAATATTTTACCTTCCTGGTGTAGGTGTAACTGTATTTTCTGACCACCAGAGGGTGGTGTCATTCCAAACAATTGCTTTTGGTGTGATCCTGTGGCAGCTTTGTGTTCTGCCACTGACGGGTGAGAATAGAGATCTTCTAGATACAGGTGCAAGCCCTTAGTTTTGTAATTTGTAAAAAACAAACGTTCAAGCCTGGAATGTCTCTTCAAATTCATTTTACAACATGTAGTTTCTTAAAACTGAATGAGTTGGGCTCATCAGTTTCTTCTTCCTTGTGGTGCTGCTGGTTCCGTGTCTCATTCCAGGTTGTCCCTGTGTCTGCTCCGTGTACCAGATTCCCTGCCTGCTCTGTACCAGGATGGATATAGTTTCCCTTTTCTCTGATACTCCCCACTTTTCTCCTCATTTCAGAGCCCCTCCACATCCTTTTCTCCCATTTTCCCTTCCACGCATATCAGTACTTGGATTTTCTTTCCTATTTGTGTGTATTCCTATTTTCCTTCTCTGCCCAAGTTCCCATATTTCCTGCTCTTTCCGTAGCATTTATGCAGTTAACTTTTCTTAGCTCTGTGTATGGTTTCAGCGCCCTTCCTTCCTAAAATTCCCTGATCTACTTCCTTTTCCTATGGGAGGCTGAGTCATTCGGAGGGTATGAACATGCCAAGAATTCTTGGATGGGTTTTGCAGGGGTGAAATTGGGCATTGTCATGCTGGAAGATGCCGGCAAACGCTTCCAACCACTTTAATGTTAATGAGCAATTGCAGAGGAGTTGAATCTGTAGTTCAGCTAACTGTGTAGCAGGGAATTCATGTGCCTGTATTTTCTCTGTTGTGGTTTAGTTGGTTTTCCCCCAAATCAGTAGCTTTCCACTGACATTTAAAACTGGAAATCGATTAGATACAGAAACTAAAAGTAGTTGTAGTGCCTCCAAACAGAAAAACCTTGCTGAGCACAGGCCCTGGCAAGCTCAGGCACAGCTTCAGCGCAGCTTTTCTTTGCAAGCAGCTCTGGAAGTTTAGGATGTTATCCCTTTCCAGCCGCTTTTCATGGCAGTTGAAGGACGGTGCCAGACTTTGCACCAGAGGGCACTCAGAAGCTCCGCTGTACCTACACTGCCATGGAGATGGTAATCCTGGTGCCTGGGCGATAGGAAAGAGCCGGGGATGGTGACGCTGGGGGAATTGCTCAGTAGATATGAGTATGATCTTTTAGACAATATATCCAAGAGTGCTTGATAGGGCAAGAAATGCCACCACTGCACGTGAGGGCTATTGCTGTAAGGTCCTGGTGAGGGTATTAGCACAGATCAAAGTGTGAAGGATGTTACAGGCTCTTTAAAGCTCTGCTGTTACCAGCAAATTAAACAGCGTCAGGATGTTCCTGAGCACCAGAGCTCAGTTGTCTCTACTCATTCTCATTAATCCTTCCATGGCTTTAGTCTGGACCAATGAGCAGTTTCCCCAAATACCCCAGGGCACAGTTTAGGGGTTCCATCCTGCCATCCCCTATATCAGACTGTGTGCTTTCACTGACTTTTTGAGGCATTGATAGAACAGACATTGGATGCCAGTTGGCCACAGGGGCAGAGACTGGTCCCAGACTTGTTTAATTTACTATTGTGGGTATAATCACAGTGACCAGGCCCAGCCACTAGACTGAAGATTTAGTTTTGCAAACCCTGTTGGGTTTAGGCATCAGCAACTGAAGGGAGGTTACTCTGATCTCTTCCACCATTCTACTACCAAAGGTTGCTGCCTCGTACCAAAGGGCCAGAAAGTTTATTTGCCCTTGAGTCATGACTGGCCACCCTGCACAGTAAATGAGTACTGACCACTGATTTTTGTTTCCTGATCATGCCGTTAGCTTTGATGGGAAGCGCTTTTTTTCCTAAAAATATAACAAGCAATATTATTTGATGAGGCGAATCATGGAGAAAGGAAGTCTCTAAACCACCTCGTGTTCATGATCTCTGATGCAACAAGACATATACAAATTAACATAAATAAAATCACTGTTCTGTAATAATAGACACAGCTTTCAATCTTATACAAACCCAGATATTTTGCTGCAGAAACCTACCTGTTATTACTGCAGGAGGGCGTGTAGACTTAGGATTTTAAAGAAAATTTTTAATATGACTGGAACAAAAATAGATTAATTTTAAGTATATGATAATTTGAAGGCAGGTCCTGTTGGCAAAAGACCCTTGTATTAGCTGATGCTTGAGTTTCTTATGAGCACTACAAGAGAGACCAAGATCCTGAATTCAAGTGATACTATCTGTCGGTTTTGATTTAAAACCAGAAGGATCTAACTTTCCTGGTTTTGAAGGCAAGTTCGTGGGCATAATCCAAAAGGCTAAAAGCTAAAACAAACAAAAAGCTAAAGGCAGAGAAAAAAGCTTCACATTTTTTAAAGGCTCTTGGTTTTTAAGCCCATTTCTGGGTGGAGTTTTTCCCCCTCTGGGTTGTGTAATACAAAATCACCCTTAGCTTTGCCTTTCTTAAGTGTTGCTGTTAGCTGCCACAGCCCCGGTCATGATAGTGAAGTGGCGCTTGCTAACAAAAATTGCACAGTTTGCAACCCTTCATCTTTTGTTCACATTGTGTTACTTTCCATCTGTTTGAAGCTTGTTCCAGAATCAAACTGCTTGCCTTAAAATATGGTCCTATTTTGAACAGGGACTCCATGATTTATGTATGCGTTGCACCCAACTTTCAAAATATTTTTCCATAGAACCATATTTCTAAGAATTGCAAATGCTGAAAAACCAGTAGAAGGCCCTGAGGTGAAATGACTAGCGTTCAAATGTATTTAGAACAGTCTCCAAAACAACAAACTAAATTCTCTGCCTCTGTTTATTATGCATAGTGCCATAGATAAACAAAAATTATCGTTGCTCTGTTATCTTTTTACCTGTGGGTGTTTCTGAGAAAAATAATTACGTAAGAGCAAAACACAATATTCTGCTGAACTTGTAAAGAAAGATACATTACTGAATTCCTGTTGCTCTTACTGATAATTAGCTTTCTCTGTCAAGCGTCATAGAACAAAACCAACAAATAACATGGCACTGCAATTTGTAGCGTCTCAAATTAGTATTTTTGTACAAATCTGGTTTCAAGGCTAGAAAAAAGCTTAAGAGGGACTGTGTTGTCTCATGTAGCACTAAGATATACTTAAATATGCATTTGTGTTTTGCTGGACTGCGTTAGAGACTTGGAGTCCAGTGGTCTTTCAGCACGCTGTCTTACTTTTAGCAAAATGCTTAAACTCTGTGAAAACTTTTAATCTGGTTTTTGACTTTGTCCTTCATGGGTCTGGGTTCTGAGTGGCATTCTCTGTACTGTGTGAGGGGGAGGGCTTGTACCAGGAGTGTTTCCTTTAGCACTTGCTACCAAAGCAGTGTTTTGGCCCAGGCAAAGCAGTTCTTGAATTAAGGTTTAATTGTAGAGAAACTGTATATTCGAGTATAAATCATCCTACTGATATTGGCATACACCTGCCAAGTGCCCTTCTGAACCTGCTATCAGACATCATGTTTGCTTGACAAGTATGAAAGCATTTATCAAAAAACGTATGTTAGCAAGAGTGCCAGAAATTAATTTGTGGGAAAGAAGTGAGTTCTTTTGTTCTCCCTCTCTCAATTGTTAGTGATAATGACTCATGCATTGCTTATAGCCTCAAAATTACAATAGCAGTAGTTCAGAAAGCAAATGGGAGCTCTGCTTTTCTTTATGACCAGGTGATGAAAGATTTTTAAGAGAAGAAAGGAAGCAGCCCATCTTAGAAGGATTTGAATCAGACAGCTGCAGCAGCAGGCTTGACCAAAGGTGAGTGAAGAAACATATAAAGGGAACGATCACAACTTCTAGTTCACTCTGATGTTGTCTGCTTCTGATGCCAAAAGAAAGACTATGGAACTGCAGAAAAGGAACATGACTATGGTTTGTGCCTGGTTTGATATTTACATGTTCCCTTTGAGCTGTACCATGCCTGTGTCCTTTGTGGTTTCCTTCAGAGAGAGCATTTTGTAAGCTCATCTTTGCTGGAGTCCCTGTTGATAAGGTGCATTTGTTCACTGTCTGCTGCTGGATGCCATGAAGCTGAAGCAAAGGAAAACTTCAGCGTTAGACAGGAAGATCAATTTGAGTGAGTGGCTCCCTGTGGCAGAAGTTTATGTTAGTGAAGTTGTTGCTTCTAGCGCTAGGAGACATTTCATGCCTGTTTATCACTGCATTCACGTAATTGCTTTGAAAGTTTAATAAGATTAAAGCTTTATTAACACAACCGTGTTTCTTCCATTTCACTCAAGCAGATGCAGTACTTTTTCTATGGGGGATTACCACATCTTTTGCTTGCTTATATTTTATACTTTAATATATCTTTTTCCCCAGTAACAAGAGGTGTTGAGTTGGACTACTTCTATATAGTAGTCATAGTTTAGTTGTGAGAGATGAGGTAATCTGGTAGCAAAGCATTGGTATGTTAGTCAAGAGAGGTGCAGTCTAATCCTTTTTGCATAATTATTTGTGTTGTGGTCTTGATTTGATTCCTGTTCTGCTTGTCTGCATCCTTCTGTTTGTCAATTTACAGTGTAAACACTTGGGTGTACAGATCATCACTGCAGTGTGGCATGCAATCAGATCTCAGATGGGATCTCTAACCCTAATGTAATACAAAGAATTAGTAATAACAGTGATCGCAGAATATTACATGAAATTACTAAAAGTATGTTGCACAGCACTGCTACAAGATACAGTAGAAAATTGCTCATTTTACTGTGTAGTAAATCAACAGATAGTTAAATGCCTTGCCCGAGATGACGGGAAGGCTGTGGATTATGTGGAGGAACTAAGCAGCATCTAGGACTCCCACGTTTGTATGGTGATCACAAGATCAAAGTGAAGTATGGATCCCCCCCTAGATGCTCCCCCCAGCCCCTTCAAGTTGTTGGTAAACCTGCAAACTGTGATATCAGAAAGCATAACCCATGTACTCGTGCATGGAGAGCACACAGTCTGTGCTCAGGTGACTGGGTATGATTTTCTTGGTTGTTTTTTACCTTCAGCAGCTGCTGCTGCTTGGGTATTCTTGGCCTGAAAAGTGAGCAGTGGCTTTGCTATTTGCTGTGGACTTGCTGGGCGCAAGCTGAATCAACTGGAGCTTTGAAAGTTTTCATGAGGGTGAGATGAGGGCACCGAGTATCAAGAGACTTCCTTTCCTCAGTAAGATGTTAGGCATCGTCCTTCAAGACAGATAGTAAGAGGTAACTTGAAGGACAACACCAAGACACCAGATCTTTGAAACAGCTTCTCTGTCAAGCCTGCCACTTCTCAATTAGTCTGTTTCTACCTTTGTAAGAGTTTTAGCCTGTTGAGAGGTGCCATGTTAAAGCCTCTGAAGCCTGAACTTCCATGTCACCTTTAAACAAAAATTGGTTTCGGGTCAGATTCAGCCAGCGCCTAACTACAGACAATTGCTAATTTTCTGTGATGCCACAAGTTTCCCAGGATGAAGCTTTTGTTATAAACATCTATTTTCCCTCGCCTTCTCAGATTTCTAGCCCTCAGGATTTCAGAAAATGATTCGGTGTGCGACTGAAATGAGTTTTCAGATATCTTGGGGAAAAGTAGTTCTGAGAAACATGAATGGATGCCTTTCTTCCCAGTGGGAAGAAACATTTCTGAACTTAACAAATGAGATAATTTCATTTTAGTTGGAATACCATTGAGGAATTGGACTAAAGGGCCATCACAATTTCCCAGTCTGCCTAAGTGGTCAAGTAACTCTGAACAATGACAATTTTAAAGTTGATAGAAAACCTTTGATGGAAAAAATGACAGGAGCAATAACAACTGTGCTCCTTAGATAAACACATTTTTTTTATCAGATCTATGTGCTTATACTTGTCAAGTGTTTATAGCGAAGCCAGAGAGCAGTAATACAATACAAACAAAACATAAAAAACCAATTAATGAACAGTATTTTCAGGGCTAATTTTCAGTCAAGACAGAATCCGCTAATTAAATTTACTGATGACATAAAATTGGAAGACAATATCAAAACAAAGGAGAGCTGGGGCGGCATATAGGAAGCACTGCATAACCTTGGAGTAATAGAAATCGGGTGAAGTTTGATAGTACAAATCACAAAGTCATGTACTGGGGACTAAGGAAAAACATTTTGATAGAAGAGAGGAGATTTGCGGAAAGAGTAGAGAGAAAACATCTGGATGCAGTTGCCAACTGCTAGTGTACTGTGGGCCAGGACTAAGATGGGCCCAGGTGAAGGCAAATGAAATCTTAAAACGTCTCTGGGTGCTGTTTCATAATACATGGAGCAAGCTAATGCTCTGTAGAGAGATGACCTCTTTCATGTTTCATCTCTACAACTACCTGAAAGGAGGGTGTAACAAGGTGGGGGTGAGTCTCTGCTCCCAGGTAATGGGCGATAGGATGAGGGGAAACGGCCTCAAGTTGCGCCAGGGCAGGGTGAGGTTGGACATTAGGAAAAATTTCTTCACTGAAAGGGTTGTCAAGCATTGGAAGGGGCTGCCCAGGGAAGGGGGTCGAGTCCCCATCCCTGGAGGGATTTAAAAGCCAGGCAGATGAGGTGCTTAGGGCCAGGGTTTAGTGGTGGGATGGCAGGGTTAGGGGAACGGTTGGGCTTGATGATCTTAAAGGTCTTTTCCAACCTAAACAATTCTGTGATTCTATGTAAAAGACAATGTTGACGCAAGAGCAAATGGAAAGACGTAAGCATAAAATACAAAGTAGGAGATTTCTAACCAAAAAACAATCATCACATTTATTTTAAGCTCTGATTCCCATGCTTCTAGTAGCAGAGAACACGAATTCATGATTCAGTGCTTCCTTTCCAGTCATGTTATCACTTATGTTCCTAGAATCACAGCTAACACATGTGCGGGCTCATTTGCTGCCAGTAATACTTTTCCCTGCTAAAACGTAACAACCCCAAGAAACCTGGGAAGCAATCTTAAAGAAAAGCCAAAGTCAAGTTACCAATTGTATCAGGGTTCACTAGGCTGTGCCAGAGCAAAACTGACCTGGCATAATTTTTCTAAATATAAATAGAAAGAGTGGGTTTTAATTAAGTTGAGGATTAAACAGAGGATCTCAGAAATGCAACGTCTTTCCTAGTCTGCTCTCATAACAATCTTCAGCCCAACCCCCCAAAAGTAAAACCAGACCCAGCTAGGGTAGGGGAAAACTAAGTTGCATATTAGAGTAAAACAGAAACTGAAGGTCAGCAAAGGGAGAAAGATCTATGTTTTCTTTCATAAGGAAATGCACCTTTAAAGAGACAGAGCCTGAGCTTTTTTTTTTATGAGCTAGGACTTAAAAAAAATCTTGGTTGTGTAGGATTCTGCATAATGTTTGCCAAACTGCTCGCTCCAGTCCAATTCTACACTCTCAAACTGGTAAACCACTAATAACAAGGATGATAATTACCTAAGATTCCAAGACACAGACTTGTAATGAACCAAGGAACTAGACTTGGTAATACTACATGGAAAATGAATCCTGCTGGCTCTGATGAAAAGAGCGAAAAATAATAAAAAGTTAGCCTTTGTATGCTAAAGGATGCAATGCATTCAAAATATATTTAAAACATATTCAAGCCATAATAATTAGCTGCATGGATCCCCTTGGGTGAGGTATTCAGCAAGTGCACGGGAAAACCTAATTCCCTCTCTTAGCGTCTACAATCTGAGATGAAGCTAATGAACTGATGTCAAGAGTCAGTAGACCATAACTGCAAATTTCTTCAGAAATGTGACTGATATCTTACCAGGGTTATCACAACTCATTTGCAGATTGGGGCAAAGCATAATTTGCAATAAAAAGAATTCTTTTCCTTTAACCAGTTGTAATGGGGCCTCTGTTTGAGGGTACCTATTTAGTTTTAATTAACTCTAATGTTTTTCAGCCAAGAGTCTGTCTTGGGCTGACTCATCCCCACTCCCCCCTGAAATTTCAGCCAGAGCTGTTCAGTCGTTTCCTGGTATCAGAAAAGAAGAGATTGTTTTTCAGGTTTAAAACATCTTGGAAGGTCGGATGCTTTTGTGTTTTTTCTGGTTTGGGAAGAAGATGGACTATGTGTCAGGACTGGGCCTCTTGTGCCTGTGAAAACTGACCTAAATTTGGCCAAGTCAGAAGCCTTTGAAAAACAATCTCACTTCTCATGTTCTGGGGAGATGTGCTGAACTTCAACAGCAAAATAAAACAGTGGGTGGGAGAATGACAGAGACTGGGTGAGAAGATGGTGGGAGAGAGGGGACATGAACAGGAAACTAGGACTGGCCTTAAGAAGGTGTTGGATTGGCTGTGGGGGAGTAGAGACAGATTTACCTAAACAGTCTGGTGTGCGTGGGGACAAATATATTGGACAAACACAAGAGAAATGACAGGATGCATGAGAAGCTGAGACTGAGCAAGAGCTGTTTCCTATAGGACTGGAGGGATTACTTCTGCCCCTTCTAGGGGATTATAAAAATAAGAAAGAAATTATGAGGTTCTATTGTGTTGAAAATCATAGAAAACTATGGAATAAACTAGTGTTTTCTGTCTTCAGGTTTGGTCGGCTTACAGTGAATATGGCATTGGAGCATGCATGAAGTAAAGGAGGAAAAACAGGAATTGAGCTGCTGTTGCTTTAAAAGATGGATTACTGCCACATCCCTGAGATATCTAAATTATGGGGTTTTACGTTCATCATGGTAAGATCTGTATTTCAAAAGGAGACTCCGTTTACTTGAGACTCAGATTACCTAAATTTGGTGCATGAAGACAAATGATGCCAATCTCCCTTTGAGTGAGTGTTCTTTCTGTGAACCAAATGAGGAAGCAGGGATCTGTAGAAAAACACCACCAACTCGGATAATTAAAATCCATTATAAGGTATATATGCAAAGGGCATTAATTAAGGTGGTGCAGCAGACATTTGCTTTGGCATTTCACGGCCTTCAAATGCTTAGGTTTGCAAATTTCCTTAGTGTTCTTTTAGCATCCTTTTTGTGTGTTTAATTAATGTTGTGAATTGTTTGTATAGAGGTAGAGCCTGGAAGCCCTAGGCAAGTATTGTAAGGCTTTGCAATCACAACACAGAATAGCTGTCAGAAGCCCAGGTTTTTCAGTTACTACTGACTTGGACTACATTTGAAAAAAAACCCCTGAGATGTATGAACTTTGTTTTGGGAACACGAATAGCAGTGTGTAGTCCGTGACTTGTCTATTTAGACTGTTTGCTTTTCAGAACAGGAGACGTGTTATCTTTGTACAATTTCTACTATTCTGGGTTACCACCTTAGGACTCTAAATTCAGTGGTGACAAAAATGGTTATTAATAATTTGTAATATAAAATCTTTTAAAATCCTTAAGCCTCACTGGTGCATGTCAGAACTCCCCAGCTGGATGTTGCAGGCTGAGCACTGTTAACAGACAATAGAGATTGTCGTTTTGTTTTGTGGTAAATGCTTGTGGTTTTGAACACATCCATTCTTCTCCTTCCCACAGAGCTCAGAGTGATTTGGGCATGCAGTAGCGACTGTGAAAGTTTCTGGCTTCTATGCATTTCTTACCGTATTAGATAAGCTGCTTGGTTTTGTAACACATGACACAGCTAGAATTGTCTTCCCTGAAAACGCTTGAGTGACCATCACTCATCTCCTCGGGCAGGCAGGCGGTCAAGGACAGTCTGGCTGTCTTGTTCTTCATCTTGCAGTCCCCCCTGACTGAGCTGGGAGAACGGGGCTTACTCAGGTCAGGAAGCTTGTCTGAGGAGCTCGCTCCCCGTGGATGCCAGCCATCGTTCTGCTCCAGCTGTCTTCAGGTCTCTGGGTGCAGCTCTTCCAAGTCAGTGCATTTTTTGGCAGCTCTGTCTCCCCTTTCTTCTTTAAACCTATTTGGTACTTTTAATACGGGGAGTGATGTCCACTTGAGCTTCTACCATATCCTAGAAGCCTGGATAAAAGATTTAGTTAAAAAAAAGATAACAGTAGGTTAAATTTGTCATGGTCTGATTGTGTGGAAGTCTGTAGAGTTACACCTGGAATGACTCTGGGTAACGCATGCAGGCAAACTTGTGACTGACAGGAGAATTTGGCTCAGTTTGCAGGCATGTGGATGAACTGGAGGATCAAAACTTTCCATGCCAATTGAAATAACAAGAAAAGTCATCTCACGCGCTCAGACAAATCTCAGTTTCATCAGCTGCCTTCTTTTGATCTGCAGTAAGAACCAGTGATCACACTTTAAATGATTACTTTGTTACATAAGGGAGAAGTGCTAGTGTAGATGTTCCTAATGACGCCCCCCCGCCACAGAAGGTGACACCACAGCAAACAAAAATAGTGGGCACAGCTAGCAAAACTGTTCTCTTGCAATCAAAGTGTAAATACGCTTTGACATTGAGACTTCAATGCTACATAATGCTTTCTCTGGGATTGCACTGCAAGCAAAAAGGCATCTTGCTGCAAAGAAACCCCAAATCTCTGTGGAGTAGAGATCTCAAGTGTGCTAGTTCTTCGTTGGCCATTCCATTGCACAACCAGCAGCTTAACCAGTAAGCCACTCAGACCCAGTAATCTGGCCTGGATGGGAGTGCAGGCTTTACAACAAAGCTGGAGAACTTCGAGGCAAGTGGAGATCAGGTAAAAAGTAAAAGAATTTAACCAAAATAGATAGTATCAGAACAAGGGTATATATTTATTTTGTAAAATAACTGATTCTTGGCAAGAAAAATATGATCTCTCAGGACTTCACTGAAGCAGTTGATGTCTTGCCACAAAGCAAACTGAGTCAAACAGGCAAAAGTGAGGATTATGGCAAGAATGGTGACATAAACAGGCGAGTTCGAAGTTCCCTGCTTATTTGGGATTTTTCATGGTTGCGTCCCATGAGCCCATTAAACTGGTTGGTTTGCACCATGTTATCTATGCCCAGCTACCAGGTTGTGAAGGGAAGACTCATGGAAAAGATGCAGGTAAACAGCAAAGGGGGTGAACCATATGCTGGGTTTGCCAAGCTCCATCTGATGAATAGCAGATGTCGGGATGTTGTCACTGCGTGTGGGTAGGCTGTGCACATTTTTTGAGGTCTGTGTGATTTGGATATGTGAAATTGTCAATGAATGGATAAAGCGACCAAGTGCTTAACATGGTCTGGTGGTAAGTCCTGGGCAAGTGCAACTTCTACTCTCTATAGAGTGTCTGTAAGTCTACAAAGGGTCAATTTTCTAGTATTACATGAAGTAGCCCAAGACTTAATTAGCTGGTTTGGGAAGTGGTTTGCAAAGTGGACCTAAAAGGGAAACCTCTCTGTCAGTCTTGGTTTTATCTATCTGATTTGTTTACCAGTATCTAGATGTACTTGAAAAAATGCCCTAGGAAGTAGGCAGGCAGAAAATCCGAGTTCCTTGTTTGGACTGGGTGGGCTCTCTCCCAACCTTTGGAGTGGGTGAAGAATAGGGTGGGTAGGCTGGGACAGTCAGAAGGGAAGGGGTCAGCCTGGACAGAGAAGGAAGTTTTGGCAGCAGTCCAACACAGTTTGTCAGACAAAACGGTGGAGCCTTTCACTGGACAGTGACTGGCCAGACAGGAGACTTGTTCTGTAGTCGGAATCTGCTGGAAGCATTCCTTGCACCATGCAAAGCAGTAATTTCCACTGCATTTCTGCTCACCCTGAACACCTTCAAATAACTGTGCTGTTAAAAAACCCAAAGAACACCCTGGAAGGCTAAAGAGGGGAGAATGCTTTGGAAATGGAGAACTTTCTATACAGTTTCTGAGGATTAAGGTTGCTTGCTTGCTGAGCTGATTTATTTTTTAAGTATCGTAGGTTTATGTGTTTAAATTTATTTTCCCTTACTAAGTGAGGTTATAACCTGCTGCTGTTTTGTGATCTTCTTATTCATCCCATTATTTTATAGGGTTTGGGGAAGAAAACAAGGAAAAGATATAGCCACTGGCAATCTCTGATCTGAATTTATTTAATGATAGCATCCTGTTTACTTCTTTTTCATGTTTCCCCACAAATATTCTGTCCTGCATTTACTTACTATGTATGAGGACTGTCTGCTGAAGGAAACTTAGCTCCCGTAGTCGGAAGGAACCACATGCAGTCCCTACATAAGCTAACAAAATCTTAAGTGGGATTACTAGTGGTGTGAATATAGTAGCATATACTCTGAAGCTGATGTTTTTAATATCTCTGATTTGTATATGCACATATTATGCAGAACAAAATAGAGATTAAAAAAAGAGGTGATGAACTCTTGGTATCCTACTCCCTGTTGTAACGTAAATGACTATGAAGGATACTGAGCAGAGGAGAATCAGGCCCTCTTAGCTTATTAGGTCTTTTCCTTGGGTATATTTATGATACTTGTTTGTTACAGAGATTAGTCATATATTTGCAATGTTGGATGCTTTTCCTCCATTTGTAGGCAAGGATGTGCTGCTCCCAGTGGAAAAAAATGCAAAATAACTCCTGCTCTCTTCAGTACCAGTGGGCAGTTGGGAAGTGTGTGTGTGTCATACTGGAGCTGTGAGTTCGGGCTTGGCAAACTTTTGTTACTCATAATTAGTGTTATGGTGGTGCCTACCAGCCACAGCCTTGCCACTGGGGGTACTGATAAAACCATCGGATGGAACCCTTGGTCTTGGTCTGTATAACACACGTGGTTCAGGTATGATTTTCATGTATGTGCATTTAACAGAATTTTAATGACTGTATGGCCTATGCGAGGTGCAGGTTTTGTCTACTTAGTATTTAATTCTGAAATGCATAAGCCAGAGATTGTGGCATCCCTTGTGACTATGCAGTGTACACACAGGGTAAGAGCAGAAAGGCCGATTCCTGTCTTTTTCTATTCCTGAAGAGAGACAGCACAATGAAAAAATGATGATGATTAGTAAAATAAGCAGCATTTCCAGCAAAACAACTCTTTCCTTGTGGCTGAGTGGTATGAAGGCATCATCCTTAGCCTAAATTTTATTCTGGTGGGAAGGAGGCTGCAGGGTAATTCTTCTGGATTTTCTTAAGTTCTTTCTGTTGAAGGACAGCACGGGAGAAAACATCACGGTGTTTGAGGGAGCTCCAGCCTGATGAGCAGTAAACAGTGATACCTGGCAGACCGTCTTCCCCCGCTGCTCTAGGAACGCCACTCTGCCCTGCCAAAGGGCATTCAGTGAAGGTGGAGATGCTGCAGCTGCTCAAGAACCATTTCTTTGATCCACTTGAACAAGAAAACGTGAGCACCAGCCCACAGAGATTCTCTTCCTGTGACTGTAACTTACGTAATTTGTTCCAGTGGTGCTCCCTAACAGGAATAGCTAAGGATCAAAATACTAAATGTTAGGAATTATCCTATTGGAGTTTAGCTGTGTAGGTTTCATGAGCATGGTCTTCTGAAATCACCAGACAGGTAATTTCCTTTTCTGGCTGGCAAAGTGTCTTCCGCTCTGAATTTTCCCTTCTGCGCATCAGGCTGGACGCTGTCTTGGCAAGCAGTTCAGCTCCTGTATTGCTTTTACCCCTACGCAGGACCCTCAGAGCAGGCATTCCTGTGTCTGCATCCACTGAGGGTTGTGGTCTGGAAGCTGTGCTCCAAGCACACCTGCCTCGCAGGGGATAGCGCTGAGCTGAACCCACATCACAGCAAACACAGTCACACCAGGAAACAAGTAAATAACCCAGGGTGCGGCTGCACTCTAATTAAGTAGTTGAGAGAGCTTGGACCAAGACTAGATCTCCCTTTCCCCTGGACTCCCCTAACCCTTAGGCTCTTTCTTTTGGCCTAGTAATTCCTAAATTGTTTGCTACACTCTGACAGAAATCCAGTAGAAGTTTTTTGTCCTTATTTCCTTGGGCACTTTCGTGCATATTTGCAATTCTACTTTCGTCTTAACATCAGGCATTGATGGATACACTCTGGTGAGTATTGCTGTGGCAGTTTAAGACGTGACCGCTTGTTCTGCCCCTCTGGTTTGGGTTACTGCTTCGCATCAGAGCTGTCAGGCTTCTACCTGACAACAAAGCCAAGCTTGTAGATGGGTGACAAAGATGCATCTGAGTTAAGAGCTGGATTTTGGCGAGGAGTGGGCAAAATGTAGGCAGACATTTTCTTCTGCTGACTTTGCTAGAGGGATGGGAGCTCCAGCCCTAGGTGACAGCTAACAGCTGCAGAACATCTTAAACTGATGCAGCTGTTGCTAAGTGACTGAGCCAAATTTAGCATTTTAATTTAGCAAATTTAACAAATGAATTTAGCATACAGGTGTTAATTTATTGCCTTAACTATAAATATATTTATGTTCTTTTTTTTTCCTCTTTCCATTTGAGACTGCCTGGCAATAATGGGAGAAAATTAATTTGAATTTGCCTGGTTTCACCATTCTTTCCTAGCTGATCCTGTGATATGATTTATATCTTGCCATCTGATTCCTTAATTGCAGTTTGCAGTGAAGAAAACCATATAATACTTGAATTGCAAGCTTGTCTCTCTTAGAAGCAAATGAAATAATTATTTGGAAAACCAATCAGGAAGCATTCAAATCTGCCTTGGTGACATGCCTACTTCAGTTGTATAGCTTGCTTCCTTCTAGATCGCGAACATCAGCGTTAAGATTAGCCTCGCGTTGTGAAAGCGCTTACTCGGCATTTCATCATCAGAATGAGTACTGCTGGATTTTGCGATACTGCTCCTCTGCCAATGTCAAACAGATTTGGGCAGAGCAACCCTCACAGGCTCGTGCTGAAACCCGGTCGGTCCTGAAACAGCGTGTTAAAACAAGAGCTTACAGTTGGATGCACTTTGCTTTGGGGATAGGCTGGGAATTCAGAGATTGATACAGATACCTTGCAACTGGATACCCATGAGAATAAAAGAGCTGAACTGAAAGAGATTAAGCAGCTCTTTGTACATTCTCCCCTGTGAAGTGTAAAGAACTGAGAGCTTCATTGTTTTGTAACCACTTAAAGGGGAAAAACAATTACTTCAGTGCAGTCCTCTTGAATATGTTCGTTTTTTTTTTTTTTAATATGCTCTTCCGAGAAATCTAGGCATATGTGCAAAAAATTAGAAGTCCTCCATACACAGATTTCACAACAGAGCATTGTCCATCATGGAACTTAAATGTTCCCAGCCCCAGTATCCCGTGAGCAAGTGGCTTTCCCACACTGTTTCATACACAGTCCGCATACATCAGCTGTTGGCTCACTTTCTGCAAATGTTCTTTGAAAATTATTTACCTTATGCCTCTAGGCCCTTTTTTTGCTATACAGCCGTTTACATCTTCCCATCTGGGTGGGATAAAGGCCACCGTCGATGGAGAATAAATTTCAGTATCATGTTTTTCTGCAAGGCTGCTGTCTGCCAACACAAAGCCTTTGGACAGAGGCTGCCAATCTGGTGGAAATGGCAGCATTAAATGTTTCTTCCCTGTAGTTCACCTGCCTGCTGAAGATTAGTTCTCTGTATGACTGCATTGAGTCAGGTCTGCTGCACTAGGTTTATATCTGCTGTAATTGGAAGCATTCAGGGGCAGTTTAAAGGATTGATCTGGTCTGAGAACAGAACGGGGAGACAGGAACGCCTGAATTCGGCAAGCATAATTGCAGTAGTTTTGCTGCACAGCCTGAGGCTACTGGTTGAGTTCTTACCTCATTTTCCCCATCTGCAATACTGCTTATAGGATGGTTTGGTGATTGCTGATGAAGTTAATTATTTGTTAAGAATTGAATAACTTGATAAGAATCTCTGCATATCCCAGAAAATGTGGCAAAACGAAAATCAAAATAGCCAGCCCTAAGACTGTTAATTAACAAACTCAGACAAGGTGAGATTCAGGACAGAAACCTCATCAAAGATATTATTGCCAGTTACAATGGTGCATTTTGTCTAAACTGAAGATCCTAGATGAAGTTGTTTTTCCATAATGTTCCTCTGATTCCAGAGGCAGCTTGACAGGCATGTAAGGTTAGAGGATGGCATGTTCTCGAAACCTCAGTTTTATCCTGGTGGTTTTAGAAGATCTGCATAGTATGCTAAGGCAGCCACTGAAAAAGCTCAGGGGGTTGTATGTTGTTATTTTGCAGTTCCTGCAGGTATATACGCGGAAGCAATTGGAAAGGATTATGCAATAAAATTAATGTATTAAGATTTCCCGTGTCCTGCAGAGCAATCTGTGACTCATCAGGGATTTGGAGAGCGCTGAGATGTACATCATATCAAAGGAATTCTGCAGGGCCAGCTCTCTTGGCAGGCCTGAAGTGATCTGTATCTCCAGTGTAACTTTGGTTTTAGTGTGACCAACCAGTATAATTAAATTACCGGTGTCACTGTCCTCAGCCAAATTGCCCCTGAGCTTTTATAGCTCCCTCTATTGCATGAACTATCAAAGCTGCTCTTTACCTGGCAAAACAGGTGCTTCATCTCTCCGGTTTTTGGCGAGTTAATGTTGCTGCATGTTGCTGTTTTTATGACACTTTGTGTGCTCTGGGTCAGTACAGATTATGATGCTGAAGACCTTTGCTTTGCACTTTAATAGAATTTAACTGCACTGATGTTCGAAGCTGCCATGAAGTATCTCAAATTCAGTGTAGTTTTTCCAAAACATCTGAAGGCAGCTACTCTATAATCTTTGTGTTACGATCCACTTAGTCCACCTTGGACACAATGCAAATAGGTAGAAATGAAGGATGCTGGTTTCATGTTTTCACAGCTTGTGAAGCATCTGAAATGCCCAGAGACCCCACGTCTGTCAGCGCTCTGCAGTGCTGGGTTGCTATTCATGTAACCCAGTGAGGCAGAATAGCAGAGATAAGGGAAAGAACAGGAGAAGATTTCTCTCTGCAGTTTATTCTCCAGGGTTTTGTTCAGTCCAGTTTTAAATGGCTCAAGCTACTGAAGTGATTCAAGCTATGACATTTTGGCAGGGTGTGAAACAAAATCTGGCAGAGGTGCTGTGACTGAAGGACTGGTTTTGTTCTCTCTGAAATGTGTGGCAAATCTCTCGCTGGCTTCAGTCAGAACAGGATTGGGTCCTCGGAGTCATTCAGGTTGAATAAACTCAGCAAAACCGTCAAAAGATTCTGATTTTGTTATACCATTACACTGTTAAAGTCTCTTTTGGGCTCACCCTCCTCTGTTTACAGTGTCCTCCAATGCAGCCAAGGCTTTCTGTGTAGAAAAATGAGCTGCTTTTGTTAGGTTTTGAGTAATAAATAGCCCTGGATTAGTAGTTCCTCTCTGATGTCTCATTCAGACTGTCTGTTGCATTACCTAGCTTTTTTTTTTAAACCCTGATACTGGAAGTGGAAGCTCTCCAGAGGCATACTTTAAAAAATCAATAAAGAGAGGAAGAGCTAATTGATTTTTAAATTATTTTTATTATTATTTTCTCTATAAGACAGCCCATTAAACTTGGGCTGTCCCTAATGAAAGGTAAGTTTACTGCAGTCTGTTTTAACACACTTTTGGAGTCGTCTCCCTTGTTGCCTTGATGTTATAGCTTTCTTTTTTATTTCTCCCCACTTATAGGTAAAAGGACATTTTAAAAAATAACATTGCTAAGGATAATTTGGATTAATTTCACTTTCAGAAGTGTTTTTCTGGATTTCTTATTGGTTCAGCGGGAGTTGAGCTCAAGTTACGTGTAAATCCATTTCTACTGTGTTCTTCCACATGCTTAAAACAAGGAGTTACCTCATCAGAGGTCTATAGTAAACTAGACAGAATAAAATGAACAGAAAATTACAGGACATTGCAACTCTGTAAGCTGAATCCTGGAAGGAAAACCTGACATAGTCTTGTCCGTTGGAAACACTGTTCTGGGCAGCAAATTAACATTTGGGGCAACCTTGTGTTGTTTTTTTCTGAATTCTTTGTATTGAGGAGAGAAGATGAGAGTCATGGTTCTGGGACAATCCAGAGAACCTCTTCACACCTGAGGCCAGGACAGTCACCCCGACAGATCTGAGAAGGCTCTGGCACACGACGTCGCAGGCCAGGGCTGCTTGCTTGTACCGGCAGCTGGGCAAGAGGCAGCAACCCCAGCTCCTTCTGTGATTTCCGCAGGTATTTTGCCAGACTGAAGACACGTTCTCATGTGCTTGGGATGTTTGCCTGCCTTTACCGTGCTGCTTTCCACACTTCCCGCTCTGTCAGCAAGTTCCTTCATGCTCCAAAGGCCCAAGTGAATAAGCAGTATTTACGACCTCCCCCTTTCCCCCCGCCTCTCAGTGGTGCCCCTCTAGTTCTCCCTGGGTGCCTCGTTCTTCGTCTGCAGCACTGCCGTAAAACACTGCCTGTATTTTACAAAGCAGAGTTGCTGTCCTGATTTCCAGTCAAAGTGGAACACTGATCACTACAGGAGCGTCCTAGGCTGTATCCCTATCCCTGCCTTAGGCTGGCCAGGTGGGATCAGGAAGGGAAAAGACTTTTGAAAATGAGGTGGACGATTAAGTAAGGCTGGGGGGATGGAGGGAAGGGGAAATGGGGGGCAGTAGGACTGGATGTTTCAAGAAACAGCTGGGGAAGAGCAGGGGCAGGGATGGATAGGGGCCTTTTGGACTGCAAGCAGAGCAAAATTCTGATACAAAGAAGAATAGATACGACTGTCCTTGGGAGACTGAAAGAGGAAATTCTGACTCTCTGGTTTCACGCTTCTGGAGCATGTCAATACTATTCTTAATATCTGAAAGCAGGTTTTTCTGTTACAGCGCTCATCTCCACAGATTCTTGCACAATATAGGATTAAAATGCAAATGGGTCAGATCCTGGTGTGAATTCACATGGCTCCAGTGGCTGACCCAATGTGTTTGAAGCTTATGCCCCACCTCCCCCCTGCAAAGCTTACAGCATTTGAATATGGTTTTTTTACCTAAAATTACCAGTGGCTAGTCATATTTTTTTCCAAGAAACAAAACTCTTCAAACCATTGAGAAAACATACAAAGTCTAAGCCAAAACCAGGATCCAGTACAGCTCCAGAGAAACTTACAGCACAGGGTAACGCTCCCCCCCATCTTTTTAAGCTTGAATTAGCAGCATGCCTTCAAACTGGGATATATGTGCTTAGATTTAGCTGTTAGCTAATGAATCAAAGACTGACCTCATTGTTAAGCCATTACCCATCTGTATTTTATGACTTCCAGAGATACAGAAGGCTTCCAGAATCAGCCACTTGTGGCTTCCCTAGCATTCACCCTGACTTGCTGACTGCTCACCAAAGCACCAAGTGCTCTTAGCTGTCTCTGTGCAATTTCCTGGCTAAAGGAGATCTGGAATGTAAGCGTATTCATCACCAGAGGTTTTGCCAGATTCCAGGACTTCAATCAAGCAGTAAGAGATGATTTAAAATTGGAATGGCATGAAAATTCCTTTGAGTTTTCAATCAACTATAGGGTAACTTAACCAAGAAGAGAGTAACCCTTAAGGAGAACCTGAATGATTTGGGATTTAAGCACCAAAAAAATATACCAGGTTGTAATTACTGTTATACCTGTACCAGACAGATCCTGACTCTTCACTGTGAGCGTCTCGATAGAGAAATGAAGGACCAAGTGGCAAGTGGGAACACGTCCAGTATGACGCTCTAACCGTTTATCCGGAATGAAACGACTGGATACAGCCAAATAGTGAGAAATGGTGCATAGGCCGGATTTTCGATTTCAGCTGATAAAACTGCAGACAGTGCTAAGATCAAACAAGTGTAATCCAGAGCCAGCTTTGTTAAAATGGTGGCCCTGTTCTTACCCCTGTATTTGAACTGATCCCAGGCAGAGAAATCTTAGCAAACCTTTCTTCCAGGACGGTAGGAAACGCGTGTCCATGTTAAATACGTACCAGATGTACTGGGCTACTTGCATACATTTTGGAACCCATTCTAGCTTCCTTTGAGGGTATTACACACCATGGAACATCAGGGTATGTGAGATAGGAACCAGGTGCTGCTCTCCACCACTCAGGTGTTCTGGCCCTTTTGTTATTTTGCTACTTTGCTTTTCTGGCACTAGAATATCCTAAAACTTACTGAGGAAATGAGAGATTGTTGCTGACGTGCTTCTGTGTGTGCTTGTTTAGAGAAAAACATTTACTCCTGTGCTTCATAGATTTGTGTCCAGAAACACATTCCCCACTGCTTTAGTCTATTGTGTTATCTGGACAAAGCAGAATGAAAAAGAGAGAGTTCTGATTTGGAAGTGGTTTACATATATTTTGCAGAGCTGTACAAGCTTATACCATATGTAGGGCAGTGATGAATCATAGTTTGTCTTCTTCATCACTTCACACCACTCTAACAACATTATTTTGCTGGATTGACTTCTGATTTACTGGGTGGGAAGCCTCCAGGCAGTAGTGTGCGGACCCACTATCACCTTCAGTTTTGCTTGCCAGTGCTTGCTGTTTCTACACCTTTGCAGTGAGAGCTTTAGCTGAGGAACCTTGTAGTTGTGTAGTGTATGACTATAAGACACCTTTTTTTTGTCTTTTTTTTTCAATCCTTGCCTGACTACTAAGACTTAGAGACTTGTAATTAGTTTTCAACTCATTTGTGAACTCTGGTTTCTTCCTTACAGGCTGAGGTTGATTTGTCTCTAATTGCTGGAGCAATTCAAGGAGTGGATGGATAATTGCAGGTGACTAAGTTGGTAGGTCACAAGTTACTGTCCCTCAGCTGAGGTTTAGCTTCTGTGATTTCACGTGCTCTTGTGTTCCCCCTGCATTGTGTCAGCCAAGGTATTTGGGGATTTGATCTGGCTGAAAAACACACAGGAAAAATCTTAGGTGGACCAGTTCCTTGATCCCTTCCATTACGTAGGTGCACAAATAGCTGTGCTGGCACAGCGCAGGGAGCAGCTCAGGAGCAGAGATGCACAGCAGGGTAAAAACTATCAATACTGGTACTGCTGACAAAAAGAAATCATCGGGGCTGTGCCCTGTGGCAGCTGGACTGCTCGTTCTGCCGTACGTCTGAAGGGGAGGACCGTCAGATCGATTGTTTGCAACAGAGTTGGTCTTTGAGGCTGGGATCTGGTGCCAGGCTTCTTCCCACAGAACACAAGAGACCCTTTTGAGGTGTAAGAAATCCCCTTTTCCCCCTTCATACTGGAAAGGGGCCATCTGTCTTTATCCGGAGTACAGGGCAAGATGGATCCTTTCCCTGAAAACCCCCTGAGCACTTTCTCTGCTCTGAGTGCTTAGAACGCAAATAAAACGATCTACATTTCACTCATTCCTTTCTCAAGTACCAAATTCTGGTTTGCAGCAGTAGCTCTGTATTCCATTCTGATATTGTCCACGGACATCCCAAATGCCTCTCCCTCCTTTTGTTTGGGATCTCCTTCTGAAATAGCCAGCAGCAGTTGCAGGCAACAGAGTCTTAAAATTTGGGTAAATTCAGAAAACTGTAAGTATCGTAATGCCAGGATATCCCTTCAGGATATCTCTTTTGGATTTGGCATTTGGCTGCACCTCGAATACTGTGTTCAGTTTTGGGCCCTTCACTCCAAGAAAGATGTTACGTTGCTGGAACATGTCCAGAGGAGAGCAACAAAGCTGGGGAGGGGTCTGGAGCCCCAGGCTGCTGGGGAGCGGCTGAGGGAACTGGGGGTGTTCAGCCTGGAGAAGAGGAGGCTGAGGGGAGCCCTCATCGCTCCCTACAACTGCCTGAGAGGAGGGGGGAGCGAGGTGGGGGTCAGCCTCTTCTCCCTGGTAACGGGCGATAGGACGAGGGGGAATGGTCTGAAGATGCACCAGGGCAGGTTTAGGTTGAACATCAGGAAAAATTTCTTCACAGAAAGGGTTGTCAGGCTCTGGAATGGGCTGCCCAGGGAGGTGGTCGAGTCCCCATCCCTGGAGGGATTTAAAAGAAGGATCGATGAGGTGCTTAGGGCCAGGTTTTAGTGGTGGGATGGCAGGGTTGGGGGAATGGTTGGGCTGGGGGAGCTTAAAGAGCTTTTCCAACTTAAACGATTTTATGATTCTATGATTACTACAGAGCAGGATAATAATGAAACGTAAGAATACATTTCTGAATGTTTTGGTGAGATCCCTTGGCAGTGAAGATACAGAGATTTAATTCAAACAATTTCTGAACTGAGTTAACCTACGTATAGATAAACTCTTTTTTCATCTTGAAGTGGCTTTAAAAGCATCTATAGTTAAAGTCCTGGTTATTTCATGCTGCTTTAAGTACCTTTATACAGATACAAATAGAGCCATAGCAGGGGCAATACACCAGCTGTATATGGACCAGGCTTTATGTCAACCACTGCTATTCCCTTATGCAGCCATCCTCCAAGTGGTTGAATGGATGCATTTGGTAAAATATCTTGCCAAACAAAGCATATTTATGAGTATTTTGGACCGATCTGTTGCCTGGCTTCAAGATTTATTTTTTAGATTGCCAGGGTGCATCCCCATTTCTTAAAAGGCTTTGTGATGATGAGTGTGGTGCAAAGGGAAGTCACTCTTGGGGTCTCAGGGTGGAAGGGGAACTGTCGAGTTTTAACTCCAGCTTTGCTGGTGCCCCCTTTTGTGAATCCAGCTTTCAAGTGGAGCTGCGTGGTTTTCTTTTCCATTCCCCCACTCCGTGGCAAGCAGGTAAGCACAGCTCCCACCCAACTGTGGGATTCTTGGTACAGGCTGCTCGGGGCTGCCTTTGAAGTGCAGTCACCCAGACGCTGCCCTGCACGGACATAATCACCTTTATCTTGCAACCAGACCACAGACTACGGACAGACCGTGCTCCGGGGGGGAGCTCAGTTGTGTTGGATTTTGAATCCAATTTTAAATGCTCTGTTGCAGTCCCACTCTCCCTACCAGCCCCAGACTCGCATTCTCACTTCCTCCACTTGTTTATTTTTTGCGGGGTTCATTTTCTGCTGTTTAGCTCCCCGGCAAACTTAGCACAGGAACTGATAAACATCGGTGCAAGGAGGAAGGGCAAGACTGTGGCAGCACTGTCTGAATCTGTCATATATGGGCATGCTGTCTGGGTATAAAAGGCAGGGCTGGGGTGGTGACCTGTTATTATTTGCCTCCCTTTTGTCGTATCTACCTGCCTCACTTAACATTTTACTTCTGTATGTCTAGGCAGCGTGTTCCAAGTACACAACCTTGCCGTGCCCGTGCCCTGGTCCCGAGAGCGGTGCAGCTGTACGTCTGTGCAAGCAAATCCCTCCTCTCCTCTCTCGGCAGAGCACAAGCGCTGAGCCGAAAACTCCTGTTATCCAGGGTGAGAAGTTCCCAGCGAGCACTGGATCGCCTGGAGAGCAAACACCCGTATCCCTGCAATATCAGGTACAGGCGCCTCGGCTTGTGCAGCGCAGCAGCAGGGCAGAGCCCATTTCATTCCTGCCTTTTTTGGATCTGCACGCACACAGTCCCCAGCACAATGGAGCCGGCTCTGCGATAGCAGGGCGCGATACAAATAACAGAAATAAAGTCATGACGGCGTTGCATGCCCAGGGTGTAATCGCCGGTGACCCATTCCCACGTTGTTGCTCCGTCAGATCACGGAAGACTTTTACATCCCAGGCTGACGCCGCTCCCTCCCTCCACCCTGCAAAGGTGCCGGATGCGGCCCGCAGCTCCCAGGTGCCGGGCTCCGGGCAGCAGCCTGCAGCCACGGCAAGGCTGTAGCACAGCCATGGGTTAGAATCATAGAATCGCTTTGGTTGGAAAAGACCTTTAAGATCATCAAGTCCAACCTTTAACCCAACCCTGCCATCCCACCACTAAACCCTGTCCCTAAGCACCTCATCCATCCTTCTTTTAAATCCCTCCATTGATGAGGACTCGACCACCTCCCTGGGCAGCCCATTCCAGAGCCTGACAATTCTTTTGGTGAAGAAGTTTTTCCTAATGTCCAACCTAAACCTGCCCTGTTGTAACTTCAGACCATTCCCCCTCATCCCATCGCCTGTTACCAGGGAGAAGAGGCCGACCCCCCCCTCGCTCCCCCCTCCTGTCAGGCCCTTGTAGGGAGCGATGAGGGCTCCCCTCAGCCTCCTCTGCTCCAGGCTGAACACCCCCAACTCCCCCAGCCACTCCCCATCAGCCTGGGGCTCCAGACCCCTCCCCAGCTTTGTTGTTCTCCTCTGGACATGTTCCAGCAAGGCAACATCTTTCTTGTAGTGAGGGGGGAATCATAGAATCACAGAATGATTTGGGTTGGAAGGGACCCCTAGAGGTCACCCAGCCCAACCCCCTGCAGGAGCAGGGACACCTTTAACCAGATCAGGCTGCTCACAGCCCCATCCAACCTGGCCTGGAGTGTTCCCAGGGATGGGGCCTCCACCACCGCTCTGGGCAACCTATTCCAGTGTTTTACCACCCTCATTGTAAAGAATTTCTTCCTTATATCTAGCCTAAACCTACCCTGGTTTAGTTTAAAACCATTACCTCTTGTCCTGACACAGCTGGCCCTACTAAAAAGATTTTCCCCATCTTTCCTATGGGCCCCCTTTAGGTACTGAACGGCCACAGTCAGGTTTCCCCAGGCAGTGCAGCGGCGAAGCAAGCTGCGGGCTCCGGATCTGCTGCACCGGAAAGGTACCACCCCCCTCCCCCCCCCAAAAAAAAAAAAACTTTTCACCCCGGGCTGCGATGCAGCGCCCCAGCGCAGGCTCCCCCCCTCCCCACCGAAGCGGGAGGTCCCAGCTCCTGCCCCACCGTACCCAGCTGCCCACCTTGGCGGCAGGGGGGGCGGCGGGGCGGGCCCCCCCGGAGCCAATGGCAGCGGCAAAGGCGGGGAGGGTGAAGGGGGGGGCGGTGCCGGGCCGACAATAGGGGCGGCGGGAGGGCGGCCGGCCGGGCGGAGAGCCGGGCAGCACCTTGCGGCGGGCGGAAGGTGAGTCCCGCCGGGCCGGGGGGGTTTCGGTGCTTCTTGCTTTGGGGCCGGGAAGTTTGCAAAGGGCTTGAGCGGCCGCCTTTTTTTTTTTTTTTTTTTTTTTGCCTCCCCCCCCCCCCCCCTTTTCCTTTAGGAGGGGGGTACCGAGCCTGCCTCCCTTCTCCTGCCTCCCTTCTCCTCCTGCCTCCCCGGCTCATTCATTTAACAAAGGGAGTTGTCTTCAGCCCCCGGGCTTTGCAAGCGGGGCGCCGTTTTGGGTCCCGGGGCAGAGGTTGGGGTGGGGAATCGGGGCTCAGCTCAAGAGTTTCTGCTGAGCACCCCGTCCTGGTTTGGGCGGGTGGCGTTGGGCAAACACAAAGAATTGAGGAGCTGGACCCTTGCTGGGCGATGGGGGTGATGCAGCCCGGGGCTTTGTGTGGCTGGTGCGCAGGGATGGAGAGGTGGGAGCGTAGTCTTTTAACCCCTCCGCCCCCTCATCCCTCGCCCCTGTGCGTGTGTATGAAATCGTGGCTTTTTGCTATGAAAGTACTTAAAAGCAAAGCTTGAACTTAAGATCGTGGGATCGTTCAAATTGGAAGGGACCTCAGGGGGTCTCTAGTCCAGCCTCCTGCTCAAAGCAGGGGCTTCTGCTTCGGGTTGTGGGTAGCAGTGGAGGGACATCGTGAAGTGGGTGGCACCTCTGGGTGCTCTTGAATGCTCCTGGGAGCCCAAATGAGAAGCAACACCAGCAGGACGAGCCCTCGGGGGCAGCAGCGCTTCTCTCTTCCACTGTGCATGGAAATGCCCTAATCCACAGCTCTCCCATGCCTGCAGTCCCTGTTCTTGCTGCTTTTGTTATCCAGTCAGCTTAAAATTCGTGATTGTTGGGAATAGCTGGCTCTATCCGTCTGTGTGTCATGGTGCATCTGCTCCTGCTGAGCATTACTCCATCCTTATTCCGACATTACCTCTAGGAGTTTTTCTTCAGGAGCAAGATTTATGAATAGATGTCAAAACCTGGCTTTTTGCTGGGGACCTGTTACTGCCTCTAAGACGTGTACTTTATGCAGTGATTAAGTATTTTTTTTTTTTATATATATATAAGAGCAACTGTAAAAGCTGTTTAGTTAGGCAAGCTTTTCAAAGTGAAAGTGAGGATTGTTGGGTGAAATGGCTGTGTCGGGCACAGAAGGAAGAGTGTTTGTTCTCTTTGCTTGCACTTACTCTTTGTACGGTGACTCATGGGTGCCTTTCACTGAACCACCTCCCCCTTCTCCATACCTGGAGTTTCCTGGTGTTGCACACATTACCTGGCAAGGCAGGGAGCATCTTCCCGTCTGCTGTTCTGACATCTCTTTAGTGTGGGTGTGTTAATCTTGCTCATAGCTTTTTAGGATAAGGTTAGAAAAACTCTTTCTTGTGGAACAGTCTGTGCGTGTGTCCACTGGATGCTTAGGAATTGCTTTTCCCTGCTTGTTTTTAAGTCAGAGAAGTAAAGCTGAGCTCTGCACGGAGAACAGAAGGTATGGCTGAAATTTAAATAAATCTGTTAAACGATGGATTGCCCCTGTCTTGTGCCACAGGGCAGAATTTGTTCTTAGCTGTACTGTCTAACAAAGCTGGAGTTTGGCTGGTAAGCTGGGTGGGTATTTAGCCTTTCTGAGTCCTGTGGGGAGGGACCAGCTTCTTTAAATGGGGTGATATAACTACTGTCCTTTGACTTGGAAATGAAAGCTGAACATAAAGTTGAAGAGGAAAATGCTCTTGTAGCATGACAGCAGGAATGCTTTGGCTGGGTTTAGGGAATATTGTGTGCTCTGGATGTTGCTCAGAAAAAAAGAGTAGGGAAATGTAAGGCTTTTGGTTCATGCTTTTCCATGCATCACGGGGATATAGGAAGAAATGTGTGACAAGTCCAGCATAACTTCCGCAAGTGAAAATACATTGCTTGTATTGTGTTTCTGACTGCCTTGCTTCCATGGGATTAAAAACTGATGCTAGCTCTTTTTGCCCAGGAGATCAAAGAACTGTTTGATTACTGCTGATTCTTGTGTATCCTTTTCCAGGTCAGTGCAGACCTTTTCTCTCAGCTTTGACTACAAGTGTATGAATTTCACCTAGTTTGCTAACTAGTGTGTGTTTTTTTGTTTTTTTTTAAATATGAGCGAACTGCAGTGTGGCTTCTTTCCTCTTACTCTCTTTTGTGCACCTGACTCACTTCCTCGGTGTGGGAAGCTTTGTAATTTCAAAAGCTAGTTGTTGTATGCTCTTAAGAGTGTACAGAACCACCTAGAGCTGAAATAGACTTTTCTCAGTAGCAAAATACAGAAATGATCCAGTGCTCCACCCTTAAACTGATTTGAGTTTACAGTTCATCCTGTCAACAGCAGATAACAGAAGCAAATAGACTTTGTGAAGGATCTGAAAAACAACTGCTCTTTGTGAGGAGGTACAAGAAACAGACTGAAAACAGGCAGTTAAAACCAAATGTCATATTTCTTTAAGCTCTAGTTGATCGTTAGCCCTTTGACAGGTACAAGAATATCTCTTGTTGGCTTTTTACCTCTATGGAAAGGCAAAAGCATATTGTGTGTCAGAATTGTATTGTGTGAGAGAGCTTTTTTTCTATGCCTGGCAAGGAACTAAACTCAATTTTCTCAGCCTGATGTCTTGGCCTGTATAGGAGTTGGGGAGAATGTAGACATGTTCTGCTTGATACCGAGGGCTTGCTCTTACAGAGAAAATAATTTGTCTAGTGTGTGACTCTTCTTATGCACTTGCCCAGCTCTCACCTGGGAGGAACTGCTTTGTACCCCTGTTCCCTGAGATGGGAATGGCTGGGTCCATTCCCTTTGGTGGCAGCAGAACTGGGACTGTCAGCAGATGCTCACTCATGCGGCACATAAGTCACTGTGATCAGTTCTTCCCTTCTGAGCACAAGGCATGTGATGCTCTTTAGGAATGAATAGCTTAAAAATGTCTAGCGCTGCTTATACTAACCAGGTTTTTACTCAAACTTAAGTCCAAGCTTGACATTCCTGAACTTGGGTGTGGCTGTGCACGGTACATGTGGATGTGGACATTATGGCTGTGAGGGGTAACACTCAGTGCCGCCACTGGGGATGACTGCTCCTGGCTTTGCTCAGGGGAGGAAGCTTACTTTTTGTCCTGTTCTTCCTCAGGCACACCCTCAGGGTCTTCCCACGCTCTGTCGTCTTTTCAGCACGTGGCAGTGGGGTGCGTGTCACCGTTTCAGGGCCCTTCATGGTGTTGATGAAAGCATAGACGCTGAGAGCTGAAAACACAGATGCTCAGCGCTAAACAAGTCTCCCCAGGCTCCCAGTACGATCGGTAGAGAGGAAAAGGCCCTTTTAGGATGTGGTGTACGTATCGCCCTCCAGTTTTAAAATAGGTCAGAGAGTTGCACTCTAAAAATGCTGATTCCTCTTTGTAGTCACCCTGGTCTCCTTCCTCTCCCATGTATTGTGCTGTGCAGGTAGCTGAGAGGAGTTTTGCTTGCTCCTCTCACTGCGGGGATGCAGGCAGGCAGCATTGCTAACAAGTCCAAAAGCACAGTAGTAGCGTAGCTTTCACGAGTTCCCTTCATTTTAGCACTTGTTTGTTAGGGTGGGGGAAGGGGAAACAAAAAAGCTATCTGATTAAGTGTACTTCCAGGGGAATTTGAAGAAAAAGTGGAAGTATTCAGTTCTGGTTTATGTACTAATATACGTCTGGTATCACAGAATCACAGAATGGCAAGGGTTGGAAGGGACCTCGGGAGCTCACCTAGTCCAACCCCCCTGCTCAAGCAGGCTCTCCTAGAGCATGTTACACAGGACTTCATCCAGGCGGGCTTTGAATATCTCCAGAGAAGGAGACTCCACAACCCCCCTGGGCAGCCTGTTCCAGTGCTCTGTCACCCTTAAAGAAGTTTTTCCTCATATTCAGCTGAAACCTCTTCTGCTTCAGTTTGCACCCATTGCCCCTAGTCCTGTTGCTGGACACCACTGCAAAGAGACTGCTTCCATCCTCGTGACTTCTGCCCTTAAGATAGTTGTATGTGTTAATGAGGTCCCCTCTCAGTCTTCTCTTCTTCAGGCTGAACAAGCCCAAAGATGTCTGGGCTCTGGAATAGCTGTTCAAACTGGCAATCCAAGTGTTTTGGCTTCCAGTCGTATAGCTAACTATGGCCTTTCTCTGTCTCTTGAGTCTGGTCTGAAATACAGGTTAAAAAATAACTTTCTTTCCATGGTTTCTTTCCTCCTTGCGCTTCTGTGCTCTTTGGACCTGCTATATAGCTAGGTTATTTCACTCTTAAGCTGATATAACTGCCTTAAAGTCATTCTACTTCCTACTTCCTGTCTAGAATCAGTGAAGCGAAGTGGTGGCGAATCAGGCATCCTTTAATCATCTTATGTTTAAAAAAAGAAGGAGAAAAAAAAAAAGTTAATGCGATAAAAGACAGGTCCTAATTTGGGAAAATCAGGCCAAATCAGAAGACTGCAGAAATAGTAACCAAATGTACTTTCTGAAAAGAAATAATTTCTCCTACAGTAGCCCTTTGTGATCCCAATTACCACGTGAGAGGCAGTGTGTGTAATATATTGTGACTGCCTGGACATCCCCGTGATCTAGGTGGGCCTGTAGCTGTAGGACTACACGCAAGTCAAGTGGCAAGTACGTGCTGTGTGCAAGTGGGCCATAAAGCTTTCTTTCATGCCTTTTGTTCTCTTCTTTTTCCCTAAAGTCAGTCCCTACCTGTAATCTAAATGGCGAACGGGGGAAGAAAATACTTCCTATTCATATTGTATGTGGTTTTGGGGTGGGGGGAGTTGTCCAAGTTTACACCAAGGCATTGTCTCCTGCTCTGATGAGCACGATGCATGTAGTTGCAGCGTGTCTGTCCGTGGTTTACAGCTGGTGGCATTTGATGACTTAACAGATGCCAGCAGAGAGAAGGAAGATCAAATACAGAAGGTTAGGACACGGTTTGACAGACTGGCTTGCTAAGGTGTCGCAGCACACTTTGGGACTTTGAGTTACTTTCTCCAAGCATCAGCGGGGCTTTGAACTATCAGTTCTCTTAACGACTGTAAGTGGCACGCAAGTATTTTAGATGATGCCTCTCTTACAAGACGAAGCCCATTTCTCAGGGCTTATGTTCTATTCATGAAATAGGAGCTGGAGTGAGAAATATTTTTATTTGAACTGGTGGCTTGCTTCATGTGGTTTTTCTCCTCATTTGCATATAGAAAGCTTAGTGTAATGTGAAATGCCTTATCACTTCTTTAGCATAAAGAATTTCCAATATAGATTATTTTCTGCACCTACATATTCCCAAGTGCATATTCTCTGCTGATCTTAAAATGTGAGTGGCTTGGCCACTTAACCCAAACTCCTCTGTAGACAGAGCAGAGAAAGTGATTCCTTTTGTAAAACTTGGGTTTCATTTCCCTAGCTATCTGTAGATGGACATCATGCAGTATCACCAACAAGTTCAACTTAAGGGCTTTGTGCCAGGATGAATCCATCATTTGCCTTTAGAAGGTATTTCAAGAATGTCTTACTTCAGTTGTGCTTTGGAGAGGCTAGAAGTCACAGAAGAACGTAGAATTCACGTGCCTCCATAGTTCAGACTTGTTTGGGATGAAGGAAAATCTGATTTCCTTCTGCAGCAGCAGCAGGGAGGAATATTCCAACCCCCCTTTCCCAATCCTGTCTATACCACTGAAGCTGTTGGATACATTTTAGCTTAAGGCCCTGTTCTAACCTCCCTGTAAGGTGAGGTGTGGGTTTGAGGCTTTTACTGAGCTCTAACTCCAGTGTGTGTTGAGGTAGAGGGGAGGGGAAAAAAAAAGAGGCCAGGCTCATAATGTATCCTTTGCTTTTCTACTTCATTAAACTGCTCACCTGAGCCTGAACTCTGGTGTCCCCTCATAACAGAAGGTAGATTTAACAGTTGGCTAACAGCTGCAAAGACCAGGGAGTGCATAGCTCAAAAAGGAATTAGCAGCAAACGGACACATCGAGGTTTCAGATGCAATATTGATTAGTTCATTAAAATTAATAAGACAATTATAAAACTCTCATTGCATTTTGCAATTCTTCTGGAAACAGAACCATTTATATGTTCTTATCCTTTCAGGAATGCCTCACTCAAGACAAATTCTAATGTCATTTCCTTTGCAAACCACAGAATGTGTTAATTCTTAGTGGAGCCTAAGTTTGTCTGTGTTTTATTTAGTAAAAGATTGTTTTTACTAGACCGGAAGACTTAGTCATAGTATTACATACTAAAAGTTGCTTTAACTGAGAGTGATCCAAATCAGTGTATAACTGGACTAATGTGACAATTGGGGTGAAAAACTAAAAGGCAGATATTCATATACTGGCTGATTTTTAGCAAATTGGACAAATCCGTTGCAGAACAAAGCACATAAAGGGGAAACCCTTTGATTCGAGCTCAGGAACTCAAGGAATAAGTTTGTGAAAAGGAACGTTGGTTCATGAAAAGGCAAAGTGTCACATTTTTCCTAATTCTTAAGAAATATGTACATGGCCTCTGTAAGATAGAAGCGTGATTTTCAGGCTACAGATCTAATTGCCTTGTGGAACCTCAGATGACTTAAAGCTAGATTTCCAACACAAAACTCTATGCTTTGCTAAGTATTGTATTTTGTTAAATAATATCCTTAATAAAGGATTTGCTTTAGAGGGTTTCAGCCACTTGACTCATGGCACTTCTTGCTGCAATAGAAATTGCTGTAGGAATACTCAGTTCCCATGCAAGAGGGAGGCTGGAGGAATATAAAGATATAAAATGAAGATCTTGGGATGATTGTTAAGAGGATGGCACTTCTCATGGATGTGGTCACTGCTAATTCTTCTTTTCCACAGAAGTTGGATTGAATTTTCTTGCCACACTGCCTAGGAGAGCTGACTCTCCTGTTTAACCACAAGATGTTCACCACAGGCTTATCGTTCACATCCCTATTTTGCCCTGCCATAGTGTTTGTCTTTGGTCCCACTTTGGAATAAGACACAAGTTCAATTTCCACGTCGCTTCTTTGGCCTCACGATTGCAGCAGATTGCAGATGATAACGAAAAAGCTTTGGGAGCTGAACTCTAAGGGGTGGCCTAGAAATGAATGGTGATAATGTCAGAGCCCTTCACTGAAACCTTTCTGATAATCAAAGTAATTGGTACGGTCCTTTGGTGAAATGTATGCATGTTGTGGGTGTGTGTTAAGGTGTTTGATGCTTTCTGTTAAGCTCTGAGGTTCTGGAGACGTGAAAGCTATGCGAAAATCTGTGTCATATAGAAGAGACTTCTCCCACTCCTATCTGCAGAGAGAAATGACAGAATTTGATCTAAGTGTGCCTTGGAGACTTAAATAATGAGATTTAAGCACACAGAGGCTTTAGTTTGAGCCTCCAGTTCCTAATTCTGGGGGGGGAAGTGAGGGTATCTACTGCATCTTAACAGTACGTTATTAACATTATAACTTACTTCTCCAAAATCACTGAAGTCTTCACTGGGTGGCCTTCCAGAAAGCCAGGGGAGGAAGGGGAGGGAACTGCAGCACCAGTGACGAGTATTGTATCATAGTTATGTTGCTCTAATAAAAAAATCTTGTCTTTTAATTTCTGGCTCATCTAATGTCTTGTTATTGCATCAGCCTATATGTCTTGGTAATAAGGTGTCTGGTAAAAATTGCAGTCTCTTACATTTGTGTGTCTCGTAAATTCTTCTCCTACGCAATTTTGACTCCCTTGGTAGCAGAGAGAATGATAAAAAAGGCTGTACCAAATTCACAAAAAGCAGCAGGAGTCTCATCCACTATTAGGCCAGTACCCAAAGAGTCTGAAACAGTGGGACTAGAACTACTTTTCCAGGCCTGCTTTAATCCCTTGCTTATGTTCCTAAACCAGATTTTGAAGAGTATGAAGAAAATTAAACTGACACTTGATCTTGATGAACCTGTAGCCTGGCAATGTCAGGCTAGTGTGTCTGTCTGCATCTGGGAGCGCTGACAATCATGCTAAACTTAACTTGCAGTGTGTATGTGGGAACTAACTTTTGTATTCTTCCTGTTTGGTTGGTTTCTTTTCTCTGTCTCCCTTCCTTCCTTGTATCTCTTAAAGCCTTTTTTTTTTTTCCCTTTGTTTGTTTGTTTTCCTTTTGCCTTGCTACAGGAACATGGTTCATCTCCTGCCTGTCTTTACTTTCCCTGGCCACCCCTAAAATTGATGAGAAACAGAGTCCTCATACATCTGTGATCCTGAAGATACCAGGCAAACACAGCTGAGCAGCAGGGAGTTAAAATAGTTTGTCTTCCACCCCAGTAAGAAGGAGCCTCTTCAGGGATGGGAGAAGGATGAAGACTGGAGATAGGGGAAGAAGCCTTAGATTTCTTCATTGCCGTCCTCGATCAAGCAGGCAGTTCTGCTGATGAGATATCTGGCAATATTTAAATGTGCAGACTTAATTTAGAAAGGCCGAGGAGGTGAGGGTAGGACTGGGAATGGCAAAGGCCGGACTTCCTTCAAGAAGAAAAAGCAAAAAAAGTCAGACTCCTTCCAGGCCCTTCTGAAAGCCAGAAAGTGGAACACAACCAGTATATCTCTGTTGTCTTTAAAAGGAGGCAGACGGTCACAAGGCAGTGTTTGAATTCTAGGTTCAACAGGCACATCCTTCGGTTAGACAAGGCAAAACAGTGTCATTTGTTAGAATTCGAAAGCAGTATCTAAATGCCTCGGTGCCTTGTCATCCAGTGACTCACTGCACTGTCATAGTGGGACTTCTGGCTTTCACATGAAAGCTGTACTTGCTGAAACAGCGTCCTGCCAGCCCATATTAACAGGCCCCCCCTCCCAAACTTGTCTCCAATTTACTCATGGTGAAGAGGGGATTTGGGGGGACAGGGTGGGACAGGAAGGCAAGGATGGGTTAAATGATCAGAAATCTCACTACCCTTCTTCCTTGTAGACTTGTGAGTGCCAGCTTCTTCATTTGTTCGGTGTCTCTCGGAAACGAGTCCTTGAGTTGCAACAGAAAAACATTCAGAAGTGATGAGCTGGCCATATTTGTAAGAATTTAATCATTTGCTTAGTCCAACCAAAGATGTCTTTTCTTGTGTGCAGTGTCTTCTTTTAAAGTTATTGGCTACTTTAAAAAAATACCAGTGTTGAAATGATCTCAGCTTGATTTCCTTCATCTCCTGCAGCTGATGATCATCAGGATCATGTTTTGTTTTTTTTTTTCTTCCTTTGTTTAATTCACATCATCAATTTTATTTTTGCTTTTTTTTTAAGAGGCAATCCTTACCTACCAATACTAGGTACGTCCTGCAAGAGCCCTTCCTGCTTTCTGATCCAATACTTACTCATCCTGGGACCTAGGCCAAGTGCCACCACCAGTGCTTGTGGGAGCTTTTTTCTTTATTTCAAAGATGTTTGATCACATGCTGACAGGCAGCAGCATTAAATGCATCGGTGTGCTGTTCAGGAGGTAATGGTCATGGCGATGGAAAGAATCTCACCTGAGCAGCAAGTGGCTTTCTGCTCTTAACATCCTACCTATTTCTGTCATCGAGCTTTATGTTTAGTGTTACAGTGGATGTCTGTCGTATCTGATGATGTTCAGTTGGTGTCTGGATCCCGCCCTGTTGTTTTGGTTCAGTATCAACAAGCAGTGACTTCAACAAGGTGATCTCATCCGATGTGTGGCGTAAGTTGTGTTTGGTTTTGAAGACCTGAGATTCTGTTCCCATCTGTGCTTCCTGCAGCTATAGGTAAATCACCTGAAATCCAGTAGGATGAGCGTGTGTGATCTCCATGGTCAGTCTTCCTCCTTTCTGGTGAATTCACGCGCTTTCCTTCTGTGGTGGGGCTCTTGTTAGCGTTGTTTTTCTTTTCACTGGGATGTGAATGGGGTGAGCATAAAGCATAACCTGTGCTAGTTTCAGCATGAAGAGTGTTTGACCTCTCTGTCAGGGCTCTGGTCCTAAATTCCTAATGAACTAACTACAAATTTGGAAGGAAAGAGTCTGTGGTTGACTTTGCATTCTTCTTGACTAACAGATGAGAAGCCTGTGTTTTGTTTTTTCCAAAAACCACCTCTCCCCATCACAAAACTATAAAGCAAGGATGTGGCTGTTGGCAGCTGTTTTCCTTTTGATGTGGTCCAACTCAAAATGAATATTAAAAGTATAATTCTGAACTTGCATTTTTTTTTTTGGAGACCGAAGGCATGATGAAAGGACAGGAGGGTTCTCTCTCCACCTGCTGGGAGTGTGCTCTTTGCTTGAGTTTTTCTGGGAGGCTGCGATCAGGGGGTGAAGCTTGACACAGCTGAGCTCGTCATGGCACGCAGCCATCCAAAGGCAAGGGTGCTTTTCCCTTTCAGCACTTGGCTGTGAGCTGACCTGGCAGAAAACTTAACAGAGCAACGTGAGTGAATGTAGCTGTGGTGTAGTATTAAAGATCCCGGAGCTCTCGGTAGGTTTGAAAGCTGGATGTAAGGACTATAAGACGTATGGCTCGATCTCGTGGCTTCTTAGAGTTAGCTCACAAGTAAGTGCCTTTTTACTCTTGAAAGGTCTGTCTGTCATTGTGGTACCCACCACATACAGCTTTTTATTTTGGTTATTTTATTTTTACCTTCCTTTGTCCCCAAGCTCTCTAGCACCTGCGCCATCAGCTCTTGCTTTGTGCTCCATGTCTGACAGTCCTTGGTACAAAATGGATTTTGACTCCTCTCTGACTGCTTCTCTGTCTTTTAATAAATGTATTTGGGAGAAAGAGACTGACAGAAAATCACAACTGGATCATGTATTTCTCCCCACTCCCACTGTTGTGTTGTTCTGGATCTTCCTTTAATTTGGTGTGGAAGAATAATGCTTGTAACCCCTGCCACACTGTAAGGGACAGAATCCCAGAATGGCAAGGGTTGGAAGGGACCTCGGGAGATCACCCAGTCCAACCCCCCTGCTAAAGCAGGTTCTCCTAGAGCATGTTACACAGGACTTCGTCCAGGCGGGCTTTGAATATCTCCAGAGAAGGAGACTCCACAGCCCCCCTGGGCAGCCTGTTCCAGTGCTCTGTCACCCTCAAAGTCAAGAAGTTTTTCCTCATATTCAACTGAAACCTCTTCTGCTTCAGTTTGCACCCATTGCCCCTTGTCCTGTCGCTGAGCACCACTGCAAACAGACTGCTTCCATCCTCGTGACATCCACCCTTAAGATATTTGTATGTGTTGATGAGATCCCCTCTCAGTCTTCTCTTCTCCAGGCTGAACAAGCCCAACTCTCTCAGCCTTTCCTCGTAGGGGAGATGCTCCAGTCCCTTTATCATCCTTGTTGCTCTCCTCTGGACTCTTTCTAGGAGTTCCTCATCTTTCTTGAACTGGGGAGCCCAGAACTGGACCCAGTGCTCCAGGTGGGGTCTCCCCAGGGCAGAGTAGAGGGGGAGGACGTTGGTGCTTCGCTTGGTGGGTTCATTTGTTAGCATAGCAGAGCACTTTGGGGATTTTCCCATCACCTACCTGCATAATGTCTTGCGTCTTTTAAGTGTTACGTATCTTCCTGTAACCCTAAAAAAGATGATTCAGAATTGAAAGAATGTTTTCCCCAGCAGGTTATAAACTGGGCCCAAACTTCTTGCCGATGTCCATCTGGAACTATAATTTTAATCCAAGACAGAGTTAGGTTGCTTATGCTGCTGCCGGTCACACTAACTAACGTTATTAAATAATCCTGCTGGTTTGTTTTGCTCCTTCCACCTTGCAGTCCTTTGGCTCATAGCCAAAGGGCTATGATTCAGGAGTCATCTCTTGTACGAATGCTGCTGGCTTATTCACGGAGATGCTGAGATTCCTTGTCACCTTCCACCTACGTACTGCCCATAAAGGCTCACAGCATAAAACACCACCGTGCTGGAGAAGTAATGTGCTTTCCTCTGTCTTGAAGGTGTAAAGGGCAAACACCGAAGCAGCAGGCACAGGGAGGATCAGGGAAACACATTTCTGGTATAACATGATGTCTGTCGCTTTATCTCTGAATACCCTGAAATATGTACAGAAAGACTTTGGCAACATTTGTGCCTCAGAATTCATAGCCAAGCTGAATACAAGATGAGAAGCTTTCATGTTGTTAGGAACTGAGGTATTTGGTAAGATCTGCTGGGCATGAAGGAACAAAAAGAAGTTGTGGGGTTTTTTTCCTTTTTTTTTTTTTTTTTTTTTTTTTTTTTTTTTTTTTTTTGGTAACCTGGGGACATAACTCTCTCAGTAGCCTATGGGTTTCAGTGGGAACATACAGGGGCTGTCTTAGCAGCACTTACAGAGCCTAACCTTGAGAACAACAGTAGAGTGTTTCATGTGGTTACATACTAAAAGATGTGGGTAGGCATCTAGTGGGAATCCAGAAAGCGCGTGGGCGCTTGATTCCCTCGGAAACTGTTGGGATTTGGCACCTAAGCTGGTAAAGTATTTTTAAAAACTCTTAAATATCTTTCTGAAACTTGGGTCTGATGTTGCTAATCAGTGTGAGGGGTGGGGGCATTTTTTTTTTTTTTTTTTTTCTGAAGTAATTGCAGCCTTTGATCCTTGTTACTTTCTAGCAGACAAACAGGAGGAAATGGAAGGAAAGCAACAGAAATGACTCTGGGGCTGGCAGGATTGACGCAGAAGGAAGATAAAAGAGCTATATACTTGTGTAGTTTTATAAAATGAGGAGGAGGGCAGGACTGTTTATGGGCTTCTGAAGGGTAAAAATGCCAAGAAATGGAGGGTGTGGAAGAAGGAAACTGTTTTGGTCTGCACTCTGCAAGTGCCTGTGCAGGCAGGTAGCTCTACACGCAGCCTCATCTGAAAGGAGGATTTTCGGGGAACTTGTGAGTGTTACAGGGACGTGCTGGTGAGGAACAGAAACACTTTGTGTGGCGACAAGGAAAGTGCCTGCTTTAGTACTTCAGGCAGGGTAAGGCATTTAAATCTGCACTTGTTTGCACCTTGCGTTGCCTGGCATCTGTCAGCAGCATCCCATTGCACAAAAGTTACCTTCCAGTTGGGCCAGCCTTCCCGATCAGGAGGAGCCCAGACAGAAACCCCACTTGAAACCCCGACAGCTCCTGTCCCGAACTTGCATTTTTAGTGCTTGGATCTCCACCCTGTGTTAAAGCAGAGCTGGCTACCATGGTGACACAGTTTAATCTCACTGATCTCTCTGTGGTATCTGAAACCTCCGCCAGGAAGGAAAGGCAGGGTGACAGCCGTGCCAGGGCACAGGTTGGTATGAGGGGGAGAGCAGGGACAGCAGGTAAGCGAAACAGTCTGTCTTGGGACTGCTCTTTTGAGATGTTAGGACTTTGCTTTTTATGACCATTAGGACATAAATACTATATACATTAGGATACAGTCCATTAAGATTAGGGTATCTTGGGGAGCGCTTGATGACAAAGGTGTACAAAGGTTACCTGGAGTTGTTAAAGCCCTAACAGAGAATATCACATCTTAACTGCTGAAGGTACTGGGGACATTCCCACACCAAGTGCCCTTTGTGTAGCCAGTAAATCAGAGAAGCTAATAGGAGATAAATACAAAAAGGGAAAAAATAGACCAACTAGATAAGTTAGATGTTAGTAAGTCACCAGGGCTGGATGGCGTTCAACCAAGAGTCCTGAGGAACTTGAATGTGCAACTGCAGAACTGCTGGCCAAGCTGTGTAATTTATCGCTACGGACGGCCGCTGTGCCAGGGGACTGGGGAGTTGCCAATGTAATTCCCATCTGTAAAAAGGGCTCTAGAGGGGATCCTGGGAACAGCGCACCAGAAAGTCCCGCTACCAGGAATGGAAAGGTCTGTAATAAGGATCTCTGAATACACAGATCAATGTTAATTGTTGGGAAAGAGTCAGTGTGGCTTCTGAAAATGAAATCCTGCTGCCCTACCCTGTGAAGTTCTGTGGGGTGTTGATAAGAAAGACTTAAGGTGGATGCAATATATTTGGATTTTTAGAAAACTTCTGTGAAGATCTTAAGCTCCTGCAAGTTTTATAGTTTGAAAGCTGCACGAATAATAGGAGGTAAAAAAGCGGGGCTGATTTCACTTTTCAGGATGGAGAGGGAAACATCACTGCAGCAGCAGCCAAAAAAGCCGCCATCCTCACCAGGAAAGGGATGAAGGGTAACCTTTTGCTTTGGTATAAATGCTTGGTGCACCCGCATCTTGTGTGTGACTTCTGGTCTCCACATCTCCAGGAGGACACAGTGGCGTTGCAGAAAGGCAGCTAAAAGGGTCAAGGAGATGGGCTGCTTTCCAGGGAGAAGCTAAAATGGCTGGGACTCTTCCTTTTGGGAAGGAGGGGAGGAACATGGGTGAGGTTTAAATGAGAGAGGCAGCAGGTAAAGCTGAACATGAAACATCTGTCAGCTCCCATGCTATTAAAACCAAGGAACTTTTGATAAAACAAGATGGGCTTTGATTTTAAAATAGATGAAAGAGGATGCTAGTGCAGTGGAGAAGAATCGGTGCTTGTGGCCTCAGAATAGATGGAATTTGGTGACAGGCTGTGCAGCTTTCACCCAGGCAGGGCAAATCCCACCTGCATTGCCCGGGCAAGAAAGCCTGCATGACCCTTCCTTTCCCCATGGCTCTCCTCTGCAGCTTTTCATAGGAAGTGATTATCCAGGTGGCTGGCAAGTGTTCGACACTCCCTTGTGTGCATGCTGAGATTTTTTTTTTTTTTATTTTTTAATTACAAGTGACTTATCCCTCATAGAAGTGATTTTTTTTTTTTTTTTTTTTTAAATGCTGCCTTCAGCAGGGTGTGCATGTGAACTTTATTTTAATTAAGGGTGAGGAATCTGTTTTACATAGCTATATCCCAGATTCTCATGAGAGAGTGCAAACAGCCCTGAGGGACTGATGAAGAGGCCAGTGAAATCAGTTGCCTCACCGATGGGAGGCCTGATTCCAATCTCTCTTAGGTTCTCTCGACCTGTGGGACTTGCTCCAGGGCTGGCTGACAGCCAGAGGGATTGAACCGATGCAAAGCGACTGCCTCCTCCTAGCTTTATTTTGCTCCGCTAATTCGTGATTCTGGGCAGATACAGGGGTGGCTGTCGCAGCTCTGCCTGAGGTTGTTGTCCCTGTAGTGGGAAAAGCCAAATGGGCTGTGAATCTGCCTCCAAGCCCTTTCAGCCATGGCTTGATGCTGGCTCAGGCGACTTCTGCCGCTACGCCTGGTGCCAGGGTGTTACGTTACGTTACAACGGAGTTGCAGTTATCATAAATGAAAATCTATCGCGCAAGCATGCGTTTAACTAAATACGATAAAGCCTGCAGAGTCGCGCTGTGGTGGATGTGCAGACACCAGGGGAGAATGAAGGCATTGCTCTGTCGGCGAGACGGCTTCCCTGTTACAGTCTCCCCTTGAAAAGGGAGACCTGAGGGTGATCCCCTTCTTCCTCTTCTCATGTCTGTCTTAACAGAATCACAGAATCGCAGAATTGCAAGGGTTGGAAGGGACCTCGGGAGATCATCTAGTCCAACCCCCCTGCTAAAGCAGGTTCTCCTAGAGCATGCTAGACAGGACTTCGTCCAGGCGGGCTTTGAATATCTCCAGAGAAGGAGACTCCACAACCCCCCTGGGCAGCCTGTGCCAGTGCTCTGTCACCCTTAGAGTAAAGAAGTTTTTCCTCATATTCAACTGAAACCTCTTATGTTTCAGTTTGCACCCGTTGCCCCTAGTCCTGTCGCTGGACACCACTGTAAACAGACTGCTTCTGTCCTCTTGACTTCCGCCCTTAAGATATTTGTATGTGTTGATGAGGTCCCCTCTCAGTCTCCTCTTCTTCAGGCTGAACAAGCCCAACTCTCTCAGCCTTTCCTCGTAGGGGAGATGCTCCAGTCCCTTTATCATCCTAGTTGCTCTCCTCTGGACTCTCTCTAGGAGTTCCTCATCCTTCTTGAACTGGGGAGCCCAGAACTGGACCCAGTACTCCAGGAAGGGTCTCCCCAGGGCAGAGTAGAGGGGGAGGAGAACCTCCCTCGCCCTGCTGGCCACACTCCTCTTAATACACCCCAGGATGCCATTGGCCTTCTTGGCACCAAGGGCACCCTGCTGGCTCATGGTCAGCTTGTCGTCCACCAGGACTCCCAGGTCCCTCTGGGCAGAGCTGCTTCCCAGCAGGTCAGCCCCCAGCCTGTACTGGTGCATGGGGTTTGACCTCCCCAGGTGCAGCACTCGGCACTTGCCCTTAAGGAGACTTCAGAGTCACGGTGAACTCCAGCCTACGTTGAAGAGCCTACCTCCGGCACCGTGGGACTCGGTATGGGCTGCGAACACCTGCCCAGAGCTGCCCTGGGCCACTGCCAGTGGGGTCTCCGACCGCATCCTTCCAGGAGGAAGCCAACTGGGTTCATCCCCACGGACTCCTGTCGCACCTTTGTACGTGGGAATCTCAGGCTTGCCCTCTGGCTTCTCTGAGTTGCAGTGCTGTGCTTGTCCTTGTCTTCAGGCTCTGGAATGGGCTGCCCAGGGAGGTGGTCAAGTCCCCATCCCTGGAGGTATTTAAAAGAAGGGTAGATGAGGTGCTTAGGGACATGGTTTAGTGGTGGGATGTCAGTGCTACGTTAACGGTTGGACGTGATGATCTTAAAGGTCTTTTCCAACCTAGACTATTCTATGATAACGCTCGCTTCACTGGTCTCCTTGGAACAGGGGTGCCTGTTGCGATCGAAGTGTGGTTCCCAGCAGCCGGTTGGGTTGCTTCGGATTTAATAGTGGTGCTAGCGGGATCGAGTCAAGGTGGTTCTCAGAGTCTTTGAGAATGAAAACAAATTGCACTGGAAGTCACAAACGAACCTTTTTATAGGTGGTTGGGTATTTCTTGGTTTTGTTTTTTCAATGCTGTCAACTAAAATTAGATTTTAGTTGTAAAGCCTGAAAGGGATGGGAAGCAGATGAGTAAAATGTTTCTGTACCATTAAGGAGGGAAAATCCAGGGTGTGTGCATGGTCTTTTGTTTGTTTGGGTTTTTCTTCTCTTAAGAAGAAAGACGCGATAAAGGTGTTAAAACTCAATTGTTGCAGTACTGGAAGCAAGGCATGTAAATAAAAGAGGCTCTCTTTCGCCGTGCACAAAGAGAAATATGAAAAACAAACCACAAACTCTGTAAAGATGCTAATGAACGTTATGAGTCAAACCTGGCACGTCGTTAGCATCTGCTGCTTGTTTGCAGTGGCTGCAGCGAGCATCCCTTTCGGAAAGTCTCACATCCTGGAGGTAGTTTTACTACCCTGCTATCAAAATCTCAGCGTGGTGTCGAAGAAGCTAAACCCTTGATAGACTGCACGGTCGCGACCTCGTGGTGTCCTGCTGAACCTGGTAGTGGCTGGCAGTTCTTTTTTCTGAAGCCAAAACCCTGGAGAGGTTAGGCATGTCTGTTGATTGCATCCAGTGATACAAAGGGCAGATACCTTGCCTTTTTGTTGTGTTAATCCCCATGAAAACACTGATGCCATTGAGAGAGGTCCCTGTTGCTTTTGTTATACCTCTGTTCTCTGCCCCAGGAGCTGCCTCTAGACAGTGTTTAGAAATTTGGGGTTCTCTCGTCCAAAATAAGTAGTCGTCATACCTGAATCAAAGGAGGGTTTTGATGCTCAACTTCTCTCATTTTATTGAAGTAGCAGGTGATGCCATCGATCCTAAAAGTATTTAGAACTCAAAATTGATGGGAAGTAACTGGTGGTGCTGGGGCTTTACAGTTGTCCACAGCTGATGGGCCTCTGCCGTCAGTCTCCTAGGAGAGGAGGAAACATTTTGGAGGAGCAGATCAGCAAGGAGGTGGGGTAAAGATAAGCTGGTCGGAACAGATTGATGTTTTTCAGCTGTTCAGCAGAGCAGTGTAAATGAGCGCTCTTTAGAGAGAAAGGAATCTGATGGTCAAGTCGCAGCTTGCATGTGCTTTGCTGTGGGGTGAGGTGGTGGGTTGGAGCGTGTGCTTCTAGTGGAGGTCAACAGAGATTCAGCCTGGTGTCAGATGGGGGAAGTGGGGAACAATCATAGAATCATAGAATGTTTTGGGTTGGAAGGGACCCCTAGAGGTCACCCAGTCCAACCCCCCTGCAGGAGCAGGGACACCTTTAACCACATCAGGTTGCTCGGAGCCCTGTCCAACCTGGCCTTGAATGTTTCCAGGGACGGGGCCTCAATTGCCTCTCCGGGCAACCTGTTCCAGTGTTTCACCACCCTCATTGTAAAGAATTTCTTCCTTATATTCAGTCTAAACCTCCCCTGTTTTAGTTTAAAAACATTACTCCTTGTCCTGTCACAGCTGGCCCTACTAAAAAGATTGTCCCCATCTTTCCTATGGGCCCCCTTTAGGTACTGAACGGCTGCACTCAGCTCTGCCTGCAGCCTTCTCTTCTCCAGGCTGAACACCCCCAACTCTCCCAGCCTGTCCTCATAGCAGAGGGGCTCCAGCCCTTGGATCATTTTTGTAGCCCTCCTCTGGCCCTGCTCCAACAGTTCCATGTCCTCCTTGTGCTGAGGGCTCCAGAGCTGGACGCAGGGCTCCAGGTGAGGTCTCACCAGAGCAGAGTAGATCAGCATCAGTTGTGTAAATCTGAGAGGATGCACTGAGGGCTTTAAGCACCTCAGAGGGCAGAAACCATAGAGAAATTCCTGGTGGTGAAACGGTTTTCTGAGACAGAGGCCTGAAATGAAAATCCCATCCTTGGTATCAGTGCTCAGAACAGGAACACCATCAGCTTTGTCAGGAGCGGTGATCCAAATCTCTGCTTTGTGCCACTTGTACCTTACAGGGCGCAGGATAAAGTGTTGTAATCACTGGACAGTTTGAACCAGGAACAAACCTGTGAGGCTCATTCAGGAGGAGAGGGGAAAAGACAGCGAGCAGGGCCGACACGTCCCTGATCAGGCAAGTTGCATGGGAGACGGGCAAGGATGCCAGAGCATTGCCAGCTCCTGCTCTGCTCTCTGCGCTGTTTCCATTCCGAGCGTGGTACCAGACCCAGCAGCTGCTGCCTGGCAGCCTGCCCCAGCCAGCAGATCCTCACTCTCTGCCTTGCTCTGGAGTCGCTTGCAAAATTAGCAGGGGATTGGAGGGTGGGAACAGAAAACCCAGAACAGGGTAGGAGCCTGGAAACCTGCACGGTGTTTCTGTTCTGCTGTAAACTTGTGTGACCTTTCCCAACTCACTTAAACTGGGTCCTCAGTCTGTACCTGAGTAGCAGAGCTACTGTGCACTTCCAGGTATTCTGTGTTACCCAGCAGAAGTTCTTCCTTCACCCACGTTAGTACCATTTTGTCACCAAGTAGTGTCTTATGGCGGGATGGTTTTTCTGTGCATTGCTTAAAATTCAGAAAAGGATCCTGAAATTTTACAAGCCTCTAGTGTAGGCAATAAAGAGTTGGCCAGGGCACGGTGTACAGGAGTATTATCATGTTCTGCAGAAACTCTTGCTCATTTTCTCTTCCAAAACTATTTCAGTGTATTTCTTTATTCCAAGCCTTTGTTAATCTATTGTGCAGTGAAACAGCGGAGTTGGTTCTTTTTGAAAGCTGCACAGATTAGAAGATGCTTGAATATGTAAGCCATAAGTGGAAAAAGTAAGAACATCCGAAGGAATAATATGGAGTGTGATGCTTTCTGGACTGCTGCACAGCTGTAAAATGATGGGTGAAGTGAGATTTTGCCCGCACAGATCTCCTAAACCTCAGTACTTCGAGTTTTACTTTGTTGTCTTTGGCTTCAGAGAGAGCCAGCGTCTGGAGCTGCGGCACTCCGGTACTTTGCTTGGTGTCCCCGAAAGACCTGCAAACTTAGCCAAGCTTTTGGGCTTGAAAGAGATGAGCTGTGTAGCTTGAATTGCAACTGGGTGCCTCTAGTTCTGGGAGGCTGTAATGACTGCGACCTTTTGAAACCTTGTTCAAACTGTTTTTGTTGCACTCAGACAGGAATGTTATATTCTTTGTTCCACCTCCTAAAGGGCAAACCTTTTTGTATAGGCCGCTTGCAGCTTTTATAGCTTGATATATATGGGTCAGGGGAGGAAGCAGGCATAGTCTTTTAGACGTTTTCAAGCTGCTGAAAAAGTCCTTCTGAATGCATGAAGGAAGTTTTAAGATCCCAGCTGAATTTTTGCAAATAACCTCTGTCTTGATCAGGAACAGAAATAAGCTCCCAAATTTGAACTGCTTCCAACTTCTGTACCCACAAGCGAGTGGGCTGACTCTTCTTAGAGACAGACCTGTGTGGTAAAGGGTTCCATGTTTAGTTCTGAACTCTTCCTTCCCCTGAAAGGATGGATCCAACATCTCAGTTACCGTTACTGAAATACCATTGTTTTTCAAATGGAATAAAAATGTGCATTTGGTAGTTATAAATGAAGTAAAAGTTTGCACTGCCTCTTGAAACCATTGGAAGGGCTCTTCTTGATGCCTGTGCACCTTTAGGTACGTGTCTTCACAGAATCACAGACTGGTTGAGGGTGGAAGGGACGTCTGGAGGTCATCTCATCCAACACCCCTGTGCTCAAGCAGGGCCACCCAGAGCCAGTTTCCCAGGTCCGTGTCCAGATGGAGACTCCACAGCCTTCCTGGGCAATCTGTGCCAGGGCTCGGGTGCCCTCACATTGAAAAAATGTTTCCTGATATTCAGAGGGCCCCCCCTGTGTTTCAGTTTGTGCCCATGGCCCCTGGTCCTGGCTCTGGGCACCAGAAAAGACCCTGGCTCCATCCACCTTGCACCCTCCCTTCAGGTATTTATATACATTGGTAAGATCCCCCTGAGCCTTCTCTTCTCCAGGCTGAACAGTCCCAGCTCTGTCAACCTTCCATCATAGCAGGGATGCTCCAGCCCCTTCAGCATCTTTGTGGCCCTTTGTTGGACTCTCTCCAGTATGTGTGTGCCTCTCATACTGGGGAGCCCAGCCCTGGACCCAGCACTCCAGGTGTGGCCTCACCAGTGCTGAGCAGAGGGGAGGGGTCACCTCCCTCAACCTGCTGCCAATACTTTGTCTAATGCAGCCCAGGATACCATTTGTCTTCTTGGATGCAAGGACCCATTGCTGGTTCATGTTCAACTTGGTGTCCACCAGGACCTCCAGGGCCTTTTCTGCCAAGCTCCTTTCCATCTGGGTGGCCACCAGCATATGTTGGTGCTTGGGGTTGTTCCTGCCCAGGTGCAGGACTTTGCACTTCTCCTTGTGGAACTTCATGAGGTTCCTGCTGGCCCATTTCTCCAGCCTGTTGAGGCCCCTCTGGTGTATCACCATGACCCTCTGGCCACTCCTCCCAGTTTGGTCTCATCTGCAAACTGGCTGAGGGTACACTGTGCCCCATCATCCAGATCATTAATGATGTTAAGCAGGACTGGACCCAGTATTGACCCCTGGGGTACACCACTAGTGACTTGCCTCCAGCTAGGCTTTGTGCTACCCATCACTGCCCTCTGGGTCTGGCCATTCAGCCAGTTTTCAGTCCATCTTACTGTTTGCTTATCCAGCCTGTACACCAGCAGCTTCTCTATGGGAGACAGTGTCAAAGGCCTTCCTGAAGTCCAGGTGGACAATATCCACCGCTCTCCCCAGGTCTACGAGGCCAGTTGCTTCATTGTAATTCAAGTTTATCAAGTTGGTCAGGCATGGCTTCACCAAGGGGAAGCCATCCTGACTGCTACCGATAATTTTCTTGTCCTTAACATGCCTGGAAATGGTTTCCAGAATTAACTGCTCCATCACCTTCCGAGCAATTGAGATGAGTCTGACCAACTCGTAGTTCCCTGGGTCCTCCTTCCTGAAGATTAGGAGTGACATTTGCTTTCCTCCAGTCTATGGGCACTTCTCCCAGTCGCCGTGATTGATCAAAAATTATCAAGACTGGCCTCGCAATGACATCTGCCAGCTCCCTTGGCAACTGTGGGTGCACCCCATTAGGGCCCATGGACTTATTTTGAGTCCCTGTATGTAGGTGTGAAGAGAAACTTCTGGAGAAGGACTAAAGCCTTGAGAACTGGGCCTGTTCCACAGTCTTCCTTCCCTCCTTTCTCTTCCTCCCTCCTTTGCCTGCTGACCTCAGCACTCAATTCCTGCAAGAGGCACTACGCTTGCATGACAAGGCTACTACTGCGGGTTTGCCTTTAGATTTATAGCCTACAGGTAATGTGGCTTTAAAGCCAGGAGACCTCTCTTGTTCCCCTGCCGTGCGGCGCTTCTCCTGGGGCGGTGGTGTCAGGCAGATATACGATTTGGCGTGCGTAGCCTGTGCAATGTGTTTTCTGTTCAGCCTGGCTGAGGATGCGAGTCTGCCGCAAGGACCGGCTGTGCGACTTCAGCTCAGAGCGCCTCGGCTCGTGCTATTTGCTTTGGAAATTATCGTTTCAATTGCTGCTGATAACCCAGCTGATTGTTACGTTATACATTTAGCAGTCTCTTTTTTTAGTTCCTTCCTTAATTACTTATGTAAATAATTTTAGAAGACTTAGCATTAATTTTGGAGAAGCTGGCATATCAAAGGCTGCGAGGCTAGCAGCAGGTGCTGTAAGTAATCACTCTTCTAAATTAAGCAACACTTTCCAAGGCAGTAGGTTAATTTCTGGGTAAGCAGCCTGCATACAGATTCTTCGAATCAGCTGGATCGTGACCCGGCGAGTGACTTAAGGCTGTGTGTAGCTTTAATTGCATGAATTGTCTTACTGAAGCCTTTCATTTTTAGAGGAAACTAGGGCTGTGCTTGAGTTTCTGTTGAAATAGTGCTGTCATGTTGAAATCTCTGTCACCTGGCTCTGTGCTGGTCTCGGTAGCTCAGTCTGTGCTGCCATCGGAGCTGTGTTTGGAGCATGGGCAGGCATGTCAGGCTGCCTGGAGCCCAGGGTATGTACATGGGTGACTTAAGTTTATCATAGAATCCTAGAATCATTTGGTTGGAAAAGACCTTTAAGATCATCAAGCCCAACTGTATCTGTCCACTACTAAACCATGTCCCTAAGCACCTCATCTGCCTGGCTTTTAAATCCCTCCAGGGATGGGGACTCTACCCCTTCCCTGGGCAGCCCCTTCCAATGCTTGACAACCCTTTCAATGAAGAAATTTTCCCTAATGTCCAACCTAACCCTGCCCTGGCACAACTTGATACCCTCATCCCATCACCCATTCCCTGGGAGCAGAGCCCGACCCCCCCCGGCTCCCCCCTCCTCTCAGGCAGTTGTAGGGAGCAATGAGGGCTCCCCTCAGCCTCCTCTGCTCCAGGCTGACCCCCCCCAGCTCCCCCAGCCGCTCCCCAGCAGCCTGGGGCTCCAGACCCCTCCCCAGCTCCGCTGCCCTTCTCTGGACACGCTCCAGCCCCTCCAGGTCCTTCGGGGAGGGAGGGGCCCAACCCTGACCCCAGCATTCGAGGGGCGGCCCCCCCAGTGCCCAGCACAGGGGCACGGTCACTGCCCTGCGTCTGCTGGCCACACCACTCCTGATACAAGCCGGGATGGTGTTGGCCCTCTTGGCCACCTGGGCACCCTGCTGGCTCATATTCAGCCGCCTGTTGACCAGCACCCCCAGGTCCTTTTCCCCCAGGCAGCTTTCCAGCCACTTTTCTGCATGCCTGTAGCGTTGCCTGGGGTTGTTGTGACCCAAGTGCAGGACCCGGCCCTTGGCCTTGTTGTACCTCACACAGTTGGCCTTGGCCCATGGATCCAGCCTGGCCAGGTCCCTCTGCAGAGCTCTCCTCCCCTCCAGCAGATTGACACTGCCACCCAGTTTGGTGTCGTCTCCAAACTGACTGAGGGTGCACTCAATCCCCTCTTCCAGGTCATTGATAAAGATATTAAACAGAACTGGCCCTAGCATAGCCCTGGGGGACACCGCTTGTGACCGGCTGAAGTCTGTGCTGCTGTGGATTTTCTGCAACTAGTACAAGAGCAAGCTAAGTAGCGTTTGAGAGCTTTCTGCCATTACCACCTTTGTGTGTGCAAGTGGATTTCTACAAAAATATTTCCTCTTATATTTCTGGTGGGATCCGTATGCAGTAACTCTTGTCCTGTGGGACAGGTTCTGCTCAAGTGGTGCTGTCGTTAGCCTGTCGCTGTTGCATCCTCACCGCTCTGGCCAACAGTGTTCTTGCTCAAGGCTAGGAGGTCACCCGCAGAAGTGTGGCCTGCTCTTCAGAAACCACTCCGAGCCCATAAGGCTGATGGGGTCAGCGGTGTTTGTGACCTGATCGCTACGTGATTTTCATAGACTCTGCAGGGCTCCGAGGAAATGGGTAGGATCTTTATTTCTGTCACTACACAGAGCATGACTTTGGAGCACTTTGTCTCGCTTGTGGAGTAGGAAGTTGCATTTCTTACAGACTCAAGCTCTCTTTAGAATACATCTTCCTGCAGGAAGATCGTGCCAAAAAGTAAGGGGAAAGGAGGAATCTGTACTTAAAAAGGAATCCCATGCAAAATGGAATAGAACAGAAATAATGTATTTCTTCCAAGGACTCGAAGAAAGGAGAGAGCAAAAATTAAATTTTGGTGCCTGCCTGTGACTTGTCCCTTCTCTGACTTACAGTTGGTGCCTCCTGTGTCTCCAGATGCTCAATTTGGTTATCACGCTGGTGCTTGGAATCACACGCCTGCTAAATAGGTCTGAAGCCACTTTTCACACTCCTTAGCTTGAGTTTTGCTATGGTCAGTCATCTTCAGAAAGAAATGCTCTTAGGCTTGAAGCTCAGTGTTGGGATATAGCCCTTTCATGCTTGAAAAAAAGATAATAATCCAGATGACAGGCTTCCGAAGGTTGAGCTCAGTTCTTATGAACAGTTTTACAGAATGGCATGGCTCTTGTAATTGGTTTAGGGGCCTGTAATCTCTTTAAATAAATCTCTTTTATCGTCTTGCTTTCTAGATTAAAACTTCACTGATTTGTTTGCTCTGAAGTCTTGAAGAGGCACAGGTCAGATGCTAGTGCAGAGTCAAAAAACCCAAATATTAATTCTACTAAAACAGATTCTTACACTATAAGCAAAAATATTCTTTCAGTCTTTGCTCCTAGAGGTGGTTGCTTTGATTTAAATGAACACCTTGAACAAATCAAGAGTAGGGGTTGATTCCCCCAGTTGTGCCTGTCAGGTAGTGGCAGGTTCTAACTCCACTGTTGAGGAAGCCTTGTCTGATGGAGAAGGTGCTTTCCTCCAGCTTGAAGAGCCTGATTGAGTTCCCCACTCTATAATGGAAACAGGATGGCTAAGCAACTTGGTTTTTTCGATAGCTCAGCTTTACTCTGGAACCTGAAATCTCATGTGGTGCCATGACCAAGAAGTCCTCTCTAAGTGACATGCCAATTCTGTGGGAACTGGGACCCGAATATCTTTTAAAAGAAATGGTGAAGCAACCGTACTTGCTGCTTAACGCTGACTCCCCACGCTACGAATCTTCTGACAGTGGATGCCTTGTGGGTTTAACAGATGGTCCAAATGCATATTGATGCCCTCGGACCGTCTTGAGTGCATCCCTGTGATGCTGCGAGATGCCTGCAAGGCTTGGAAACAGCGAATTGCACTGGGCAAGAGCTGGGCGGACAGTGATTTGGCCATGGGAGCATAGAAACATGCTAATCGTGCACATGTTTTCTGGGCAGCCTTTTCAAAGAGCCTTGACGTCTCTTAAATACTGTGGGGTTGGAGGCAGCAAAATCCTGTTTCCCAGATGCTTCGGCTCTGCGTGGGTTGCAAGAATTAAAAGCGTCAGGTAATGCAGAGACCAGATACTTAGCAAATTCCTTGCAGGCTGGTTTTCTGGATGGACTCCTGGATGAGAAAGCAGAGCACTGAGCATCCTGTGCTCCTCTGCATCTTTCTCACTAAGAACTGCCTTAAACTCGCTCTATCCACATCTTTTTTTCCAGGCTGCGTGAAGAATTTGTAATGCTTTCAATTATCAAAAGCAGAACTTGAAGAAGAAGAACAAACCCTTTCGCTTACCAAAGATATGAATGCTGTGTTAAGGGACTTGGACACATTAATAACAACAAAATATTGCTCCACCAGTCTGTCCTCTGAAATAAAACATGTCAAGCAAATTGCTGTAACATTAGACTGAAACTTGGCAATTATGTTTGTGTGGCAATTTGATTCTGTTCGCCTAAAATACCCCTGGAGAACATCCAACTGTAGCTCTGCTCTGATCCCAAGACTACTCTGCGAATGCCCTGAACGCTCGCGCGTACGTGTTAAGCAGTGAGCTCTGACGGCGTGGTCTGCGTAGTTGTTCGAAAGCTTTGAAATCTGATTTGCTCCCCGAGGGCTTTCCATTTGAGAAAGAGGAACTGATACCATCCCAATATTAACCCTGGAAGAGGAAGGGAAAAGAAAAAAGCTTCAGAGAACCAAGCTTTTGCCTAGGCTGGGGAGCCAGCTGGGTGTCTTGTTGTGGCTGGCCAGCCTCCCCCTTCTCATTTGGGGCTCTTTCGGAGTGGTCGACAACTGCATTCCCGCTGTGAAAATAAAACCGCTTTCGGTGTGGCCTATGAAGTCTGGTCTCCCATGACCGTCCTCGGTCACAGTTGTCACGACGAGTGCCTTACTGACCAATATAAATGCACAGCCTCTTCTCTTTGTCCTTTCACAGTCATCATTTGAAAAGCTTTCCACTGCTTTTCCTTAAAAAAATTACTTTTGCAGTTAAGAGTCCCTTTTGTTTTATTGACTATAAAGTGTGCATGGTAATTACGGGACAATTGCTGTCTTAGCTGAGATACTGCAGTCCTCCTGGAGGACAAAACCCGGCTCCAAGCAGGAGCACTTCAACTTCTCTCCCTCAAACTCCAGGGCTCAGGGACGAGGAATTTCCTAGGTTTTCCGCTCAGCGGTGACAGTGGTATCTTGTGTGGCTGCTGCTTATTACGCTGTAAGTAATAGTTTAATGGACTTGCATGCAATAAATCGCTATTTCGTGTTGGTATGTGGTTTTCAGTAGTATGTCAGAGAATTACTTATGCCTTTTAATTTGCATCATTCAAGAAGGCAATATTTTAAAAATGTGATTATGATATCAAGGCTTGGTGAAGTGGAGGACAGGCAGGCTTTTGCTTGCTCCAGAGATTTCCGGTGTAGAGAATGTAAGTCATAAGCATGACAACTACGGGATTATTTTTTTTTCTGCTTTTTTTTTTCCTTTCCTTTTCTTTTTTCTTTTATTTTTTTCTTTGAGTCAGGCTTCTTTCCTTTTCATGCATTTGAATCATCTTAAAAAAAAAAAAAAAATAGACTAGTTTCAGGATAAAATGCAAGCATGCCAACTAACCTCTGGAAGTCTTGTCATTTGATAACTCCGTGCTGCTTTTAAATGGAACCTGTCTTGTCTCTTCAGCAGCGCGTGTGCTTGGTTTGACTCCCGCTCCAAAATGCGTCATGTTTGAGTCCCTGAAAGACCTGCTGCCCTTTGGCCACCTCTTAAACCTTTTTCTTGTTTTGTTTGGGGTTTTTTTCTGTTGGTTGTTGTCAGGGTGCGGCTGTAACAGCTAAACAGGCTGTACCAAACCATTACATCCTGTGTCCCAGTTGCTGCATTGCTTATTTACAGGGATGCAGTCTGACTTGCACCGTAGGTGTTGATCCTGTCATGTGTAAGCCCCTGCTGCCTCCAGGGATCCAAATAAAGGACCCGTTTAAGAATTAGATGCCACAGAACCTATGCTGTTATCAATGAAATGGGTGACTTCAGTTTGGGCAGGATCCAGGCCCCTCGTCCAGAGCAGCAACACTGTAGAAGCCCTTGGCTCATGCAATATGTGAACTGGCTGTTGCTTGGCTCGTTACAGGATAAGGGTCAGATTGGGTTGACGAGGGCTGGTAGTCACGTTTCACAGAATCACAGAATGGCAAGGGTTGGAAGGGACCTCGGGAGATCATCCAGTCCAACCCCCCTGCTAAAGCAGGTTCGTCCAGGTGGGCTTTGAATACCTCCAGAGAAGGAGACTCCACAACCTCCCTGGGCAGCCTGGGCCAGTACTCCGTCATCCTCAGAGTAAAGAAGTTCTTCCTCATGTTCAACTGAAACCTCTTCTGCTGCAGTTTGTGCCCATTGCCCCTTGTCCTGCCGCTGGGCACCACTGCAAAGAGACTGGTTCCGTCCTTGTGACTTCTGCCCTTAAGATATTTGTAGGTGTTGATGAGGTCCCCTCTCAGTCTTCTCTTCTTCAGGCTGAACAAGCCCAACTCTCTCAGCCTTTCCTCGTAGGGGAGATGCTCCAGTCCCTTTATCATCCTAGTTGCTCTCCTCTGGACTCTCCAGGAGTTCCTCATCTTTCTTGAACCGGGGAGCCCAGAACTGGACACAGTACTCCAGGTGGGGTCTCACCAGGGCAGAGTAGAGGGGGAGGAGAACCTCCCTCGCCCTGCTGGCCACACTCCTCTTAATGCCCCCCAGGATGCCATTGGCCTTCTTGGCACCAAGGGCACATGGCTGGCTCATGGTCAGCTTGTCGTCCACCAGGACTCCCAGGTCCCTCTCGGCAGAGCTGCTTCCCATCAGGTCAGCCCCCAGCCTGTACTGGTGCATGGGAAATGTTCAACTCGGGCATACAGTTATCTAAGCAAATGTTGACCAGATTGACTGTGGAACAGGGATGGGAAAGACCATCAACCAGTAGCAGAGTGGTTTCCTGAGCATCCATGCTGTTAGATCTGGGCACAAAGGCATCGTGTGGGCAGCAATTGGCTCTTGGACTTTGATGCTTCCTGGCTGTAAACCCACCCACCTTGTCCCTGGTCGTGCTGGGGGTGGTAGAAGTTATTCTAGGGCTGTTCTGGAGGTTTCTGTGGGAGATGACGACAATTTGGGAGGTGGTGCTGGAAAGAGGTTCTAGAAAAGCATCTGGCTGTTGTTGTTGGTACTTATCTAATCACTAATAACAGCGGGCAAGCAAATGTGGGGGATTTTTACACAAGTTCAGTGATGTCCTGGATGCAATTGCTTTGTGGGTTTTTTTTGCTTTTAAAAGTCTGGTTTGTTTGGCATCGAGCAGCTTTTGGAGATGTGTTTTTAGCCGCTGTGCTTTTAAAGTCAGCATGCTAAAAACCCTGGTAATGTGGAATTACAAGAATATGTGCGTCTGCAGACATGTATTGGTTGAATTCAATTTAACCTCATCTGGGATGTTGTCGGCACGTCCTTCACATTTTGCCAATTTTCAGAAGCCGTCAGGTAGTACTGTGTGGGAAGTGTTACAGGGCATTATGGGATAAGTCCTGAAATCCTAATTTGGGCCAAACTCCCACTGTTTTCAGTGGGTGGCTTGCTGGCATTAAGGCCATGTACCCCTTAGCTATCACAGATGACCTTTCTGTTTTTTTTAAAGTCAAGGAGACTGAGAATCGGTGCCTGTATCTTGTATTACAGATCAGACTGCAGGATTGCAGCCCTTAAAATTTATACATACGCTTGGATTTGTGAACAAGAAGTTGGTTAAATAAAAACATTTCCAGTAACTGTTCTTTAGATTCTCAGTAGTGCTGGTGAAATGCCAGAGATCTGGAAACAGAAATTAGCTGGTGATTTAGAGCAGTGCATAAAGATGACTCTCATTCTGTAAGGCAAACGCCAATGTTCTAAAAACTCTACTTTCCATAAATGGAGAAAATACGACCACTTTTATCTTAAAATGAAAACTTTAAATTCTCTCAAAATACCAGCACAAATTTATTTTTTTGTTTGTTTAGATGATTTTTTTTTTTAATAGGAAAATGCTTCTATGAAATGTCTCCAACTTTTGCCAGAATATTGCTTTCCAGTAAGAGATACTGAATTGCATATATTTTAGAAGTTAATAGTTTGGAAGTAGGTACCTGAAGGTCCTGGCTGTCACCAAGTAGTTGAGATCATATGTTGTTCTGGCCTCTTCTGTCTGTGCAAGAAAGAGGAAAGAGGAAAAAGTTGTGTTTGTGTTGGCAACACTCGAAACACCAAAACAATAAAAAAAAAAAAGAGCCCCAAACCCTTTTAAAAATGTTGCTGTGCAAACCTTGCCTGGCAAGGAGCCTTCCCAGCTGAAGTAAGAGGTCCTTTCCTCCACTTCAGTGGAGCATCACCATTAAGGTCTGCCTGAACCCATCTTGGTGTTGGCCTTGAATGTTGTGCAAGAGCAGCCTGAGAACTCGCTCAGCTCCAGCTGAGGCTCTGAAATGCACACTGTATTTTCTTAAATGAGGTCTGTGCGAGAACTGGGACGAGAGCTTGCATCTCCCAAGCAGCAGGACTGTACTCCACACGTTAGAACTCAAAATGAGGGTGTTGTAGTACTGATCCCAACTCTCACCGATTTTTCTGCTCAAGGTTGTCACTTATCACCTCTTTTAATTTGTCTTCATCGCTAAACTGGGGCCTTGGATGCTGTTGACTTAAAAAACTTACTCAGATAAGTAGTTTGAATGATGTCGCATATTTCTCTCCTTTAGAGCCTCCCTGCCGTATTTTGTGGCTTGTAGTTGCAGAATTGGTAAAGTTGGCAGGATCCTCTGGGGATAGTCTAGCCCAACCCCCCTGCTTAAAGTGGTGGCGGCGGGAACAGTTTGCTCAGGGCATGTCCAGTGGGGTTTTGAGCACCCCCACGGATGGAAACACCATGATTTTTTCTGGGCAACCTGTTCTGTGGTTTGGTTCCCTCCCCAGGAAAAAATTTTTTGGGTTTAGGTTTTTTTTTTGCTTCGTCTTGAGGTTTTTTTTTCCCCCTCCTGCTTACATTTAAATGGAATTTCATGTATTTCAGTTTGTGCCATTGCCTCTTGTCCTGTTGCTGGATACCACCAAGAAGAGACTGGTTCCATCTTCTTTACACCCCCATCAGGTATTTATGCACATAGATAAGATCCCCCTGAGTTTTTCTGGTGGCCTTCTATGATAAAGTGACCTGCTTGGTTGACATGGGGCGAGTGGTGGACGTTGTCTACCTGGACTCCTCCAAGGCTTTCAACATGGTTCCCCATGGCCTTCTCCTGGATAAATTGATGCATTATGGCCTGGACAAGTGGTCTGTGCGGTGGGTGGGGAATTGGCTGACAGGCTGCACCCAAATAAATAACACTTCTTCTAACTGGCAACTGGTGGTAAATAGCTCTTTTTCTAACTGGAAACTCATCACAAGTGGGATCCCCCAGGGATCGATATTGGGCCCAACATTATTCAATATCTTCATAAGGGATCTGGATGATGGGATCAAATGTAGCCTGATAAAGTTTGCAGACGACACCAAATTGAGCGGGGAAGTAAACACTCCAGAAGGGAGAGCCACCCTGATGGAAGACCTGGATAGGCTGGAAGAGTGGGCTAACAAGAACCTTAGGAAGTTCAACATGGACAACTGTAAGGTCTTGCACCTGGGAAAACATAATCCAGGAGCGCAGCACAGACTGGGAGGTCTCTCTGGAGAGCAGCTCTGTGGAAGGGGTCCTGGGAGTCCTGGTGGACAACAAGCTCAACAGGAGTGAGCAGTGTGCTGCTGCTGCGGCCAAGAAGGCCAACAGGGTGCTGGGTTGCACCAAGAAGGGCATCACCAGCAGAGATAAAGAAGTCATTATCCCACTCTACTCAGTGTTTGTCAAGGCCACATCTGGAATCCTGTGTACAGTTCTGGTCCCCGCTGTACAAAAAAAGGTGTGGACAGGCTGGAGGGTTTCCAAAGAAGGGCCACCAAGATGATCCAAGGCCTGGGAAGCCTCTCTTAGCTGTATGAGGATGAGCTGAGAGAGCTGGGTTTGTTCAACCTTGAGAAATGGAGGCTCAGAGGTGATGTCATCACCATGTACTAGTACCTAAAGGGTGGTTACAAAGAAGATGGAGACTCCCTTTTTACAAGGAGTCACATGGAGAGGGACAAGGGAGAATGGACACAAGTTGCTCTTGAGGAGATTCCGATTGGACATGAGAGGGAAATTTTTCCCCATGAGAACAGTCACCCATTGGAATAATCTCCCCAGGGGAGGGGTTGACTCCGCCACATTGGACACCTTCAAGACACAGCTGGACAGGGTGCTGGGCCATCTTGTCTGGATTGTGCTCTTACCTTGAAAGCTTGGACCAGATGATCCTTGAGGTCCCTTCCAACCTAGGATTCTGTGATTCTATGATTTTCCTTCTCCACACTGAACAGTCCCAGCTCTCTCAGCCTCTCCTCAAATATCAGATGCTCCAGGTCCTTAATAATTTTTGTGCACCTTTGCTGTACTCTCTTCAGTGTGTCCATGTCTTTCTTGTACTGGGGAGGTAATCACTTGACCCAGCACTCCAGATGTGTCTCTCCAGCCCTGAGCAGAGGGGAAGGAGCCCCTCCCTTGACCTGCTGGCAGTGTCCTTCCTAATGCAGCCCAGATGCTGTTGACCTTCCTTGCTGTAAAGGCGCTTTGCAAAGGTGTTCAACTTGATGTCCACCAGGACTTCCAGGTCTTTCTCTTCACAGCTGCTTTTCTGCTGGTTGGCTCCCAGTCTGTGCTGGTGCCTTGGGTTATTTCTCCTGAGTGTCAGGGCTTTCAATTTTCCTTTGCTGAACTTCACAAGGTTGGTGTTGGCCCAGTTCTCCAGCCTGTCCGTATCCCTCTGAGTGGCAGCACACCCATCTGGTCCATCAACCACCCTTCCCACTCTGTGCCGTCACCCATAATCTTTCCTTTATGAAGAATCCAGAGCCCTATGTGAAGTGTTTAATGAATCAAATCTCTCAACAGTTCTTGAAAGTGCATTGTCTGATTTTCCCCGGTGAACAGCAGAGATGAGGTAACTTCCCTAGCACTAAAAGAACTTTAAATACTGTGCCTTGTAGTGAAGGACTTAATCATTATTATTTAAGACTTTAATTCCTTGAATCTCTGATACTTCCTGCAATACCAGCTCATGCCCTATGCTAACACCATAGCAACCTGCTATAAGGGTCACTATATAATGCTGCTTGTTGGCCAAAAGCTGGACAAGGAATGCTTTTTGGGGTAGGAAATCCATGGCGTTGGTAGGAAAATGCAGCAGAATGAGAAAAAAATCCTATTGTAGTTTAATAGTATTGCAAAGTGATTTTTTTTTTTTCCCCCCCTAAACTGTGCCCCAGAGGAAACGGGGGCATCAACTGAAATTTTCTCAATGCTTTATCTATATACCCCTCCCCCAAAACCTCCACCCTAGGCACAGTCTAAACCTCTGGGCTAACAGATGGTGTCAAGAGGGGGAGGGTGGGAGAACAATTTGCATCTAAATAGCTGAAATAAAAAAGGGTCATGTCCCACAGACCAGCCCCACTCACCTGCTGTTTAAATCCCCCTGAGAAACAGGCAAACGCGCTTAGTTTTTTTTAACGTCTGCGTCAGCTGTACTTACTCTCTGAAGCGTTCTGTCCTAGAAAAGCTGCGAGCCCGTGTGTCTTGCTGGATGGATTGTGTTCCCAAAACGACGAACTCTTAAGGATTTGGTTCTTTGAATGGGGTTGACAGCTGTGCCACTTTTGTTCAGCCCTCCCATCAGAGTGGCTGCTGCTGTTGGCTACCGTAATTAGTGCAAGTGCTAATGGAACAGAAGAGGTTCAAAGCAAATATTACCTCTTCCGTCAGCTTCATGCTCTCATGACCACGTGAGACTGACATGTTCCTACCATGAGGTTCTGTGGCCTCATGCCGCAATATTCTGCACTGGGTTTGTGTGTGTAGGTGAGGTGGGGCTTGGCGCTAGCGACCACCAAAGCTGCAGCACAGCGGTGATCCTGATCCTGATCCTGCAGGACTGCGGCATGGTTTGGTGTTGGGTGGCCGTGCTTCATCCTGCTTACGTGCAAAGCCAAGTTGCTGTGGCTTTCTGACTGCGTCCTGTAAAAACTTGCCAGGTTAAGCTAAGACCTTGCTGCTTTGTCATGATTTTTCTCCTGGAGTGTAAAGGGCTAAAAGTTGTTCTAGCTGTTGTTCTTTTGGGGGTGGGGAGGGGAAAATAAACACTCACCCACCACTTCTACATATTCACAGAATCCCAGAATGGCAAGGGTTGGAAGGGACCTGAGGAGATCATCCCATCCAACCCCCATGCTCAAGCAGGCTCACCCAGAGCAGTGGGCACAGGACGTCATCCAGGCAGGGTTTGAATATCTCCAGAGAAGGAGACTCCACAGCCCCCCTGGGCAGCCTGGGCCAGGGCTCTGTCACCCTCAAAGTAAAGAAGGTCTTCCTCATGTTCAAATGGAACCTTTTATGTTTCAGTTTGTGCCCATTGCCCCTTGTCCTGGGCACCACTGAGAAGAGTCTGGCTCTGTCCTCATGACTTCCACCCTTAAGATATTTGGATGTATTTATGAGATCCCCTCTCAGTCTTCTCCAGGCTAAACAAGCCCAGCTCCCTCAGCTTTTCCTCATAGGGGAGATGCTCCAGTTGTCCTTGTTGCTCTCCTCTGGACTCTCTCTAGGAGTTCCTTTCTTGAACTGAGGAGCCCAGAACTGGACCCAGTGCTCCAGGTGGGGTCTCCCCAGGGCAGAGTAGAGGGGGAGGAGAACCTCCCTCACCCTGCTGGCCACACTCCTCTTAGTGCACCCCAGGATGCCATTGGCCTTCTTGGCAACAAGGGCACCCTGCTGGCTCATGGTCAGCTTGTCGTCCACCAGGACTCCCAGGTCCCTCTGGGCAGAGCTGCTTCCCAGCAGGTCAGCCCCCAGCCTGTACTGGTGCATGGGGTTCGACCTCCCCAGGTGCAGCACTCGACACTTGCCCTTGTTGAACTTCATCAGGTTTCTCTCTGCCCAACTCTCCAGCCTGTCCAGGTCGAGGCTGGGTCTACCCCCTGTCCTAGCAGCAGCGAGTGAGGTTTTGTTTCTTCAGGCAGACTTGCTGGAAGTTTAAGGCTGTGGAAAGGCTGTAATAGGGAAAATCTTCCTACATCATCATAATCACATGTGCTATTGACATACTGAAACCATCCTACCTGATTTCCCACTGGTCTCTGAGGGATGCAGGCAGTGGAGGAGGCCAGAGGGTTTCCCAGCTGAAGTTTAGTCTTACTACTAAATACCTGGATGAGCGAATCCTGTTTCTCCCTACCAGTTCCTTGGACTTCAAATGCTATTTGCTATTCAAATGCTAAAAATAAATAACGTGAAGATATTCCAAGTGGTTCAGGGACTTTATTAGTTATATCTGTTGGCATCTTCTCCACCTGCCAATAAGCCAGGCGCATTTGGAGTTTGAGTTTGGCAGACCTGAGGGCTTGGCAGGATAAGAAGTGGTGAAGGAGGTGGCTGGGGACCCACCACTGTCTTGTGTGGTGACCTGATAGCATAAAACTTCTGCAGAGGAAGATTTATATTTTTGGAATTGGAAGACTTAGAATCTCTTCTTTCTTCAGCACAAGCCTGAAGGGAAATAGTGAGGTTAACCTTTTCTGAGCTGCCTGGCCCTTTCTCCCACAGGTGTCTTGGAAGAGGAAATGAGCTCAAGAAGCGTCTTCGTTTTCTTTTCTCATTTAATTCCTAAGCGTCTTTCAATGCAGTGAGTGGTAGTGGCTGAATAACCTGTATGCGTGAGGTCAACATGGATTTGGGCAACGACCTTGTTTATATGCCTCTGGGGAGATGGTTTATTTATTTTTTTAAATTAATATGGATTCCAGTGAGTAGAAACAAGATCCGCTGCATAGATACTTACAGAAGTAACTAGGCAATGCATAAGACCAAATTATATGAATTCAGAGCTGTCTATTGTGCTTTATAACTTTTTACAGCTTTTTAAAATTTTTTAAGCACTTTATATCCCTTGAGGATAATTACGTTTTATAAGTGGTCGTACGTTGCCTACACACCACCCAGGAGTAAACAAAATAGGTGAGTTGGGTGGGTGGAGTAAGTTATATACACACGTGCGTGCATACACCCGCATGTGTATGTGTATGTATATGCATATATACATATGTTTATAGAATCATAGAATCATAGAATGTTTTGGGTTGGAAGGGACCGCTAGAGGTCATCGAGTCCAACCCCCCTGCAGTCAGCAGGGACACTGCTAACTAGATCAGGCTGCTCACAGCCCCGTCCAACCTGGCCTTGAATGTTTCCAGGGATGGGGCCTCCACCACCTCTCTGGGCAACCTGTTCCAGTGTTTTACCACCCTCATTGTAAAGAATTTTTTCCTTATATCTAGCCTAAACCTACCCTGATTTAGTTTAAAACCATTACCCCTTGTCCTGTCACAGCTGGCCCTACTAAAAAGATTTTCCCCATCTTTCCTATGGGCCCCCTTTAGGTATTGAAAGGCCGCAATCAGGTCTCCCCGCAGCCTTCTTTTCTCTAGACTGAACACCCCCAACTCTCCCAGCCTGTCCTCACAGCAGAGGGGCTCCAGCCCTCGGATCATTTTAGTAGCCCTCTTCTGGACCCGCTCCAACAGTTCCATGTCCTTCTTGTGCTGAGGGCTCCAGAGCTGGACGCAGGGCTCCAGGTGAGGTCTCACCAGAGCTGAGTAAAGGGGCAGAATCCCCTCCCTCGACCTGCTGGCCACGCTTCTCCTGATGCAGTCCAGAGTACGGTTGGCATACACACTCTCTACTGTACTACGTCCTCTGCCTCCACCGCCTTCCTTTGGACCCCAGTTCATGCAGGGAACTGGCTCTGGCAGCTGTGCTGGTTGGGGCTGCTGCTCTCTCCTATGGATAAAATGTTTGTTATGCAGCAGGGCCCCGCAGAGCGTGTGCGAGCAAATCCAGAAATGAAAGATGATTTTTGAAACATTTCTTCTCTCTTCTTTTTTTTTCTTTAAAAAAAAAATAAATAATCATGTAACGTATGCAGCTGTAGCAGAGGCGTGTGTTACTTTTTGACAAAGGAAGGAAGCAAAGGGTGGAAATACGAGGGAATAAGAGGTGCCCTTGGAGGCTGTGTTTGCAGGTAGTGGGGTGAAGGACAGGAAAATTGTATTTATTGGCCTGAGTTGTATGCTTCTTCACAGAATCACAGAATGGCAAGGGTTGGAAGGGACCTCGGGAGATCATCCAGTCCAACCCCCCTGCTAAAGCAGGGTCACCCAGAGCATGTTACACAGGACTTCATCCAGGCAGGCTTTGAATACCTCCAGAGAAGGAGACCTCACAACCCCCCTGGGCAGCCCGTTCCAGTGCTCTGTCACCCTCAAAGTGAAGAAGTTTTTCTTCATATTCAACTGAAACCTCTTATGTTTTATTCTTTTATTGTTCTTCTTTTAATTTCTTTTTTTTTTAAGTGGCTTAGCAAATGGCTGCCTAACACTGGAACATTTATTTCTCTATCTTCCTGGACTCTCCGACTGGGAGAGGACCTTGTGGTACAGAAAGGACCATTCTGGTCGTTTTCAGGGTTTTTTTCAATCACTTTCTGGGTGCGGAACTAAAAGATTAAAAAAAGATAGGCTGGATTGGAACGATGCCCAAAGCAATCCTCAGGATAATAGGATTATTCGACTGATTTTTAATTAAAATAGAATTCTAACTAGATTGTTTTGAGCGTACGTTCAGCTGCGGTTTGTTGTTATTGGTCTAATTGCCTCCTAAATTAGAGATACCAATATTGTAATTCACCCTTTCCCTCTGAGGACATTGACGTTAAGAGAGAGTGTGAAATGCTATGTAAATGATATACAGGCATGCAAGGTAGAAAACAGTCTTTAAAGGCATTAGCCAAAACTTAGGTCTTCTCTTTACCTGCGATGTCTTGACAGAGAGAATGATGAATTGACATTCTGCTGTATTTATTTATTTCTCTGTCCTGACAGGTCTTTTAAACGCTTAGAAATGTAGCCTGAGAAAAAAATGCCAATAATCACAGCCTTTGAGGAAGGAGCAGTTAATGAATCTCCAAGGAAATACCCAGAATACAGATGCTGGGTGGGGGAGAGAAGGTTAGGAGCCAGCGGAGCAGGGGCTGGAGACAGTACATCATCTCGGACCTATGACAGAAGCCGTCTGCTGATAACACAAGATATTAAAATGACAGACTTGTGGGCTGATTTGCTCAGGGCTGCTTTTTGAGAGAGCCTGTTTCAAAAAGCTGTGATTTGGGATTTGTCCACTTCTATTTGAGATATCTCAGCTCAGCCTTGTCAGAATGAAAGCATCGGGGTTTTGCAGATTTTTAGCTGTAGTAAGGATTGAAACCCTCAGGGAAGTTTCACCTATGGGGCTGTGAATTCAAACCATGTTAGAAGCTTAAAGAATATGCCTAAAGCTCAAATCCAACATATTTTTAAAGCTAAAAGACACAATGGCAGGTCACAAATTTGGATGTCTCTTAATAATTTGCTAGAGCAACAAAGACTGATTAAAACTTTGAGCCTTTAGTAAAAGTAGAATACTTAAGCTCCTCAGATAAAACTAGATATACATTGAAGAGTACAAATATCTCAAGGGTGGACATCATGAGGATGGAGACAGACCCTTCTCAGTGGTGCCCAGTGACAGGACAAGGGGCAATGGGCACAAACTGAAGCAGAAGAGGTTCCAGTTGAATATGTGGAAGAACGTCTTTACTTTGAGAGAGCACTGGCACAGGCTGCCCAGGGAGGCTGTGGAGTCTCCTTCTCTGGAGATATTCAAACCCTGTCTGGACGATGTCCTGTGCCCCCTGCTCCCTATTTCTCACAGCCAAACGATCCTCTCAGAAGCTGAGCCTTCCAAATACTCTTTTATCCCCAAACTTCTTAAGACCAGGTGTTTGGATAGTCCTACATTTCTGGAAATGAGGAAGAGTTTGCCCTGGTGAGACCTCACCTGGAGCACTGGGTCCAGTTCTGGGCTCCCCAGTTCAAGAAAGATGAGGAACTCCTGGAGAGAGTCCAGAGGAGGGCAACAAGGATGATAAAGGGACTGGAGCATCTCCCCTGCGAGGAAAGGCTGAGAGAGTTGGGCTTGTTCAGCCTGGAGAAGAGAAGACTGAGAGGGGACCTCATCAACACGTACAAATATCTTAAGGGTGGATGTCACGAGGACGGAGCCAGACTTTTTGCAGTGGTGCCCAGGGACAGGACTAGGGGCAATGGGTACAAACTGAAGCAGAAGAGGTTTCCGTTGAATACGAGGAAGAACTTCTTTACTCTGAGGGTGACAGAGCACTGGAACAGGCTGCCCAGGGTGGTTGTGGGGTCGTCTTCTCTGGAAATATTCAAAATCCGCCTGGATGATATCCTGTGCACTCTGCTCTGGGTGAGCCTGCTTTAGGAGGGGGGTTGGACTGGATGATCTCCCGAGGTCCCTTCCAACCCTTGCCATTCTGTGATTCTGTGAGTGTTCACAGAAAAACAAGTTATTTCCAGTCTGAAGTGACTTTTCTTAAAAATAAAAGCAGCCAAACGTTTGCACCTCTTGGGAGGCTGTGAATCAGCACCTGCAAATACCAACGGTACGAGAATAACTGGGAGTGGAGGAAAACTCAGCTCAAAGGAAACTGCTGGAAAGATGGAGTGGAAGGGGCAACCTCCTACTTGCAAAGGAGACGTTCACTTAAACCATCAGGTGATTCTGGATTGATTTGTAGGATCTCCTTTCCTGCAGCCAGCATATTCCACTTCACCGCATCGCTCTGAGAGGAAGAGTAAGAACAGGAAAGGGGGAGTTAGGGCAGGTTGTGCCGCAGTGGGTGTACAAATGTGAGCTTCAGTAAAGAGGGAGGCAGCGCTTACATGAGGCGGGGTGTAAATGGCGTAAAATGGATGGGACAAAATTGGTTTGGGAAGTGCAGCCCTGTGCGTTCTTCATGGGTATGCTCGGGGACAAACGTTGAGATTTCTTGTGGGCTTGCTTAGGGACGTGGATTAGTGGTGGGATGGTAGTGCTAGGTTAACGGTTGGACTCGATGATCTTAAAGGGCTTTTCCAACCAAGGTGATTCTATGATTGTATGAAATAGCCATTTCCAAACCCAACTGCCCTATTTGTGTCTGAGTTGTACAGCAAACAGGGCAGTCACTGTAAAGGTGAGAGGTGAAATTGTAGTGTGCTAGCTACGGAATTTAAAATGTCTCATTTTACATCCTCTTGCCTTGGATCTAGGAGAGAGAGGGAGCGTGGGCAGGTAACTCACTGAAATGAGACTGTGTTTGAGTGCCTGAATGCTGAGGAAACTTTAGGGTTACGGGTAGGTAGCAGGAACCTCTACGAGAGTGTGCTGGTAGTGAACGTCCTTGCATCTTGATTATTAGAATTAAGGGAGGATGATCAGAAAACTGCATCTTGATCTGACTCGTGCCATGCTCTCGTAGGGGGGCTAATTCACATGCTGATGGCCTTAGCGGGAAGTAGCCGTGGGGCTTACAGCGATGGGAGGGAATACTGTCCTGACCAAAATGCCTCGGCTCATGGGGCTTCCTGGAATGTCAGTCTTCGCTTGTTGTCTTCATTGTGGAAATCTGGTGAGTTTTGGCTAGCACTTAGAAAAGGTACAGCACTGTCTGTAGAGCTTCTTGGCTGCTCAGTAGCGACCATAAAATGATTTTTAGCATTTGAAGTACAGAGGGGAGATGCAACCAACCTGACAAAGCAGTCTTGGGATGAATAAAACATGCATACCAGCAGTCCATCCATCAGTGAAATCCAAATTCTGCTGAATTTGCAGTTCACATTGTTGCTAATTTTATGACACGGATGCTCGTCCGCTGGGAACTGGATTGAAAGGAGCAAGTCGCTTGCTGCGGGTGCTGGTAGGGCTGCGTATAGGAGCTCGATCCGTCTCTGCTGGACTGGGTTTTGTGGCTGCAGCTGATGCTGCTGCTTCATGAGCAAGAATGAGTTTTAAATAGGTAGCAGCGAAGATCCATGTGTCCTACTTAAAGCTCCTTGGCTAATTGGAGCAAAAACACAGGGTAAGATGATCCATGCCCCAGAAAGACTTGCACAAAGATGTTGAGGAAAACCTTACCTGTTATTTCTGTTCCTGTTATTAACTCCTACTCCTAATTACACAGTGCCTTAAAATGGGCCTGCTACTGTAACAAGTGATGTTCTTATCTTTCCTTTTATTCAGTGCAGTAAAAATAGTTCGCTTGGCTCATGGGCTTTATTTAACTGAGCGCTAACGCAGAGTTGTGTCGTAATATATTGCAGAAACAGCAGTTCCTTTGTACCAGTCCCGCAGAGCTTTCTTTTCTCTACGGACCTACGGTAAGTATGATTGGGATCCGAGTAAATGATGTGATAAAAGGCCTGATGGTACCTCCTCAAAACAAACCGCTGCTCATTAAATGAAACGATGATGGTTCTTAATGGACGAGTGAATGCCCTGAAGTCCATTTGGAAGTCTAGGAACTCAAGACCAGTAAGGAAGTCTAGGAACGCCAGCCCTTGCGGCAGTGTACGCGCTACGCTTACTTCTGTCTGCGCCGGGATTATAAAGTAGGTACAATAGGGCGTTTTGCTAGATGGCATATCGTGCTACACACAGAGCTGAGGCTCTACCAGCAAAAGAGGCTCTACTATGGAAGCTCAATTAGGTGGAAACCCTAAGCTACCTTAGGTTTTTTCATTTTGCCTTTTAAATGAACTGCTTTTAGAGCATTACATGGATCATCATTGAAGGAGCAGCCATTGCAAACTTGGAGCAGGTTGATGCGCGGTTCTCAAATTGTCTTTACCGATGCTAAATTAGCTTTTTCAGTTCTGGGTATTTGACGGTGCTTGACTCGTCTCTTCGTTCAGTTTGTCTACACAAAACCTGCGTCTGATGCAGGGCTCAGCCTGTCTTGGGAGAATTATTCATTCTTCCTCTTTTCCCAGCTTTGAAGAAGAAGAATCAAAACTTTAACGAAGCAATGTGAAACCGAAGCAATCTTTGCGATTTCTTTTAATTGGAAATTACTGCCAGTATGAAAACCCTGGCTAGCGGTGAAGGGAATGTGACAGCTTTGCCAGTCGTTACATAAATACTACGGAGCACAGGGCTTCCTCCCGTCATTAGCGGCAGCGAACACAAAGGAGCCATACAGAGGAGCCAGCGCTGCTCTGATGATAAATGTTTGCATTTCCAATTAGCGCTGAACTGCTGCGGCATTTCCCCCCTCAGTCTAATTGAGGCTCTTGGATGGCTTCACCAGCTCACGATGCTCATGTTGTCTTCTTGCTCTTTAGTTTTCCCAGTGAGAAAGGAGTTGGATGAGTTTCGCCTGTCAGAACATCCCTTTCCTCTTTGCAGGTCTCTGCCTCGGTGTCTCTTCTCCTCAGAAAAACTCCCCTTTTACAGCTTAATGCAAACTTTCTGCTATTTAGAGACTGTGGCTTTTTGCGAACCGCTGCGTTATGGTGTCCTCTCTGTGTGTGGGATGTTGTGGACTTGACCTGACGATGTTCTAGTGTTCTGATGTCTTTCTTGCCCCCACCCCCATCGCTGAACAGCAAATGTCAAATCTCTGCGTTGAACACAGTGCATGCATACATGCTGCTATTTTGCAAATACCTGTGTGTATTTAAAACGTGACTACGTTGTGCTAGGAATTATTCCATGTGAGGGGACAGCGGGGCTTAATTCTGAGCCCTGCGCTCTATGTTCATCTGGATTGGAATCTTTAGAATGGAAAAATGATTAATGTTTCGGCTGCTTTCAGTTGCTTTTGCTGCTACTGTGCAGTTTGGACTTTGAGCCAAGTAACTTCGGTGGAGAGTAGCGAGGGCACGTTTAACTGTGTGTGTTAATATATTTTATTTACGCTGCATAGAATCATAGAATGTTTTGGGTTGGAAGGGACCCCCAGAGGTCATCTAGTCCAACCCCCCTGCAGTAAGCAGGGACACCTTTAACCAGATCAGGTTGGTCAGAGCCCCAACCTGGCCTTGAATGTTTCCAGGGATGGGGCCTCCACCACCTCTCTAGGCAACCCGTTCCAGTGTTTTACCACCCTCATTGTAAAGAATTTCTTCCTTAGATCCAGTCTAAACCTACCCTGTTTTACAGAATCACAGAATCACAAGGGTTGGAAGGGACCTCGGGAGATCACCCAGTCCAACCCCCCTGCTAAAGTAGGCTCTCCTAGAGCATGCTAGACAGGACTTCATCCAGGCGGGCTTTGAATATCTCCAGAGAAGGAGACTCCACAACCCCCCTGGGCAGCCTGTGCCAGTGCTCTGTCACCCTTAGAGTAAAGAAGTTTTTCCTCCTATTCAACTGAAACCTCTTATGTTTCAGTTTGCACCCGTTGCCCCTAGTCCTGTCGCTGGACACCACTGCAAACAGACTGCTTCCGTCCTCTTGACTTCCGCCCTTAAGATATTTGTACGTGTTTTAGTTTAAAACCATTACCCCTTGTCCTAACACAGCTGGCCCTACTAAAAAGATTTTCCCCATCTTTCCTATAGGCCCCCTTTAGGTATTGAAAGGCCGTAATCAGGTCTCCCCACAGCCTTCTCTTCTCCAGACTGAACACCCCCAACTCTCTCAGCCTGTCCTCATAGCAGAGGTGCTCCAGCCCTTGGATCATTTCCTCTGGAACGCAGATTTCCTCCAGGAAACCTGCTTATACGAGCTTTGGCTATGCTTTAACATAAGAGGCCTTTATTTTTCCCACCCTGCTTAGCAAGCCCTGAGTCCAGTCACTACCTTGACTTGTGCAGTTGAGGTCCTGCCTTCCTGTGACCAAAAGTGGAAGCAGAGCCGAGGCTGCTCCAGGCCGCGCTGGAAAAGGGAGCCTGTCCTGACATCTGCACCAGCAAACTGGCTTGTTCAGGCATGGAGCTGGGGGAGGGAAGACAGCACTTCTGGAGATGAGGAAATAAGGAAGATGATTTGTGGACTGAGAAGCTTTAAAAAATGATACTCTTGGTTCCTTCTGTCTCAGCTTGGGGTTTATTTCTAGTTATTTATTTATTTAAATTTAAATAGGGATGCAATTTCTTTCTCTTGGGCCATTTAAAAAGGGCCATTTAAAAATGGGGTAAGTGCTCGGTCAAAACAAGCAGACCACTGCCCCGGGATGGGAACCGCTGGAGCTGGTCTCTGGTGGTAAAACACTGGAACAGGTTGCCCAGAGAGGTAGTGGAGGCCCCATCCCTGGAAACATTCAAGGCCAGGTTGGATGGGGCTCTGAGCAGCCTGATCTAGTCAGCAGTGTCCCTGCTCACTGCAGGGGGGTTGGACTCGATGACCTCTAGTGGTCCCTTCCAACCCAAAACATTCTATGATTCTATGATTCTCTCAAAAATCTTGAGCTCCCCAACTGGAGCACAAGTAAGGCGAGTTCGTTGCGTGCTCCTGGTACTTGGGCGTAGCTGGCATGGACTGGGAGGTGGTTATGGTTTGACACGGCCCGTTACTCGTGAAACAACCACAGCTAAGTTTCTAGTTAGCAGTGTCCCTGCTTACTGCAGGGGGGTTGGACTAGATGACCTCTAGGGGTCCCTTCCAACCCAAAACATTCTATGATTCTAAGTTGAAGCATGGCAATTTCAGCTGGCGTTCCCTCTGCAGTTTTGGATTCAAGCCTGATCTGGTGGAAAGGGCTTGACCTGCCTCAGCACCCCTGAAACCCTCTGGGTGTCTGGGTTCCTGTCATGGCGGCCGTGCATGGGCCCGCACCGTGGAGGCTGGCGAAAGCTGGTCCTTGCTTATTTAAAACAAAACAGAAAGAAGCTTCCTTAACTTGAGTGAAAGGAGAACTCTGCTCCGTTGCTAGGAATCGAGCGGTTATAATTAGTTTGTTCTTTTTCAGCAGCTTATCTCTGCGGTACGATGGGTTGGCACATATATCCGCCCAGGAAGAGATTTTGTAGCTCTCCTGCCCAGAAGTAGCGCCTGCTGCGGTGGCGTCCGTGTCCTCCTGCAAAAATACGGCCTGGGGAATCCCACCCGGCACGTCTTGCATTTAGCCCCAAACAGTTGGGGTTGAATGAAAGGCTTTTTTTTTTTTTTTTTTTTAAAAGGACCCTCCAGTCTTTTGGCTTTTAAAATTCCACGCCATGGAGTCGTCCGGCATTCCTGTTGAGCCGTAACTGGTCGGTCACCCTTTATGTCTAGCACCGTGGAAATAACGCTGGCAGTGGAGCAAGACTGGTGACCAGTAGTTGGCCGTCTGCCATGGGAGCGTGCCTCCCTTCCCCTCCCGACACCCACCCGCTCGGGCTCTAGCACTGGATGCGCTCTCTTCTAAACGTGTACGTATTTTTACCGATTAACGTGTTTCATTTCATTTAGCGCTTTCATTTCGTTTAGCGGTGTCATCTGCAGCTCGAGGTGTTGGCAGCACCTGCAGGAATCTTAACAGGTAAACTCTAAAGATAGATGAGCAAACACCACTGCTTTGTAATTATTTATTGGAACTTTATGAAAACTTATTGTTTTCTTTAATTCACATGTAAATGTTGGGCCTGGGCTAATGCATTGATGGCCCTTGACTTTTTCTTTTTTTTCTTTTTTTTTTTGTTTAATTGGTAGACTTGCACAGCACTCAGATGTGCTGTAACTGGCTGGGGAGACAGCTAGAAGCTGCAGTTACTGGGGTTTTTAATCACCTTTAAATGCGACGATCGGTCTGTCCTCCCTCGGGGCGTGTGTATTGCCGCTGTCCTTTCCTGTGGCAGCGTGTGTCCCAGATCCCATCTGCTGTCGGGTGGAGGAAAAGGACACCTCTTGCCTTTTTTTCAGGTGGAACATGTGTGGGGTGCCTTTCCGTCAATGCGAGACTGCGTTTGAGACTTAGTCCCATGTAAAGTAATAAAAAAAAAAAAAAATGAATGGCTCTTAATCCCGTGTCGAAACCCAGCTGGTAAACTCAGCTGTTAATTTTCTGCGGGGATTGGGATGAAAGTGTGGCGCACGGGGAAGGGAATCTGCTGCTTGCGATGTGTTTGAACAGAGCAGGGGACGGCCCCGGCTCCTTCCCACCTGGGCAGCGCGAGGAGGAGGAAGGAGATTTTAACTGGGTGTCTGCAGGAGCAATCTCAAGCCATGGGCTGAAAGGAGGCAGGGATACCAGTGCAGAGGTAAAACGCTTGTTCTGATCAGGATCAACTCAATTAAAAGCCAAGACTCCTTCTGCCTTTTTTTCAGGCAAGGCACTCTTTCCCCACCCTGGCAACAACAGAAAAATAGCATCTTGGAAAAATGGGAGATTGCCTTCTGGTAGTAGGCAGAGAGGGAAAAACAGCATTGCTGAGCATCTCCCTCCCCCCTCTCTTGTTTAATGTGGTTTATTCAGCTGTAAGTTGTAGTGAGTAACTTACAGCTACTGTCTTGCCAGACTGCATGAATTATAGATGGCTCTTTTATGAGTTTTTGTGTTGACTCCAGCAATTAGTATGCGTTGGCCATAGTTATCTTCATGGCATCTACTGTAGCGTAGGTTTCAGCTCCTCTGGCTTTTTAATTGCTTTCTGTTTTAGCAATCAGTCATCTGCCTGTCTTGCTGAGGAATGCAAAGAAAACACAACCAGCTTGATAGAAACTTACAGTTCAGCGTAGAGCATCAGGTTTGAAATGATGTGGTTTACCAGAAGGAAAAATGACATAAGTAGGGGATCTTTGTTCTTTTTTGTTTTGGTTTGGGTTTTTTTTTTTTTTTTCTCTTTCATATATGTGTGTGTGTGTATGTTACACACAGTAGTGCCAGAAGGCTCCACATACATTGGGGTCCCGCTCTGCTAGATAAACAGCTCAGGAGCCTGTGCCTGTATTACAGGAAAGCTACAGCCATAAACGTCATGATTTGAAGGAAAGACCTTTAAGATCGTCAAGTCCAACCGTGTTAGGTTAACGGTTGGACTTGACGATCTTAAAGGTCTTTTCCAACCTAGATGATTCTATGATTCTATTTTGAGCCCTATCTACTTCATGCACATCAGCAGACCGGTGTGGATTTTTGCTCTGAGCTCTCGGACGCCGCTGCTGGCACCTGGGGGTGCTGTCTGGTGTTCAGTACCTCCGCTTGCTCGGTCTTGAAGGGCCAGGCAGTTTCCTGAGTGTCTTCTCCCCCTTGAGCGTGGTTGTCTGTCGCTCCTTCCTGTCTGCGGAAGCGTTCTGTAGGTGTGAAAGGAGAGTTTGTCAGGTCTGCTGTTCGACTCTGTTGAGGCTGGGGTAAGCTAATTTAGCTAAACGCTCTTCGAAAGTCAATGGGGAGGGGCAGGGAGCATTTGAAGGCCACCGTACCTTGACTTACGGCAGTCACCGGTTGCAGAATGTAAGAAAACTTTTCCTAAGTACTGCATGCTGAAACAGCTCGAACTTTCAGCACTCCCAAACGGCTGCAGAAACAGCAGCCCTACGCCGTGGCTATGCCTTCCTAGTGGTGTCTGTGGAGTTCGGTTTGAGCGCTGGTATTTTAATATAGTGAGTAGTTGAGAAAAATCCTGTCTGCAGCTAAAACATATTCCCTCATCCGCCTCTGGTTGAAAAGTTCATATGCTGTCTCATTGCTTCATTGCCGTTCACTCAATCACGCCATGGCAACATCGGATGAATTCCTCAAGGTAGAGTCGTGCTGGTGCGGAGAAGGAAGTCGCTGGGTCCGCTTTGCGTTCCCGTTAGGCTGGATCGCGCCGAGGTGGGTGTAATTCTGTCAGGACAGGGTTTCATCCACATACATTGAACCCAACAGAAGTTTAAAGTATAACGGTGTTGAGTTTGGGGCTAGGCTGTGTCTCTGTGTCACAGTGAGAGGACTCAGGTAAGCAGGTTTTTGGGTTTCCCTTGAAATATGTAGTGGGAAAATCTTTTGGGGAACCCTCTAGGATAGCGCTGCTATTACAGGGGTAACCTCTATAGAACCAGCCTCTCAATTTTGTGGGTTGAAGGATTTCTCTCACCCCCCCCTCTCCAAACACATTAAATAGCTTTTGTAGCTCCAAACATAAGACTTTGAGGAGGAGGAAGGTCTGGGAGCTTGAGCACCAGAGAAGAAAGGAGCGGGTGTACTGGAGGCTTTGCCCATGTGAAAGTTGTTGTTATCAAATAGGTGGAAAACAATCTTGTTAGTAACTTCTCGGCAGTTACTTGCTCATTCAGGGAATACTGTAAGATAAACCAGAGCTTGTACTGCCAGTGTTTCCAGCCCGGTGGTAAAACAGTAATTCGCTTGTGCTCTGTCCTTTCCGACTGAAAAACCTTCTTATATTGAAGGAACTGTGAGCAGATGTCCCTGGGGGTTTGTACTGGTGGAACTGAGGGCGACGGTGCTTGACATCCAGAGGTTTTCCTTATGTTTTCATGGCCGTCTTTTTTTTGTTTTTCCTTCCTTTCTTTTTCCTTCCCCCAGCCCTAGGCCAGCCTCTGCCTGTGACCTGGGGGGGTTGGGGTTTCTTTCTCTTCTCACTTCTTTTTCTCCAGCCTGGAGCCACATGCCGCTCTATTCTTTTTCTTCTACCGCCCTTTGGTCTGATGTTGCATCCATTCCCCCATAGAGTGAACTTTACTCTGTCCCCTGCTTAGTCCCGTGCCTCTGACGGCAGCCAGCAAGCACCGATTCTCACCTACTCCCCCCCACCCCCGCTGGGTGGGAGAGGGAGCCAGCAATGAAGCTGCCATCTCAGCCATGCCTGCAGCTCCAGGGAAGTCTGGGCAGCAGGGGAATCAGAATCATAGAATGTTTTGGGTTGGAAGGGACCACTAGAGGTCATCAAGTCCAACCCCCCTGCAGTCAGCAGGGACACTGCTAACTAGATCAGGCTTCTCAGAGCCCCATCCAACCTGGCCTTGAATGTTTCCAGGGATGGGGCCTCCACTACCTCTCTGGGCAACCTGTTCCAGTGTTTTACCACCCTCATTGTAAAGAATTTTTTTCTTATATCTAGCCTAAACCTACCCTGATTTAGTTTAAAACCATTACCCCTTGTCCTGACACAGCTGGCCCTACTAAAAAGATTTTCCCCATATCTTGGGATGTCCCTTCATTCAAACCCCTGTGGGGACAAACCAGGGTGTTAGGGCAGCAAATGTCGCGCCTGCTCCCGGGGAGGGCCGTTTGGCAGGCACAGAGCTGCTAATGTTCATTTTCCTTCTGCTTCCCTATTTGCAGCGTATTCCTAGCACCCTCCCAGCAATTTGCTTTCTCATGGTTAAAGAAGCCTCAATGCAAAGAATGCAGCTCTTATGTGGGGCACTTCTGCTTATGTCCTTTCAGACGCTTGAGTTGTGCCGGTTCAGTACCAACCACTGGCACGGGGATGTGCAAAGCCCATCCGTGAGAATCATAGAATCATAGAATGTTTTGGGTTGGAAGGGACCCCTTGAGGTCACCCAGTCCAACCCCCTGCAGGAGCAGGGACACCTTTAACCAGATCAGGTTGCTCACAGCCCCGTCCAACCTGGCCTGGAATGTTCCCAGGGATGGGGCCTCCACCCCCTCTCTGGGCAACCCCTTCCAGTGTTTCACCACCCTCATTGTAAAGAATTTCTTCCTTAGATCCAGTCTAAACCTACCCTGTTTTAGTTTAAAACCATTACCCCTTTTTCTGACCCAGCTGGCCCTACTAAAAAGATTTTCACCACTCCCTCAGTATCTTCGTGTTGCACAAGGTACGTGCGCAGCAGTGCCTGCCAAATTTACCAGTTGGGTTTTAGTTTAGACTTTTTTTTTTTTTTTTTCCACTGCTGAGACAGGGAGAGTAGTCGTTTGCATCGCTTCATGGCTGGCACCCCAGCTGTCACTTCGTTCTGCTCCATTTTATACCGGGGAACGGCGTGAGGCTGGGGCGTGAGTGGTGGGAGATGCACAGGGCACATGCCACAACACACCCAGACAAATGCACGGCTGTTTTTCCCCCCATCCCTCTGAAACGCCAAAACTGTCCCACCATTAAAGTCAACACCCCGAATCATAGAATCACAGAATGTTTTGGGTTGGAAGGGACCCCTAGAGGTCATCTAGTCCAACCCCCCTGCAGGAGCAGGGACACTGCTAACCAGATCAGGTTGCTCACAGCCCCATCCAACCTGGCCTGGAATGTTCCCAGGGATGGGGCCTCCACCACCTCTCTGGGCAACCTGTTCCAGTGTTTCACCCACCCTCATTGTAAAGAATTTCTTCCTTAGATCCAGTCTAAACCTATCCTGGTTTAGTTAAAGCCATTACCCCTTGTCCTGTCACAGCTGGCCCTACTAAAAAGATTTTCCCCACCTTTCCTATGGGCCCCCTTTAGGTACTGAAAGGTCATAATCAGGTCTCCCTGCAGCCTCCTCTTCTCCAGGCTGAACACCCCCAACTCTCCCAGCCTGGCCTCATAGGAGAGGGGCTCCAGCCCTCGGATCATTTTTGTAGCCCTAGTCTGTCATTTAAAATTCCATCGCGCAGTTGTCTTGGGAGGAAGCGGCACTGGGGTCAAAGCTCTTACAAAGCTCCCTGTGCATGAAGGCTTGTCCAAAGCCTTACGGGCTGCCCAGCACTGCCAGCCCTCCCGCTTAAGAACAAGCGTGAAGAAACGGGGAGCCAAGGAGGCGAAGGTGGAGCTGCAGACTCAGCCACGCAGCTGAGTGCCTTCTGCGGGCAGCATTTGCCTTTCTTAACTCCCCGCAGCTGCGAGAGCAGCGTGCCCTGGGTCCAAATCTTTCCAGTTAACGCTGAGCATCAGTAGCTTGGCCAAAGGCGACTTGGAAGACTGGCAGGGCGGTGTTGTGCGGTCGTAGGACCATTGTGTGGTTGTGGGATCTGTTTGGAGCGTGACCCGGTGTGGTTCCTCTGAGTCCACCCTATGGAAAAGCAGCTCCCTGGAAGCCGGCAGTGATCTCGACTTTGAAACTGGACTTCTCACTTGCAGAATCATAGAGTCGCTTTGGTTGGAAAAGACCTTTAAGATCATCAAGTCCAACCTTTAACCTAACCCTGTCCCTAAGCACCTCATCTATCCCTCTTGTAAATCCCTCCAGGGATGGGGACTCGATCCCTTCCCTGGGCAGCCCCTTCCAGTGCCCTTTCAGGGAAGAAATTTTTCCTAATGTCCAACCTAAACCTGCCCTGTCGTAACTTCAGACCATTTCCTTCGTCCCATTGCCCGTTCCCCGGGAGCAGAGCCTGAACCCCCCGGCTCCCCCCTCCTCTCAGGCAGTTGTAGGGAGCGATGAGGGCTCCCCTCAGCCTCCTCTGCTCCAGGCTGAACCCCCCCAGCTCCCCCAGCCGCTCCCCAGCAGCCTGGGGCTCCAGACCCCTCCCCAGCTCCGCTGCCCTTCTCTGGACACGCTCCAGCCCCTCCAGGGCCTTCGAGGAGGGAGGGGCCCAACCCTGACCCCAGCATTCGAGGGGCGGCCCCCCCAGTGCCCAGCACAGGGGCACGGTCCCTGCCCTGCTCCTGCTGGCCACACCACTCCTGATACAAGCCAGGATGCTGCTGGCCCTCTTGGCCACCTGGGCACCCTGCTGGCTCATATTCAGCCCCCTCTCGACCAACCCCCCCAGGTCCTTTTCCGCCGGACAGCTTTCCAGCCCCTCTGCCCCATGCCTGGAGCGTTGTGTGGGGTTGTGGTGACCCCAGGGCAGGACCCGGCCCTTGGCCTTGTTGAACCTCATACAGTTGGCCTGGGCCCATGGATCCAGCCTGGCCAGGTCCCTCTGCAGGACCCTAAAGAGAGCAAACCACTTTTGACTTTCTGTCACCCAGTAATTCTCCCCAAGTGAAATATATTCCCTTACTGCTTGTGAAATTCGTAAAGCTGTTGAACTGCTTGTCCCACCCAAACAGAAACTGTTCCTGCTTTGGTCTTTGTTCTGCAGTTAACTCCCGACTTTCTTCTGAGAACGTAATGCAGACGAATTCCAGTTTCCAGAAGGATCTCGCTGCAGCCAGGCTGTGTCTGGAGTAACGCTGATCTCATTTGGGTGGAACAAGCTAGTTGTTGCAGAATAATCTATTACCCTGTTCCAAAGCTTCCATCTTTAAATCTGCACAGCAGGGATTATTTACTTAAGGACTTATGTGTGTGGTGGGGATCTAGTTTTGCTTGACCCTTCCAACAGAACAAAATGCAGTCAACGTGCCGGCGGTTTGAGTTGCGCCTGGAGCGTGCGGAAAAGCCAGGGCCGGCTTGGGACCAGCGAGGGCTGCGGCACCGCGTCTTGAAATGACGTGGGTACAGCTCTGCGGCTTCCCGGCCACCTCTGCCTCCCAACCAGTTCAGCAGCTTTTTAGCAAAGGAGCCTGAGCGGCCACATCGAAACTCTTTTGAGTGCAAACTTCAGTCTGTCTGCATCACGCCGTGCTGGAGACCGATACAAAGATGGTTTAGTGGTGGACTTGGCAGCGCTAGGTTAGCCGTTGGTCTTGATGAACTTAAGGGTCTTTTCCAACCTAAACAATTCTATGATTTTGGGATGGTTTTTAGTGGAACTAGGATGGATCTGAGAGGTCTTACGAGCTCGGCAACTTGTTGGCTCCTCTCAGCTATCCCAGCTCTTGGCTACCTTGTGTTTACCGCTCTGCCTCCCCACCCTATGCTTCTGCTCCGTGGTTTGCTTGAGAATTGGCTTAGTAGGGCCAGCTGTGTTAGGACAAGGGATAATGGTTTTAAACTAAAACAGGGTAGGTTTAGGCTAGATATAAGGAAGAAATTCTTTACAATGAGGGTGGTAAACCACTGGAACAGGTTGCCCAGAGAGGTAGTGGAGGCCCCATCCCTGGGAACATTCAAGGCCAGGTTGGACGGGGCTGTGAGCAGCCTGATCTAGTTAGCAGTGTCCCTGCTCACTGCAGGGGGGTTGGACTCAATGACCTCTAGTGGTCCCTTCCAACCCAAAACATTCTATGATTCTATGATTCTATCCTGAATCTTGATGATCAATAACTGAAACGCTTGAACATGGTCTTGTTAACAGAAAAAATGTGGAGCTTGAGTCAAATTTGTTGCGCTGACGTTTGATCTGTGTTGCTATGAGGTTACAGGCGAGTCTGCAAATACCTTCTGTGTTTTATTCGACGGTGTGAGATTCTAGTTTACAAAAAATAAATTCTTATTTCCTTTCATTTCTTTTCTTTTTCCTATTCCTAGTAACGGCCTCCCCAGCTGAAGATGTCTAACAATGGTGTTGAAACAGAAGACAAACCGCCTGCTCCTCCGATGAGAAATACCAGCACCATGATTGGATCGGGAAGCAAAGATACGGGGACTTTAAACCATGGCTCAAAACCTTTGCCTCCCAACCCAGAAGAAAAGAAAAGGAAGGACCGATTTTACCGATCTATTTTACCAGGAGATAAAAGTATCGTATTTTGTCTCTTCTTATAAACCTACTGTATGAATGTTGCTCTGAATCGCTTCAGTTAAGCACCTGATGCTTAGTGATGGGTTAGCTTTTAGAAAATGTTGTGTGTTTGTTTCCTGCACAACTGTCCTGGTCATTTTGGGGTACATAAGGTGCTGCTGTAGATCTGTTTTTTTCTAATGATTAATCCTGACACATTTAATCCATCCTGCTTACTCTGTTTTATGTCTTTTTTTTTTTTTCTTCCCCTTAAATTATGAGAACTGCTGATTATCCCTGAATACTGGGACTAGCTCTGCCACTTCCCAGTCTGACTTGTCCATCATAGTCTTGAAAAACATACATTTTTGTACCGATTACAAGTTGGCCATTTAAAGCTGGCATTGGCAATTCCTTTGGTGGGGAGAGGGGGGAGGTCTTTTGCTTGTTTGTTGTTTTAAACAACAAATAATTTGATTTAAGCATGGCTAACAGGCCTTCTCCTGCCAGGCCCGTCACATGTTACTGCATGGTCACTTACTCTGTTCTAGTGTTGGGGTCAGGCACTGCCTATGTGCTGTTAAGAATAATCCGTTACTGCAAATTCCTGCACATTTCTTGTGAACTGAAGGAGTTTTCTCCTGTTATAGGGACTGTAACAGATGGAAATGGAGATAGGAACCGTAAACTTCACATGAAATTCAAATTTTTAAGATCAGGATATTTTAAAAACCTCTCTCTCTCTCTCGCATACAAATCTTTGGAAGTGATGTAAGAAAAAAAATCTCCATCCCCTAATATGTGCTGGTTTCTTTTTATATCTGACCTATTTTTTGGAGTTCCTCTTTCTAATACATCAGCTTTTTGTAGAGTCTGCATTGCAATGCTACCTGGGCACTGGATAACTAAAGTCAAGCCTAGGTGTATCTTCAGCTTCCTGGGCTTCAGGAAGGAAGCTGCTGCCTTAATTTTTGTTAGCAAAAAGTCTAACTGGAGTGATACTTCTACTGATTTAAATAAGCAAGATCTAGGTTCATTTTCTATAAAACATTGCAGCATTTATTATTATTATTATTATTATTATTATTATTATTATTATTATACCTTTAGCAACTTTGGATTGTTTTACAAACGTGGATTTTTGATTCTGCAATCCAGAAACTCATGAACTCCCAGTTAAAAGTTTGCTGGATCTCTGTTAGAACTTGCCATTATGGGTGTTAATCCCAAAGAGCTGCAGGATTTTTGTGTCTGCTTACTTAAGGGAGCGGGGTTTTTAAATCTGTAGGCTCAGCAGTTGCAGAGAACAAAGAAAACACCGGAGATTTATAAGTGAGTAAAAGAAATACAACCTGAAATGCTAGTTTGAACTGGATTTTAAAGGTGAGCTGCAGGAGTGAACAGTTCAGGTTAAAATCAGCAGACAGACTGCCACTGATTTGAAGATGCCTGCGTTTACTGAAGATTGGCCAATGTGGCAGATGCTTGGAGACATGAGAGATTTTTGTTTAGCCAAGCCCAGCAGAGCCTTCTGTTGCAATACACCTGCCCAAATGAGAGTGGTTGCTTCTGTCCTCTAATTCCTATCGAGCAAAAAATACCTTTAACACCATCACCTTCACTTCAGATTGATTGACTGATTTTCATCTTATGAAAAGTTCTTCTAATCTCCTGATACCAATTAAATTCCCAGTGCCTCCTGCTGCTTAAATGTTAATGCAATTCCCAGGTGTTCAGACAGTCTCTTTGGTTTGTGCCTGAAATAATTTGGGTGGTGTTTGTTAGTTTGGCTGGACTAAATGGGGAGCTGGTTTCCATTCAGTTAGAGGAATGTAATTTGGGGCAAATCCATGACCTTTGGATCCTTACCCAGGGAAGCCGGTGATTTGTGCTTAACCTCCGCTGGGGTTGCAAAGAGCCTGCAAAGATCTGGAACGCTCGGCGGTTAATTTTGCTAGCAAATATAGATGTGGGCTTGTATGGTGTGTAGGCTGAGAGCTGCTGAAGTTGATGCTGTCAATCCCTTCAGAGAGGTGGTAGCTCTTCGCTCCGGGCAAGCAACAGTACTGGAGAAGGCATTTTACAAAGGATGGGTGGGAAAGATGGTGCAGGGGTTGTGCTTTATGCAAAGGTGGAGCTCAAAGACCTGGAGCTCTTCTGTGGGGCAGGCGACAGACCTATTGAGAGCTTGTGGGTCCAAATCAGAGGGGAGCCCAACAAGAGGGGACACCTTGAGGGCATCTTTTACAGGTTGCTGGGTCAAGAAGGGCAGTTCTAGCTTGAAGGAACTTTGGAAAGTGTCTTTTCCATTGCACTACCCCTGTGCATGGACAGAGCCATGGTGTAAAGGACACATGGGGCTTAAATCCTGGGCCTCGTACATGTTTGCACGCTTTAGTTGAGCTGCGTTCCCTTGCCAGGCTGCTCTGGAGCTGTCATGCTCTGCCTGCAAAATTTAGGATGCAATATATAGTCCTGATTTCCTCTGTCCCAGCCTAACCCCCCCAAACTGGTATTTAAAAAACCTGTCGGCTTAATACTGGGTGGGTCCTATCCAAATGGATGCAGAGCTTGCGTGACTTGCTGCTTTCAACAGGAGTTGTGAACATCTGAAGTTTCTTGGGCTCAGGGCTCATCAGTGTCCTGGCTGAGGGTATGAATTTGGCTTGAATGCTGCCCCTTTAGCTTCTCTGAGCTTTGCTGAGCTCAGCTTCAGCTTCGCAGAGAGGCAGGGGTTTACCCACAAGGCAACAGTTTGCAGCACTTTCCGTGGTGACACGGGGAGCACTTTACCCAGCCCTACCAGTGGAGAAGACCTTTCTCACCCCGGTATGCTTCAGGATGGGCTCACGGGCTTACTTTGCAGTGGGACATCGCGCTTCCTAGTTGCAGCCTAAGTTGCCAGAGGAAACTTCATGGGCGGCTCCTGTAACAGCATCAAACACGTGAGGTTTTGAATGAGAAGGTGGTAAGGTGTTTGTGGGAATAAAGAACTTGGTGGTAGGTAGGCCTTCTTAATCAGATACATGATTTCCCCTTTTTTTTTTATTTAAGATTCTTCAAGGCTTTTTGACTCATTGCAAGGATAATATAAGCACTGTAGAGGGGGATTAAGTGTTAGCAAGGTTGGGAGCGTCCGTCTCATTCTTTTTGCCTTATACCTAGAATCATAGAATGTTTTGGGTTGGAAGGGACCACCAGAGGTCACCCAGTCCAACCCCCCTGCAGTCAGCAGGGACACCTTTAACCAGATCAGGTTGCCCAGAGCCCCATCCAACCTGGCCTTGAATGTTCCCAGGGACGGGGCCTCCACTACCTCTCTGGGCAACCTCTTCCAGTGTTTTACCACCCTCATTGTAAAGAATTTCTTCCTTATATCTAGCCTAAACCTACCCTGATTTAGTTTAAAACCATTACCCCTTGTCCTGACACAGCTGGCCCTACTAAAAAGATTTTCCCCATCTTTCCTGTAGGCCCCCTTTAGGTATTGAAAGGCCGTAATCAGGTCTCCCCGCAGCCTTCTCTTCTCCAGACTGAACAAGCCCAACTCTCTGCCCAACCTCCTGCTATGACATAAATATCTGCTACAAAAAGCAATTATGTTATTAATGGTTTACAATGTTTAGGCTTTTCAGATCTGTCAGATTTTGGATCAAAAGTTCTGAAGTTCGTTGTCCTCTGAGACTGCTGGAGGAAAACCTCCGGATTCACGTGCCAGCTTCACATGCGTTCACATGATGGTGAATTCAGGCTGGGTGCTATAAAACCCTGAGTGCGGCAGGCAGGCGGATTTCAAAAAGTGTACAGAGCAATTATGGTTTCACCCACTGTAACGTTATCGCCAAGGCAAAGTGCTTTTAGCATGAGTTTGTGGTAGCTGTCCCAAAGAGCTGTTGAGAGTCAGGGAAAATGCAACGGGCTGAGAAGCTGTAGGAAATGATTGCAGGAAACTAAGTTAACCAGGAGAACATTAACTGCTTCGGGGGTATAAAGACAACAAGAGCCATAAATGCAGAAAAATCTCTTCCTGTTTCTATATTGCAGTGTTGCCGTACTGAAACTCTCTACCTGTGTGTTCAACGTGAGCAGAGAGCTGGAGTGTTGATATGACAGAGGCTATTCAGTTATTTCATCAATCCCTCCAGAACTGTTTTTACTGCTCTTGTGCAGCTGAGGCTCGTTCAGGGCATCGTCTCCTGCTTTGGCTATGTTAGCAGCCAGCAGTCATCTCAGTTTGCTGGATACTGGGACAGTTGGTTGCAGAGAATCACAGAATTGTTTAGGTTGGAAAAGCCCTTTAAGATCATCAAGTCCAACCGTTCCCCTAACCCTGCCATCCCACCCCCAAACCCTGGCCCTCAGCACCGCCTCTGCCCAGCTGTTAAATCCCCCCAGGGCTGGGGACTCGACCCCTTCCCTGGGCAGCCCCTTCCAGCCCCTGACAGCCCTTTGGGGAAGGAATTGTTCCCCAGGCCCAACCTCACCCTGCCCTGGCACAACTTGAGGCCGTTGCCCCTCGTCCCATCGCCCCTTCCCTGGGAGCAGAGCCCGACCCCCCCCGGCTCCCCCCTCCTCTCAGGCAGTTGTAGGGAGTGATGAGGGCTCCCCTCAGCCTCCTCTGCTCCAGGCTGAACCCCCCCAGTTCCCCCAGCCGCTCCTCAGCAGCCTGGGGCTCCAGACCCCTCCCCAGCTCCGCTGCCCTTCTCTGGACACGCTCCAGCCCCTCCAGGTCCTTCTGGGAGTAAGAGGCCCAACACTGACCACAAGAAGGTTGTCGGGATTTGAGCGTGCAGCAGGGAACTCGGGCTGTCTGAATGTAGAAATAAAATAAAAAAAAAAAAAACATTTAAGTGTATTGACTTCTGGATAGCAAGTTAATACCCTTTAGCTTTTTTAGGTGTACATTCAAATCTTCTGTGGCAGTCGCCCTGGACCTTATGTGGCTGCGCATCACCCGTGCAGCGCTTCTGCGTGGTGGTGCTAGAACATGTGCCCTCCTCTTCCTCACCCGAGTGATGGGCTTCTGGGCTTGGATGAACGGACTGATCCTGTAGACAGGCCTGTAGAATATGGTGATTCTGATGGCTCGCTCTGCATCTCTTTTCCTCTTGCTTTCCATCCACCGCTAGCACATGCAGCTTTTTCTGGGTACCTGCTGGATGCAGCTGCTTGTTCCTTTCTTTGGCAGTCCTCCGTCCTGCAGATGCTCACCAGCAGCTGCTTCTGCCTCCTTCTAGCTCGCCCCTCTGCGATGGCTGCTCCAGTCTTCTCTCCTCCTTCCCCTTGGCAACTCCATCGCTCTTCTGCCATTCAGCCTCCCCCATCCACTTTGTTTGAAAGAGGGATTGAAAACAATCTGTTCCATCTTCATGCCCCAAATGGAGCATCTGATCCTTTCCTTTCTCCAAAATTACTCTGTGCAACAGCAACTCTGTAATGACGCGAAGAGCGGTGCCAGAGCTGGCACGGAAGGAAACGGAATTTGGTCCTTTGGGGCAAGCTCTGACCATCTCGACACAGCTAACCACCAGCAGCGCCTTCAATAACTGCAATATTGAGCGTTAGCCTCACAGGTTTCTGACGTAGCTGGGGTTTGGCATTCATGTTGCCAAAAATGTGCTGGGGAATGTCAGCCACGAAGCAAATTCTATTTGGCTTTAGACACAAAAGGTAGCAGCTGGGAAACATAAGCGGTTTAGTCACCTTCTCCTGGCTCTGCTTATTTTATAACTGCAAGCGGCAGCTAATCCGAGTAGAACGTGGTTCTTCTTTAAACTTATCTCAGTTTCCTGAATACAGTAAATATTAAAAGGAAGGTGGAGTCCTTAATATGTCATGAATATGGATGAACTTAATCCAAGGCATAATGATCATCTTGTTTGAAGACCTGACTTGAAAATTTGCAGAGGGCATCTGCTTTGACTTATTTCCTTTCCTGTTTCTTCATTGCTTCGGCTCCTCGCCTGCCAGATTCTGCCCTCTTGCTCTGTGTCTTCAAAGCTTGTTATTAAAACCACGCTTAGTTCATTTTGCGAGCGGGAAAATATAAATGGGTTTGCTCATGTAAGATTTTGTAGCAGAAGCACACGTGTTACATTTGGTTTTCTTCATAAACTCTTTTTTGAGGCTGTAGGACGAAGGAAGAGATGTATAAGCAGTATTTGTGCTTAATTTTGTCCCTGTCTAAATATGAGAGGTGAATGTATATTTAACAGCACATAATATATTTTTAAAAGTTGCTTAAAACAACGACTAAAAAAATGTGTTCAGGGCCACGTGGCTTCAACTTACTGCTGCTGTAGTGCTTTTGACTCGGACCTGTATAAGTTTGAGTGAATATTTTAAGTAAATAGCTCTTGTGCTATTGAATCTAGCCCTGCCAGTTGATACTTGACATACCCAAAATATCAGTTTCCTTGTGTTACGTTTGTCCTGTGCTACAGGACTTTGATTTTTATCGTCCACTCACTGTGGCTGCTCTTAAGTGAGGTTACTAAGTTTTTAAACTTGCTTTTTGTCTGCCCCAGTTCAAAATCCTATAACTAGCAAAAGGGGGGTGTGGTTGGGCGGCTAAATTGGAAGCCATTGGGGAGATTTTAATTCTTGACAGATTTATGGCATTTTTGTTGTTGTTGTTGTCTTTTCCAGCCAATAAAAAGAAAGAGAAAGAGCGGCCGGAGATCTCCCTCCCTTCAGACTTTGAACACACGATTCATGTGGGGTTTGATGCAGTCACGGGAGAATTCACAGTAAGTGAATCTGGAGGAAAAGAGAACTATGTGGTTTGGCTCATTGCTAGGAGGAGCCAGGACCCATTAATCTTTCATATAGTAATGCTGGAAGAGCTATTGCCATCATCTAGTTTGATCTCCTTTGAAACCCATCTGCAGAGGTTACCCACTAATTCCCGCTGAGAGACTGTTTGTCAAACTTGGCGCATCCCAGGAGCCCAGGCTGCCAGCAAACTTTTCCTTTCCTGTTTGTTTTTTTTTTTTTTGCCTGGTGTGGACAGCAAAACATGATATAGCTCTCCTCCCTTCCACTCCCCTCCTCTTCTAGAGCTGGATTAGGTCTACAGCATAGTCTCTGTCTGCCCAAATGGGGCTCTGAGAGTTCCCCTTTAGGGGAGACACAACTGTGCGCCAGGGCAGGTTTAGGTTGGACATTAGGAAAAAAATTTTCACCTAAAGGGTTGTCAGGCTCTGGAATGGGCTGCCCAGAGAGGTGGTCGAGTCCTCATCACTGAAGGTATTTAAAAGAAGGATGGATGAGGTGCTTAGGGACAGGGTTTAGTGGTGGGATGGCAGGGTTAGGTTAAAGGTTGGACTCGATGATCTTAAAGGTCTTTTCCAACCAAAGCGATTCTATGATTCTACTTATGACACAATGTGTATGTGCTGTCCTAAGGCTAAATGGCAGATGCTTTTATGCGGGGTTTTTTTTGTCGACATGCAAAATACTGGGAAGACAGAGTTGTATTTCATCATATTATTCTTCTTAATTTGATTATGAGATAGTATTTAATAACAGTAGAAGTTGTTTGCGAGCGAGCTGGTTTTAGCTGTCTTCATGCTTCTTTTTCGGGGACTTTGCTCTCCTAGCCTGAATTGTGTGCACAGTTGTGTTTTGCATGTCAGCCTCTAGACTTATAGAATCGTAGAATCACTTTGGTTGGAAAAGACCTTTAAGATCATCGAGTCCAACCGTTAACCTAGCACTTGCCCAGCTTAACTTGGATGTACCAGTAGGGCATTACCTGGGTGGTGCATCCAGCCATCCTTTTGAACAGGGAGAGTAACTTTGTTGACAGAGGATCCCAGTCGCTTGCTGCTTCACCTGTACAAACCGTTATTCTTGCTGGTGGTGAAAGGCAGAAGTCGGGTTGTACTCTGGACGTATTTATTTTCTGGCTGATATGATGTCCCTGTAATGAAATTCTGAGCTTCATACGTCAGGTTAACATCGCTGCTTTCCCAGCTCTGGTTACAATAGGCACAAACCCACTATTAGCAAAGAACTCTAGTGCTACAAGAGGACCCAAGTGAATATCACATGTTCGTTGTCCTTGATGCTATACAGTGTATGTCACTTCTGTAGTCTTTCTTGGATATATTTAAATATGCGTATACCTGCATATAAAGAGTTGGTGGGGTTTCTTTCTTTCCCTTGAGGCTCTTACTGAGCAGCAGCATTTGGGTCTGCTCCTTTCTGTCTTTTGAATTTTGGTCTTCAAAGGACCTGGGACTCACCCAGAGCCCTGTGAGAAGGGTGGCTTTTGCATGTCCATGTAAAGAACATGTGACTTGTAACAGTCCTGGTGGATGACAAGCTGACCATGAGCCAGCAGGGTGCCCTTGTTGCCAAGAAGGCCAATGGCACCCTGGGGTGTATTAAGAGGAGTGTGGCCAGCAGGGCGAGGGAGGTTCTCCTCCCCCTCTACTCTGCCCTGGTGAGACCCCACCTGGAGTACTGGGTCCAGTTCTGGGCTCCCCAGTTCAAGAAAGATGAGGAACTCCTAGAAAGAGTCCAGAGGAGAGCAACTAGGATGATAAAGGGACTGGAGCATCTCCCCTAGGAGGAAAGGCTGAGAGAGTTGGGCTTGTTCAGCCTGGAGAAGAGAAGGCTGAGAGGGGATCTCATCAACACGTACAAATTATCTTAAGGGCGGAAGTCATGAGGACGGAGCCAGACTCTTCTCAGTGGTGTCCAGCAACAGGACAAGGGCAACGGATGCAAACTGAAACATAAGAGGTTTCAGTTGAATATGAGGAAAAACTTCTTTACTCCAAGGGTGACAGAGTCCTGGCCCAGGCTGCCCAGGGGGGTTGTGGAGTCTCCTTCTCTGGAGATATTCAAAGCCCGCCTGGACAAAGTCCTGTGTAACATGCTCTAGGAGAGCCTGCTTTAGCAGGGGGGTTGGACTGGGTGATCTCCCAAGGTCCCTTCCAACCCTTCTGTGATTCTGTGTAACAGAGATGGTGGTTAGGATGGTATCGATCCTTTTCCTTTCTTCTCCTCTTTTCTCCCTGTTTCTCTCAAAGCACTGAGTGACCCCAGAAACTGTGGCAGAACTTGCATGGTGGAGGTGTGTGTTGTGAACCACGTTAGGCCGACTGTGAGCTAACGAGGTCCATCTCCCCACAGGGAATGCCGGAGCAATGGGCGCGTTTACTGCAGACTTCCAACATCACCAAGTCGGAGCAGAAGAAGAACCCCCAGGCAGTGCTGGATGTGTTGGAGTTCTACAACTCCAAGAAGATCTCCAACAGCCAGAAGTACATGAGTTTCACAGGTGATCATCTCATATGGCTGCCTTGTCCAACTTTCCATTAGGCACTGCATGTGGGGTTTCTTTTGTTTAATCAACAAGTAGATCTGTCTTTTCAAGGAAAAAGTGAATGAGATTCTCTGGCTGCTCAAGCACCCCTCTTCCTTTTAAAATGTTGTTCTGTTAATCCTGACACCCAGCCTAGCTGCAAAAGAGGAGGTCAGTCAACAGGCTAAATCCCCCAAACACCTAGGCCTTCTGAAGCTTACAGCCAGCATATGGAAGGCAGATCCCAGAGGACTGGTGTTGGGTTCCCAGTGATGAAAATCCCTGGAGAAAAGAGGCAGCTAAATTTTGCACCAGTTTCAGGCATGGGTGTGGGATGTTGCTTCGTGCATGCTTGGGGTGAGGGTCTCTCTGCTCCCATGTCCTGTGATTGAGGAATATGCCTCAGCTGCTAGGGGCTTGAGAACTGCTGGCTGGATTCTTCTAAAAAACAAAGCTGCCAAGGTTTTGTGACTTCTTTGTATGGATTACCAGCCCACTGGAGGACTCCTGCAACCACAACTCCTTTTCCCTTTCAACTCTAACTCCTTCCCTTTCTAAATATTAATCCCTGCTTTGGTTCTTTTTAAGAGGATAGAGCCATGTCACCAGAACTGGTACTAATTAGGAAGGCTCCAGGCAGGGATAAAAGCACAAATCTTCCCCATATGTGCCTGGATAGTCAAACAAGAAGCCCACCAGTTGACTTATGGGGTCCTCTGTTGCTATTCCAGGGGGCTGAGACTGAACATCTTGCAGGTTTGGGGCTAGCTACAGTGCCTCTGCTGGTGATTTAGCCCATTGGAAATATTTTGTATAAATGGATAGAGGACAGTATTCATTTGGGTGTTGCTCTGGGAAATTCCACCCTCCTGCAGCAGGGATTTGGGGCCCCTGCATTTATCTACAGCATTTTTTACCCTCTATTCCCCCATCTGCTGGGTGTCAGCTTGTTCTGGGGTGCTGAAGGTAATGCATAGGTTTGGGAGCAGCCTTTTTTCCTGCCCCTTCCGAAGGGAGCTTGTCCCTTTCTCCTCTCCTCACTGCTGCTGTGTTTACAGCTCACTTACTATTGCATTACTATCTGTCTTTTCCAGATAAATCAACAGAGGATTACAACTCATCAAATACATTGGTAAGCCTTCTATGCACATTCTGTCTCGAGTGTGGGGATTTAAAAACTTGCATAAAGTAGTTAACTACACGTCAATTTTCAGTTTGCTTAGTGTTTTACAATCTGAACTATATATATTTATATAGTGAATACATGTTTATAAAACCTCCTTCCACTTTTTTTTCAACTGGGGGAGAATCAAGAAGGCAGAAGTAGCTTTTATTAGTGAATTAGTGAATAGAAATTAGTGACTTAATACAAATAGTTCTGGTTTCATAGAATTCAATCTGTTTCTATACCTAGAAATGGATAACTGCTCTGCTTCCAGGTTTTATATGTGTCTGTAGACATCTGTGGTATAACAAAGTTTAATTACTAACCTGCAAGGTCTGATTGACCAAAACTAATGTTGATTAGTGATGATTAACCAAACTAATCTCCAGCAGAAAAGGAAATAAAAGGTTCTCCTCCTCTCTGCTTGACCTTTACTCTCTCCTTACCAGGGCGGGCACCACTCCTGTTTGCTTTGTTAGGAGACACGATACGTTTCTGTATGTGCATGTGAGATGGAAGAAACAAAGCTTTCAGTTTAAGATGATTCATAAAACCCCACAATTCCCTCATCTCTTGTTTTCTCACCGCCATGCCATTAGCTAGAGTTGGCTTGTCCTGCTCCCTTCCGGAGGCAGCGTGTTCAGAGCTGACCGTTTAGGACTGTCTGCGAAAAGAAAAGGAGAATGTTTCTGCCGTCGTTCGTGATTGCATCTCGTTGGACGTCAGTCCTCAGGAGTTTAGAACATCTGAGGCTGGGGGATTTTAAAGTAAATCCTGAAAAAAGCAGCAGTTACCAGTCCACTGAGATAGCCTGATGGTTTTGGAAGATACTGGGTAACCTTTAATTTTAGGGATAGTCAGGAAATTCCCAGTCCATAGGTTGTTTTTCTTGTTGCTTTTAACAGGCTAAGCTTTTGTGTTATGTCAAGTGCACTTTAGCAGTCACATGTCAGGACCTCAAGTATTTTAGGTTCAGTGAAACACTACCTTGTTTTCCCCCTCTATCAGAGAGAGAACTTTATTTTAAGACTTTTTTCCCCTGCTACCCTTAGGGAGCTGATGATGCACAAGCAGAAAGGGTGTAGTGGGTTGAGGACCTCGCCAAGATTATTTTGAAATGTTTAGAATATGAAGGATGCCATGAACTTCAAATCCAGTTTCAAATCTGAAAGTTTAAAAGGGAGCTTGATTTCTAATCCAAGTATTGCAAAAAATTCCAGATAATTTTTTCAACGACTTATTGAACTTCAAAAAAAAAATAAATATATTGCTCCAGTTTTTCATAAAGTTTTCTTATAGAAAGAAATTTTAAAAGCATTTTTAGAGGATTTTACCAGATTCTGCTTCCAAAATCTCTCTTAGTTCTCAGTCACAATATGAAAGCTGATGCTAACTTGACCTCCCAACTTTTAGAGAAGACGTTAAGATTTTGATGCAAATTAAAACATTTGAAGACTGAAATCTCCAATCTGCATGATCGGGATTTGAAGCAGGCAGCAAAACGAAAGAGGCAGCATGAATAGTGACAGATATTTCCAAACCCAGATGTTGTCCCCAGGATTGCTGAGTGTGGGAAGGCAGTGAGAGAGCCCGGGTGGGTTCCAAGTCCTTGGGAAGAGGATTGCCATCACCCAGGCAGATGACAAGCTCTGTCTGAACAGTTCCATCAGGCAGTGCTGGACTGCCCCTCCATTTCCCACAAAGGCTCAAGGTCTTTGGGGATTCAAATTTTTCAGATCTTGTAACTTGCTAGCCTGTTCTGATTGTTGTTTTTCTGCCCTTGCTTTGATGCAATCTCTGTTAGGAGCTTACACCAATGTTTTTGATTTTGTTTATAACAAGCGGTTGGGTTTTTATTTTTGCCATTTGTGTAACCACATGCAGAACGTGAAGGCTGTCTCTGAGACCCCTGCAGTGCCCTCGGTGTCTGAAGATGAAGATGATGAAGATGATGCAGCTCCACCCCCTGTGATAGCTCCACGACCTGAACACACAAAATCTGTGAGCAGAAATACTTCCTTCAGCCCCTGCTGCTGCAATCGCGGTCGGGTCCTGACTGTGGCTCCTCACCCACCCTGCGTGGCACGGTGCTGAGCCCTTCTTGGGAGCAGGAGGGAGGAGGAGGAGGGAGCCATTCTTCTGGCAGAGCACCTTCAAATTATCCCCTGCCTTGTTGGGGGGGACACGACAAGAGCGTCCTTGCTTAATGACATTAGCTGTTAACAAAGTAGCTATAGAAATGCATCCCTGACGACAGCAAGAACAATAACAAGATGAATAGAAGTGTTTTAAGTCTTCGTTGTATTTGTATTAATATGTATGTTTTTCCTCCACAAAATTAGATATACACCCGCTCTGTGATAGACCCCCTTCCTCCTCCTACCAGAGATGTGGCGACCTCTCCTATTTCTTCTCCCTCGGAAAACAGCACAACAATGCCTGACATGCTGGTCAGGAACACGGAGAAACAAAAGAAAAAGCCAAAAATGTCAGATGAAGAGATCTTGGAAAAATTAAGTATGTCCTTTTTTTTTTTTTTTTTTCAATTAAATTCCAGGTCCTGCTGTGTTGATTTCTCAAAATCTTAATAAGCTAAAATGTTTTGACATTCCCATTTTGAGATCCCTTACTGAAGACATTGCACTGTGACTGTGTGCCAAAATTGGGGGCGCATGTAAAGGGGGGAGAATAAATGTAAGCTGAGCACCTGTGAAGCCCCTGGGGAGTTACAGATCCTCAGGCTCTGCAAAACAAGCGCTGAATAAGTAACATCTACTTAACTATGAAGTCTGAGATTTATTCCCCATCTTGATATTCTGTATCTCTGGAGCGTGGATGATTATACTGAAATGTTAGATGTAAGGTGAGCAGAGCTTCTACTGTGTCTGAAAGATGGAGAGAAAATTAATACATCCCCTAAGTTCCCCTTCCACAATACCGTGATGTAAAGCGACTTGGTTATTTTTAAGTGTCCTGACATTGTGTGGGTACCCATATTAGTAGTTGTTTCTGAGAAACATGTCTCTGTTGTGTCCTAGTATCTTTAATAGTCCCTACCTTCACTTCATGGGCCTTCTAAAGTGCTTCTGCTGCCTGGTATTTCTGGGTTATGCTGTGGCACATCCGACAGCTGAACCAGCTCTCCTGTGCACCTTGTTGTCCTCAGCCTGGGCTGGTTTTTATTAGGATACAACACTTCTAATTCTTTGAACTACTAATCCTGTATTAATTCCGTACATGCCTTGCTCTGTTGAGGGTATATGCTTAAAGATCAGTATTTTCTGAAGCAAAGACTAGTAGCTAGATGAAGGAAAATTTAATCTGAGGCTGTAACTTAAAAAAAAACATTAAAAGGGCGTCTGGGCATCTCATTCCTCTGAATAAAGCCTCAATTGAATTGAAGGCATGTTAACTGGAACTGCTTGCTGTTGGAAAACTCATACCCATGGTTTCAAAACAGCAACTTCACTCAGTTAATTAGCAGGACCTTCGTATCATTAAGGATTCAAGCTATTTTTGTGAGCAGGGAGGAGTCATTTCTGTGACTGGGGCAGGAAAAAGGTGCTGTTTTAATACAAATACACTCACTTCTGTAATGACGAGAAGTGGAAGTGCCACCCTTTAGAGTGTTGGGTGGCTTCTGACACCTTGCTTGCTGCAGCAAGTGGTGTTCAGCTGATTCTTTAGCAGGGAGGGGTTTCGTTATAAATATTTGTGGGGGGTGAAGTTCAGTGGCGGCGGTTAGGTGTCAGCTTCTAGATGTGGGCAAGTCAGAAATATGCGATGAAGTTTAATCCTGTCGTGAACTGATGTTTTTCCACCGAGGGCAGTGGAGTAGTACTCGTGCAAAGACATGCAACCCTTTCATGTTTTGGTTTGACGTGAATAAAATAACTAAAATCTTAAAGCATATATATATATTTACACATACCGAAGATGTGCAAAAGTTAAAAGGAAGTTGATAAATCTCCACCTCTTAGTATTAACACAGTATTGGTGCAAACGTCACAGAATCACAGAATGGCAAGGGTTGGAAGGGACCTCAGGAGATCATCCAGTCCAATCCCCCTGCTCAAGCAGGTTCTCCTAGAGCATGATACACAGGACTTCGTCCAGGCAGGCTTTGAATATCTCCAGAGAAGGAGACTCCACAACCCCCCTGGGCAGCCTGGGCCAGGGCTCTGTCACCCTTAAAGTAAAGAAGTTTTTCCTCATATTCAACTGAAACCTCTTCTGCTTCGGTTTGTGCCCATTGCCCCTTGTCCTGTCACTGGGCACCACTGAGTCTGGCTCCATCCTCGTGACATTCACCCTTAAGATATTTGTACGTGTTGATGAGGTCCCCTCTCAGTCTTCTCTTCTCCAGGCTGAACGAGCCCAACTCCCTCAGCCTTTCCTCGTAGGGGAGATGCTCCAGTCCCCTCATCATCCTTGTTGCCCTCCTCTGGACTCTTTCTAGGAGTTCCTCATCTTTCTTGAACTGGGGAGCCCAGAACTGGACCCAGTGCTCCAGACTCCAAACATTAATGAATCCTCATCTGACTTTTTGGGAGGTAGGAAACTACCCCATTTTACAGATGGGAGCATTAAACAGGGCAAGATTGGCAACTGCCTCTTGGCGCTGCAGCACTGCCTGGCCACTAACGTGGGGAAACGCTTGAGTGCCTCGCAGTCTGAACTTGTACCCTGTGTTAGGCTTTGAGGGAAAGTTTAGGAATGGTTGTTCAGAAATGCTTGTCCTCAGGGCTGACAGCGCTGCTTCCCTAACTGTGCGGTGGGGTTTATATGGTCAGATTTCTCTTCCCGTCCTCCTCTCCAAACGTGGACCGTATTCCCTTCCTTTACCTCTGTCCACCCTAAACCCTGTGTGGGTTTGGCTGCTCTCCAGTGCTGTCTGAAAATAGCCTCTTACTCTGCTTGCTACTGGATTTCTTGGCCTAATGGCCAGGAGCAGTTTCTTTGCCAGCGTACATCTCTTTAGGCTCAGCCCTGGACCCCTGCGAAAGCAGCACCGTATGTTGGCAGCCCGAGTGACTTGCAAACACCCACTGAGATGCAGCTCTGCATCCCTTGAGCCTGGAAGCCACCCTGCTGCTGTTGGAGAGGAGACTCGCTCCCAGCTGGGCTCTGGGAATTGGTGACCTTGATTGCTTCAGCCTAAAAAGGATGTCATTCCTGCCTGCCGTAGCGGGGTTAGGAATATCAGTTCATGTTTGCAGGGAGCGTGGAGTTTCAGTGCTGCTCCTTTTGTCAGCTGGGGAGGGGTCTGGAGCACAAGGCTGATGGGGAGCAGCTGAGGGAACTGGGATGTTCAACCTGGAGAAGAGGAGGCTGAGGGGAGATCTTATTGCCCTCTACAACTGCCTGAGAGGAGGGGGGAGCGAGGTGGGGATTGGCCTCTTCTCCCTGGTAATGGGTGATGGGATGAGGGGAAATGGTCTGAAGTTGCTCCAGGGCAGGTTTAGGTTGGACATTAGGAAAAACTTCTTCACAGAAAGGGTTGTCATGCTCTGGAATGGGCTGCCCAGGGAGGTTGTTGAGTCCTCATTCCTGGAGGTATTTAAAAGAAGGATGGATGAGGTGCTTAGGGACAGGGTTTAGTGGTGGGATGGCAGGGTTAGGTTAAATGTTGGACTCAATGATCTTAAAGGTCTTTTCCAACCAAAGTGATTCTATGATTCTGTGATGATTCTCGGGTTTGCCCCTTGGCAACCCGCCATGCAATTCGCGGGACTCCGGCGCATCCACGCAGCTTGCCAGCCGCCTGCCCTTGTGCTGAGAGCTCCTTCCCCTCGTACAGAAAACATCATGTTCCTCGTGGATAGCAAATCCACCTTCAGCCTGAGCAGGCCCCTCACCACCCCGTGTTGTAGAACACCAGGCGAAGTGCTTTTTCCCCCCGAGGGACGCAGTAATACGCTTTCTTCTGGCTGAACAGCCACGTTAGGGAAGAATGAACTGAGCTTGCCTCGGGTTGCTCTCCAAAACCAGAGCAATGCTGCAGTCGCGTGGCAACTGCTGCTAAAACCTGCAGTGGCTGCTGGGTTCCTAGGAGAGCAGCTGGGCATTGCCCAGGCCAGGGGAGATTGGGCTCTGAAGGGTCCCTCCAGCTCCCCCCCCCCTGAGTCTTGCAACCCAGTGACTGGGTCAGTAATGGCCGTGGACCTGTTGGTTATGGAAACATCGTAAATTATTTTTGTTCTGCCAAAAATCATCGTGGTGTAGGGAAATCTTTGGCTAGATTTGCAACAGACTGTTGGCTCCAAGATGAATAAGGCCCTGGCCTCCAAATTCAGAGGAGGTTGCAGTGCAGGAGCATCTTAGATCGTCCTGGGTGTTGAAGCTGGGGGTGACTTTAAGTCGCAGGTTTCCAGCAAATAATTGTATTTAGATGCATGAGGTCTATGGATACCCATCCTGCACCTAGCAGTGCATGGTCATGGGCTGGCAGTGAAGATTAAAGGTGCTTAATGTCCGTGTTCCACCGTTTCTGAGGGGAAACACCCGCGAGAGGGGAATGCCACAGCTGGTAGGTGTTTAAATAACTGAGGATTTCCTTGGTGTTCCTGTGCCTCTGGATTTCTGGCAAGGGGTTCGTGAGGCTCGGCAGAGCCCGCAGCAGCCATGGGGCTGCTCTTAAAGTACAGTTGGTTCTTAGAGCTGTATGAAAAAGTACTCATAAAATCCTCTTTTTTTTCTTTTTTTTTTTTTTTTTTTTTAATAGGAAGTATTGTGAGCGTGGGCGATCCAAAAAAGAAGTACACGTGTTTTGAGAAGATTGGACAAGGGTTAGTATACGCTCCTTCTCTGTCCTGTACCTTTCCTTATGCTAAGAAGGAAGCACTGAAACCACGCTAAGATCAGTTGCTGGAAAAGCTGTTGGTGGTGCTTTGGAGAGTTTATTTTGGTTGGTTGTTTTTTTTGTTTTCTTTGGGTTTGCTTTTTTATTTTTGTTTGGTTGTTTTGGTGGGTTCTGTGCCCAGCTCTTCTCCCTTTCCTGGCAAATTCTTGAGTCACAGGGACTGGGGTTTTTGTGCGATTGCGTTTTAATGTAAGAAAATATATCATTAGATGATCAGGTTGCTTAAATATAGCTGCAAGCAGGAAGAGAACTGCTTACTTTCAGCATGCAAGACAATCTTCAAATTCCAGATTCGCTTTCTCAATTAACTGTCCTCGACGTGGGTATCGTGCCCCTCTTAGCAGGCTAGGGGGAAAATAGGGGTTGGGGGAGAGGCTATAATGCGGCAAACCAGTGCAAATCACTGAGATCTGCTGTCAGCCCCATCTGGGGGGGCTCAGGCTCCTGGTTCCCTCACTACAAATGCCCCATGTGTTTACTTTGGCTGATCCTATCTGCTCTGTAATCATGTTGGGCAGTCTGCAAGCCAGGGCAAGTGCCGTCATGCCAGTTTAGATGGGATCAACTCACGGTCCTACAGGCTGTGCTACGTTGCTGGTTTAGCAGCAAGGGTTTGGATGACCATAGTGTCCCATATGAGGAGCTTTGTTCCCCATCAATTCTCTGGCTTCTGCTCCAACAGCAGTCTCGGCTCAGAAATATTTGAGATGATATTTACCACTGGAATTATTGCGTGAAAAGGAATGGGACTGAGAGCACTTCAAAGAGACAAGTGGGAAGGGGCATGTGTTAAGCTCTCAGTCTTGCCATGAGGCATTAATAAGTGGTTTTGGTTTTTTTTCCTTTTCTCTCTTTTGTTTAGAGCCTCAGGTACAGTTTACACGGCAATAGATGTAGCTACAGGACAGGAGGTAAGTGCTGCCAGAATACCGCAGCAGTGCATTTTGGATTGCGTCCTTAAAAGTTCGAGTTGATGCTACGAAATAAAGACGGTCTTTCAGGGGTTCATGACACCTTATTTCTAATGAGATATTTATTTCCTTACTAATGAGGCATGGTTGAGTGGTTTGAGCAGACAACTGGAAAAAAATTATTTCCCAAGTTTTGATTCCTGAATCTTTTTGTATTTGTAGAGAATCTTTCTGTGACCACAAAGGCTGGAAGCAAATATTCAGACTGGATGATTCCTCAGTAGACGTTTCTCTCTTCATCCCCGAGATTCCTTCCTGTCCCCATTTAAACTCTTTTATGTGCTTTTTCTTCCTACACTTACACTAGCTGACTTGCGTAGAAATAGTTCTTCTGCCACCCTTTGCCCACTTGCTTTCTGCCCTTAAATTGAGAGACAAGGAATATCTGTCTGTCTGGGTTTGGGTTTTTTTTTTTCCCCTCCCGAATATTGAAAAGTGCCCTGTGTGTTGCATGCATGCATAATAAACTAGTAGGGTCAGATATGCAGCATCTGTGGAAACCATTATTGCTAGATGGAGGATTTTTAAAGAGGAAAGTATATGCATTATTCCAGATATATTTATGGAAGTCTGCAGCAATGCGTGTCTACTTTGAATTTGTACAATGTCAGGGTTAGCCACCAGCAAATTTCATAACTGTGCTTTTTGCTGAAACTCCTTAACCCTCTTTTCCAGTTCCTGAAGAGTTAATACAGTTTAATTGCAGCCTCTGAGGAAGGGGCGTTGCATTTATTTTGAAGCAATGAGAAATTTTATAGGAGGAGGAACTCCGTCGATGGTTTTCTGCTTTCTTTCTAGACCCCTTTGGTGACTCCCATGTGAATTATGAACCCTTATATTACAACAGACTTTTAAATCATTCCCATTCCACTAGTGTGATCGGGCCCTGGATTTTTTAAATTTGCATTTGGGATCACTGTAACCTTGGCATGCTGCTGACCTGTTCCTTTCCGTGAAGCACGCTGCTACCAATCTTTTCAGCTCAGGAGCCAAGTGAACGGCAACACATTTTGGAAGCACTGGAAGGAAACTGCTTTATTTTGCACTATGCAGGAGCCTTGGGCAGCTCCCAGGGTTAAGAATACTGGAGATCTGCACTGATGATGGCTGTCTAGTATAATTACAGCTGTTTATTTTGTGTCCTAATGCACGGGACAGTCTTAGATAAGGAAAACGCTCCCGTCTGCACTTGGACCATGGACCTACCTCTGAACAGGGGTGGGGAAGTACAGGAGCCTCTCTGAAGCTCCCTCAGTATTGGTTTGGGATTTCTTTATCTGCATCAAATCCCTCCCCTCTCTTCTTCATCTTTCATTCTCCTCTCTGGTCTTGCGCAAAGAGCAGCATAGGGGTTTTGTTTTCTTTAAGTACTGTTTGGCAGCCCTCATAAATGCTGTGGAAAACCAGCATGGTGTCTGTCTGTTCTTGCCTTCTCATGTGTTGGGATTTTTCTATAGTCTCCCCTGCTCTGCTATCAAAACGCTAATTGTATCCGTCTCTCTTGGCACTCTGTGGCTTGTTTCTTTTAATCCATGCTTTTGTGAGCTGGAGTTACTGGCTCCCCTCCATTTTCCTAGGTCTCTTTCTCTGCAAATAGCAGTTTTTGTCAAAGCATAATTACATTTCATGCCCTGTGCCTAAATATTGTACCAAATACCGTTGGGTTGTAACATCTATGGAAGTGTTTCTGCCTCCTGGCGTGCTGAGTAGTCATTGATTTGAAGGCTTGTCTGAGGGCCAGGTGCTCTCGTGAAGTACTGGTAGCGTGGGGAGTTGAACGTAAGAGTTAAAAACATATTGTGGCCTCCTGCTTTCTGCATATATACATGCAGAGTAGGATTCCTGAAGTGGGCAGAAAGCTACTAAGCCAAAGGGCTACAACTGGCAAATCCATCCTTATTGCCCTTCCATTACAACTGGGGCTAAAGCAGAATCCAATTCACTTATTTCACCTTTTTATCATCTAAACACTGGTGCTTCTTTTCCCCAGGTCTTGCTGTGGCAGAAAGGAATAGAATTACCACCTCGAAGTACTAAGCTTAGGCTACGTTATTTACCCCCTCCATGCCTGGCTGCCCTGCTGTAGATTTCTAGAAGCAGAAATTTTCATGGGAGCAGAAAAAAAACACCAAAAAACTTCCAGAAACATCCAATTAAAATTACAATTAATAAGAATCCTTTAAGAAATAGAAAAAGGTTTTGACGTATCAGGCCATACTAGAGTTAGGGGATCTCCTGCTTGTTACCAAAAAGCTGTAGATGGAGTTGGCTATCCAACCGTGACATAAAGGTCCAGTGTGAAAATGGTAATTCCCCTTGTCCTTTTTGGCATTAAGCATCCTCCAGCATGTGTGGCAATGGACTGGCTGCAGGAACTTGCAACATTATTAAATGGCTGAGCAACCCGTGAGGAAAAAGGGTTTTCCTGCTTCCCGTGAACGTGGGACTAAAATAATCGGGAATGGTACTGGCAGAGGACTCCTGTATCATAGAATCATAGAATGTTTTGGGTTGGAAAGGACCCCTAGAGGTCATCCAGTCCAACCCCCCTGCAGTGAGCAGGGACACGGCTAACTAGATCAGGTTGCTCAGAGCCCCTTCCAACCTGGCCTGGAATGTAATAATGTTTTACTTGGTCTTTCTTCACTGCAGGTTGCAATCAAACAGATGAATTTGCAGCAGCAGCCCAAAAAAGAACTGATTATTAATGAAATCCTTGTGATGAGGGAAAACAAAAACCCCAACATTGTCAACTACTTGGACAGGTATGTCATGATTTGAAGAGTTCACAAAGGGACTCTGGAAGGCGCTTCCTTGTTGCTGTCTTAAGTGATCCAGTCTCGGCTTAATGCAGGTGTAGGGCAATCTTAATGCTTGTGGCAACGTTGGGGTGCGGGTGGCTTGGGGGTCTCTCTCCATATCCTAGGAGATATTTTTATATATACAGGTGTATGAATCGGTATTGATGGGGTATCTAGTCTCTCTTTAGAGATGCTGGCAGCAAAGGCATATCACAGAATCACAGAAAGGCAAGGGTTGGAAGGGACCTCGGGAGCTCACCCAGTCCCACCCCCCTGCTCAAGCAGGCTCACCCAGAGCAGGGGGCACAGGACATCATCCAGGCAGGCTTTGAATATCTCCAGAGAAGGAGACTCCACAACCCCCCTGGGCAGCCTGTGCCAGTGCTCTGTCACCCTCAAAGTCAAGAAGTTCTTCCTCATGTTCAACTGAAACCTCTTCTGCTTCACTTTGTGCCCATGGACCCTTGTCCTGTCGCTGGGTGCCACTGAGAAGAGTCTGACTCCATCCTCGTGACATCCACCCTTGAGATTAGCAGTATGCTGTCAGGACTCCATTTTCCAGCTCTCTCCTTTGCCAGATTTGACACAATAAGCCCTTTCCTTCCTGCTACTAGAGGAGAAATAGAAATAGTTTGAACTGTGTCATTTCTATTTGCTTTCCTCTTCTTTCCTCGGTCGCTGAGCAATGCTGACATTCTGTTTGTGGAGGAGCAAACTCCTTCCAGGGTTAGATGGTAATCTTGTCCCTGTGGCTGCCCACCGAGGTTTTCTGCATAGCAGTGACCCGGGTGAATCACACACGAGACACAACCACGCAAGGCTGCTTTCTTGCGGGTGTGAATAAGGGAAAAAAGGGGACGTGGCACAGAGGTAAGAACCCTTTGGAAGACAGAGGGAACAGGGTTATTCCCTGCTCAAAGCTGGGCTTTGTGGGCTCGTACGCGTGCTGTGGCACTCCTGCTCAGCCTTGGATGTATTACGGCCATATGGGACAGCTCCTCCTTGCATCCCTACTTCTCCATGCCGCAAGAGCTGCACCCAACAGCTTATCTATGTACAGACCTGCTCTTCTTGAGCCGATGGCCCTTGGGCTGGGCCAGCAACAGAGCAGAAGCAAAGCAGCACAGTGGCTGCTGCGCCGACTCTGGAAACCGTTTTTAAAATAAGCGTGTGTAGCTGTGGGAATCCTGGTCACTAGAGCTCAAAGCAGTAAAATGCCCAGGTCTGCAAACAAACGTGGCTGGGAGAGCTCTTCCCCACAGGATGCTAATGCTGTACATAAGGGCGATGGAAGCGGTGCCGCCATCCTCAGCTGTTGGGAGGTTGACTGCTTCGGAAAAAGTGACTGGTAAATGCGCTGCTTTTGGGGTAGGGAGCTGCCTTTGAAAGTGCAAGAAATTCTTGCATCGCCCCTGTTTGAATTCCAGGAAGCAATCACTGACTCTCAGCACGGATATCTGGGGCGTACTGAAAATCCAACCGGCCAAAGCGTTGCGTGGTGGCTTGAATTCGCCATCAAGATAACAGCAGCGCGTTGTGTCAAGCCCGTGTCGTTCACCTGACGTTAAAGATACAGCTGGTTCTGCGCTCACGTCAGAATCCAGTGGTCCTGATGCCTTCTTGCAGGGTAAAGAGTGCTGAGACAGGGTGAGCTGCAGGCTTTAATCTTGGCAGCTCATTTTTTTTCTGAAGGTGCAATGGAGGGATGTGACCTAGAATCTCTTTTGGAAATCCGAGAGAGTATTTGCGCGCTTCTTTGCTCAAAAATCTTATCGGCTCTTTCTTTAATAGGTTTCTGTAACAGGCTTTTAATGTCTTAGCCAAAAAAAGTACTACTTGTATACTGCAGCACCAGTTGCGATGCCGAATTTATACGGTGCTGTGTCCTATGCATGGCTGCAAAGAGCTACTTTGAAGGGAACGAAAGTCTGCTCCTGAAATTTTGTGGAAGGGGTGTGGGGCCAGGGAAGCAATGCTGGGCAGATGCCCTCTTCGTACAAAGAGCGGAAGGATATTACCTGTGTAAAATGAATCGGACGGTAAAGAAGATTTAAGAATTGAATCTGGGATGGAACTGTTTTATTTCTTCTGGCTGATTCGAGGCTTTTGCTTTGGCAAAACTGTTTCAGAGACACGTTCTTCCCATTAGAGCATCACTGAGTACATGCCCTTGCCTTGTCCAGCCAGTGCATCCCAGCCGGAGGGTCGCTGTGTGTCCTGCTGTCTTGTTCAAACTTCCAGCATCAAAAGCTTCTGCTTTTGTCCTCCACTTGCTCTTGCTAGTCTTTTTCGGAGGGATTAGCTGGTGTTTGAGTGCTGCAAATGGACGGAGCGGCCACAAGGAGGAACATGGGGGTTCTTGTGCCTATTACGCCACTTCAGCTTTGCACCTGCAGGACCCTGTTGCTGGGGCGCTGCGTCCCTCCTGCCTGGCCTAATGTGCCTCTTTGCTTCCTGAGCATTGAATTAAGCTGATATTTGAACATCACTTGCTGGCTTCTACCTAGTGCTGTCGCAGAAGAAAGTACGAGGTAGGATGCGCTTGCCATTCTGCGACCTGGTTTCTTTTTTGCTCTTCTTTTTTTGACAGTGTCTCCCCTTCTGAGTCCCTAATGGGAGCTACAAGATAGTCATCGGCATAAACCAGCTCCCTTGCTTCTCTTTGCCTCAGCTCCTGCCCTTGTGCAAGGGTTTCCTGTGCTTTACCCTCTCTTAACCTGCGTGGCCTGCTTGCTCATGGTTAAGACAGTTTTTCTGCTGCAGTGTAAGTAGCCAGTGTTGCAAGAAGGTGTGCTGTGACATTTAAGACCGTGACGTGGCCTAATTCAGCTGTACTTAGGAGCTGAATTTAGAAGCATCCGGCTCTGAAGACAGTGACGCTAGTTTTCCTGTGCAGACCAGCAGCCACGTGTGCTGAGTTACCTTCTGGAGGTGCCAGTTTCTTTCTGCTGCGTGAAAGAGGCCCTCAGAGCCCTGCTTCTACACTCAGGCATCTAAATGTAGAATCATAGAATTGTTTAGGTTGGAAAAGACCTTTAAGATCATCAGAACATAGGCATCAGATGCCCAGTGTTAGGCAAAGCAAACTCCTGCCCTTTGGCTTCTCTCTTTCTGAAGAACTCACCTGAACCTAAGAAACCCCACAAAACCTCACTTTAAGTGGAAGCCACTGTTACCCTCACCCCAACCCCAAACTCAACTAGGCCTGGAAGGTCAATGAATAAAGCTGAAGATGTAATGACAGTTGTGCTACAAGAAAACACTGATTTCTTTCCAGGCTAACTTCATGCTCACATGTTGGAGGCATGTTACTAGTGCAGAAATCTGTTATGAATGATCTTGCTCTTCTGGGCAAAACCAAATTTTATAAAGTTCATCAATAAAAATGACTGACTGGTGTGTGTTTGTGATAGGAAGGACTTGGTGGACACCTTCCTAAGGTATCTAAGCAGAGGCTGAGGATCACCTTACGGGAGCAGACATTACCTGCTCTTGCAGATGGGTGAAGAGAAAGCTGTAGACCACCTCCTTCTTCCTCAAAGAGTTTCATCAGCTTTTTTTGACTGCCAGCCTTGTTTTGGAAGGTGACTGTGGGTGACAAGGTGTGACACCGTGCTATGGCTGACATCACATGAAAAGCAGCACGTAGGTGTATGGACTTCCTCGTGGTGTCTCCAGAACTGCTGAGAGAGTGGTTTTGATGCCAACAGCAGGCAGCCAGTGACTAAAACTGGCCTCTGCTGCAGCAAGAGAGTGAAAAGATCCCAAAGATGGCATCACCCAGTCTTCTGAAATGACATTTGCTTGGTGACAAGCTGGCAGGGAGCCACCGTTAATTCCACCTTCCTGCATGTTTTGTCAGATCTATCAATTATTGAGGTGCCTGGGTCTTGGCACATGCCTTCGGCTGCTCGTGGCACAGCTTTGGTTCACAGTGTGGTTCTTGGCTTGCTCTGTCCCTTTTGGGCTGTGGAGAGATACCAGCTTGCTCCCAGCACGTACAACCTGAGGTTGTCACACAGGAGCGGTGGAGCCCATTCTGCCCCCATCCTTACAGTCAGGTGGATTTGGGCTGCAGAGGGTGCTGGTGGCAATGAAGGGAAGTGTTGCGATGTCCAGGGTGATTTGTTAAGAAGACACTGATAAAATCTGGAGAGAGCCTGGTTTGGCAGGAGTGATGAAGAAGCAGCAGCAGCACAGGGGCAGGAAGGAAGGGTGTGGGGATGGGAGTGGCTTTCAGAGCCCATTAGAAGGTAGGTGGCTTGCAGAGTTGGCAGGAGCACTTCCGAAAGCAATTCTGCTGCTCCTCTCTCGCTCCAAGGGGCTGCTGTGCAGGTGATACTGGTTTTGCTGGGGTCTGTGCTGCTGGGGGAAAAAACTGGCAGCTCATCAGCTTCTTTTCCGTAGTGGTGTTGGAGACCTGTCTGCTCCAGGAGCACAGCCCTCTGTCGTTGGGCTCTGCATCCTGAAAGAAACTCCAGACTCTGCCTCCCTGCGTAGTCTTCAGCATCACCAAACGAAGATGCCAGCTTTGTCTCCAATATTAAAAGCTCTCCATAACTTGTAGCACTTCTGTCACGCAGCTCAGACCCCAATTCTTATTTTGGGGGAGTTTTTTCATCAGCTCAGGTGTTGGCAGTCTGACCTTTTGGGGTCAAAGCCTACCTCCTACCCACTCCTGTGAGGTCTTGCTCATCTCTGCTTTCCATGCCAGGTTGGGCTTAACTTCTTTCTCCTTCATTGTTGCTTTCCAGCTAACTGTTCCCTAGAACCTGTCCTACTTTTTGCCTTTGGCCCCCAGCAAATTCACTGTTCACTCTTTAGTAGGATCAGCGTTCCAGAGCAAAGCAAATGTCTCCTTGATGAACTCTAATGCCCACAGAAGCTTTTAATTAGATTCTCTGCCCTCTCTCTTGACTCATCTGTCACTCACTCACTTTAAAAATGGGAGGATAGGCTGAGAAGATGGGGTTTCGAGTTTTCAAGCTGATGATTCCTTCCTTCAGGAATGTGTCATCCTGATATATCTGTCATGGAAGATTGTGTTGATGTTTTTCCAGATGGGCCCAAAAAGGCAGAAGTGGTTGGTGGTTTGGGTTTTTTTAAATGAGTTAGTGCTGAAGCCTTCATCCCGGATCTTCTGCTTTTAGACGTCAGCGCACACACTCCCAGCAGAGAAGAATATCCCAAATGGCTGAGAAAACTTGCCCCCACCTCAGCTGTCTCCTCCCCATCTTCCCACAGGCCTTTTTGGACAAGATCTGCCGTTTTGGGCTTTCCTTTTTTTTTTTTTTTTTTTTTTTTTATTTTGAATCTTTAGAATTGCTATTGTATCCAGCAAGATGTTTTCATTTGCCCTTATGAATGGTTCTGAATTTTTCAGACAAAATCCCAAACTGGTTTGGTAGACTGAAAAAGATTGAGGTGATTTTGAAATGCATGATGCTTGAAAAAGTGTTCTTTCTCCGTTGTGTCACCCAGGATTGTCCTTGGGCCTAGGCAAGGTAGGCAGTTGCTTAGGACAGCAGGATGGCAGTAGTAACGAAGCAGCCCCCAGCTGCTACCTCTTCTGATGCAGGAGCCCCTCAAAAGCCACGCTGTGTGCCCAAATGTCTGAGCTGCATGCTTGGGCCCCATCCTTGACTAGTAGCTCTTCCCCTTCTCTCCTAGCGGCAGCAGGAGTTGTAAGGTCGGGTCTCCGTCTTAGTCTGGGCCCTTTCCATGGCAGAATATTTCAGCCTTGATTTTATGGCTGGGAAAACTGTAGCCTGCTCTCCCATTACCTCTCTCCTTGACTTTCTGTGCTCACCCCTCCCTCTGCTCCTTCAGGTGGTGAGCAGATCCTCCTGTGTGCAGAAAGTGCCACAAGTACCTGGTGCCCCAGGACTGTTGAATACTGTATTGGGTTTCTGTGGCAAGGTCTTGGTAGTGGGGGGGCTACAGGGGTGGCTTCTATGAGAAGCTGCTAGAAGTTTTCCCTGTGTCCGCTGCTGGCCAAGGCCAAGCCAATCAGCGACGGTGGAAGCGCCTCTGGGATAACATATTTAAGAAGGAAAAAACCATCTGCGGCTCAGTAGCCGGAGAGAGAAGAGAAGTGAGAGGATCTGAGAGAAAACAGCTCTGCAGACACCAAGGTCAGTGAAGAAGGAAGGGGCAGGAGGTGCTCCAGGTGCCAGAGCAGAGATTCCCCTGCAGCCCGTGGTGAAGACCATGGTGAGGCAGGCTGTGCCCCTGCAGTCCATGGAGATCCATGGGGGAGCAGATCTCCACCTGCAGCCCATGGAGGACCCCACGCCGGAGTGGGTGGATGCCCAAAGGAAGGAGGCTGTGACCCCGTGGAAAGCCTGCGCTGGATCAGGTTCCTGGCAAGACTTTGCGGACCCGTGGGGGGGGGAGCCCACGCCGAAGCAGGTTTGCTGGCAGAACTTGTGACCCTGCAGGGGACCCAACGCTGGAGCAGTCTGCTCCTGAGGGACTGCACCCCGTGGGAGGGATGGACCCACGCTGGAGCAGTTCATGAAGAACTGTGACCCCGTGGGAAGGACTCACATTGGAGAAGTTCTCACTGTCTGCTGTGAGAGGGACCCCACACATGAGCAGGGGAAGAGTCCTCTCCCGAGGAAGAAGAAGCAGCAGAGACAACGTGTGATGGACTAACCCCAACCCCCATTCCCGTCCCCCTGCGCCTCTGGAGGGAGTAGGCAGAGAAACTGGGAGTGAAGTTGAGCCCAGAAAGAAGGGAGGGGTGGGGGGAAGGTTTTTAAGATCTAGCAGTTTTTCTCCTCTCCTTCTCTGATTTTGGTTGATAATAAATTAATTTTTTTCAAGTCGAGTCTGTTTTGCCCATGATGGTAACTGATAAAATGATCTCTCCCTGTCCTTATCTCGACCCACGAGCCTTTTGATTTGCTTTTCTCTCCTCTGTCCGGTTAGATGGGAGCGATAGAGCGGCTTTGGTGGGCCCCTGGTGTCCAGCCAGGGTCAAACCACCACAAATACACTGCTCAAGCCTCATGGTTTCTCTGCACTTCTAAGAAAGCTTTAAAACCCCGTGTATTCCGGCTAGGTAAGCGGTGGCATCCTCGTACTTGCTGATTTTAAGATCTGGTTTTGCTCTTCAGTTACCTTGTAGGAGAAGAGCTCTGGGTGGTCATGGAGTACCTGGCAGGAGGCTCCCTGACAGATGTTGTGACAGAGACCTGCATGGATGAAGGACAAATCGCAGCTGTGTGCCGAGAGGTAAAGCAACGCTCGCGCTCGGGGTGGGAGCTGTGATTGGGGAAGGGGACACGGGCATTCCGTGACCTGTCACTGGCTCCGCAGGAATAGCTGTCTCCAGCTTCTCTAATGCAACAGCCAGTCTTTCAAAGGATGGATTTCATCTGGGAGGTTGCAGCACACAATCCTAATGCAAGCCGAATATGTTTCACCCTAAAGGCCGGGACTGGAGTGCAAAATGGGGTTGGAATCCCCTTGGTTATGCCTGTTCTCCAGGTCTTTTGGGACTAACCTGTTCTAGGACCTGCTGATCTCAGTGGGATATCTCTCTGTAGCCCTGCACATACTGGATATATGAAAGACTCCAAGACACTAAGCCTTTGCTACTCAAAATGCACATTGTTGGAGTCCATTAGTTGGCGAATTGTGACTGGTGAATAAGTTCATGCACAGTAAAGATATTGCAATTTTTATTTATTTTTTTTTTCAGTGTCTCCAAGCTCTGGAATTCCTCCATTCAAACCAAGTTATTCACAGAGACATCAAGAGTGACAACATCCTGCTGGGAATGGATGGCTCTGTCAAACTAAGTATGCAGGGAACATTGCTGGTGATGACTTGAGTTATCAACCCAGGCCTGTTATCTGCTATGGGGATGGGGAGATGGGTGTTTGAGATGCTTGATGCTGTGGCCATGAAGAGGCTGTAGAACCACTCCTGTAGGTATCTTTGTGGCTTTGGTTTTAATGGAGATTGGCAAGTATGAATCCTTGTGAACTGATACCAGACTTGAAGTGAGGTTTGGGGTTCATTTAGCTTTGGGCCATCTATTTTTGTGGACTAAAAGAACAATATTTTAATGCTACTCCAGTCTAGAAAGCTGGGTTTGGAGGTGTAGGGCCAGAAGTCTGTATTTGTGAGCAATTTCTTCAGCCTGGAAAATACTGCAGGTACCTAGGAGGGGGCAGGGGGAGTGGAGGGAGACTTGGAAACTGCGTAAGTAGAAAACATTTAATCTTACATTGCCAACCCAGACTGGACTCTAAATGTTGTTTTCTCCTTGTGTTATCACCCGTAATTGAGACCTTGAGGCTGTTCTGCCCCTCGGGTGCTAAGATAGCTGTTGTGCTTGTCGTTGCCCATGCAGATAAGTCTGGAAACTAGTGAATGATTATCTTCCACCTATAGCTTTAACAGAATTGTGCTCCCTGGCTCTTCCTCTCAGTTCTGTTGGCTAGCACCCAACAGGCATAAATAAATCTATTTTTGTCAGCAGTGACAGCAGATATGACTCAAAATTCACACAGTGCCGATATGCTGAGTAAGAAGGTGGGGGGTTTTTTTTGGGGTTTTTTTTTGCACATAATTGCTTTTTAGACTAAAGTTGTACTTTGGTACAGTCAGATCTCTGGAGTGTTAGTGATTAGTAGCTGATCAGGGCCAAAGTGCTCTGTTCTTACGGAATAACTTCTCTGAGCACAGTACGCAGGTACCAGGCTGTAGTTTAAAGTCAGAGAAGTCCTGTGGATATGATGCAGTAACCTTCTGGACCTGAGCTGCTTATTGGCTCTGCTGCAAATTTGCTCTGTTTACGAACCATATGTACCTTTCCTGGTTGTTACTCTTGACGAAAACTCAGCTAGGGATCGGTTTAATTTTCATCATTCTGCCTAAAATTAGACCCGTGGTGCCATAGGGGGTCAGGATGGGCAGTGCTTCTTGCTGTGTTGATTCTGCTGGCCTCACAAGAACAGAATTAGTTTTCCTTTGGTAAGTGAAATACAAGACATAGGACCCAGCAGTCTTTGTGTGAAGGCTCCCCACCTTACTTTTTATTCAAAGAAAATAATCGGTATAAATTTAGGTACTTTATTCTGAAATTATTTACTGTTTTCACTGTAAAGCAAATCCTGTTTGAGTGACGCTATATCTACGGGGGAAGTAATATCTCTGGGACTGAAAATATCACCAGACAACACAGTGTGTGGGTTGAGGGGGTGTATCTAGATCAGACTGTGCATTAATTTGTGTTTTCACATATCTAGGAGCAGTCTTTAGTCCGTATATTACATATATTACAGCTGCAGAATGCGGCAAACAGTCGAGTGTCTCGACATCCATATACGGTTATTTACTGGTCCCCATCGTTCACATAGACAAGTCGTCAGCCCCGAGCCTCATGGCCTCAGTGAGTCAGATTTAGAAACTTCCCTCCCAACACCGTCCTCTGTATTAGCCACAAAACCACCCTTCCTTTCGCAGATGCAGCAACAACACACCAGGCAGTGCAGCAGGGCAACGTGTACTACAGCTCTGCCATCAGTAAGCGTTGGTTTTGGAGAAACTTGCTGATTTCTATCTATGTTTCTTCCCCCCCCCTCACCCTTTAATTTTCCAGCTGACTTCGGCTTCTGTGCCCAGATCACTCCTGAGCAGAGCAAACGCAGCACCATGGTGGGGACCCCGTACTGGATGGCACCTGAAGTGGTGACGCGGAAAGCGTACGGGCCCAAAGTGGATATCTGGTCGCTGGGGATAATGGCCATTGAGATGATCGAAGGGGAGCCCCCCTACCTCAATGAGAACCCGCTGAGAGTAAGCGAGTATCTTTTGCCCTCAGTTTCTTCGTTAAGCCTGCCGGTAAAACTGGGCTCTTAAAGGAGGCAGGTGAATCCTCCCGTGGGGTTTCACCACCTGCAGCCTCCGATCTCCTTAGGTGTCGCAGTGAGAGATTGTTTGAGTTAAAAGCTGAGGTTTGCTGTGGATAGCAGAGGTGTGGGGCCTTCCTGTTACAGACCCTCTGGCCAGCTCTGATGAGCTAGATCAGGCACACTCATAATTTTCCGCTTTCTGGAGATGCTGATAGAGGCAGAAAGAGTGCCTGGTGGCACCAAAGCAGCTGACTTCTTGAATCCTTGTGCCCTGTGAGTGGGGGAGAGCTCTCCTTAAGTTCAAAAATATGACATGTTACTAATTCTATAAGCGGAGCTTTTTCCTACTGGCGGATTGTTCCTTCTTGCATGCTCCAAATAAGCTACAAGCTTAGTAAGTCTTCAGACAGGGCTTAAGCCTCCTGATGTCTTTCCCTTGTTTAGTTTTTAGTGAAAATGGAGATGCTGTCAGTTTGTAGGGTCGTAACTGCTCTTAATGTAAGTCAGGTTTATGGCTTCTCCCCCAGCTCCACAGGAAGAGGAGATCTAGAAAAATTCTGTTTAACTTTTGTTTCCTCCTCTTGCACTGGAAGTGATTTTTGGGGAGAGAAGAGCAGCAGCAGCAAAAGGAAAGAAACTGGGTGTTGAGTTAAACGAGGGTGGCTAAGTAACAATATTTTGGCCTCATTTAACTCAACTTGTGCCCATTCCCAGGCTATCAGAATGCTCCCATGGGATGTGCCATGGGATCAAGGGCCTGCATATTAACAAGTCTCTGACAGATTTCAGTTGCCTTTGAAAATCCATCCAGGAAGTTTCTTGCCTGAAATCCTGAAATGGATGAATTCTGCATTCCTTGATTCTCAGAGGGGGGTGTGTGTGTGTGAATGCTTCATCCCCAAGCAGTAGCAAAATGGCTTGTTTCTGCAGGATGCTAAAAGCTGCTTGAGGGTCTGCTGGACATCTTCGGTAAGGAGCCAACTACACCTTTACAGTATTGACTTTTTAGGCCTTGTGCACTCAGGGAAAGTACTGACAGAACAAAATCTCTTATTTATTCAGGGGTGCCCTCCCATGAGGATATAGTTATTGCGGGAGTCTAGCACTGGTAGAGTCATGCCAGTTAACTTCCCTATGTAAACACGGTCTGGAATGTTGTTTTTGTCCTCCTAATCCCTTGAGAGGGCTGCAGGATCCAAACCCAGATTACGAGGGTGAAACAATAAAGGATTGGATCCCATCCACATAAAAATAGGGCTGGCAGCTATTCTGTTTGCAGGAACTTAAGAATTGATTAGTCACCCTGATAAGGTGGGGTTTTTTCTCCCCATTGAATTGGGGGGAGGGAGAAGAGAAATGAGGGTCTTTGTAATCCAGAGATGGAATCTACCTTCATAACCTCCTATTTATTTGGTGCTTGTGTTTGCTTTAGGCCCTTTATCTTATTGCTACTAACGGGACTCCAGAACTGCAGAATCCAGAAAAGCTTTCATGCTTATTCCGAGACTTCTTAAATTGCTGTCTTGAAATGGACGTGGAAAAGAGAGGTTCTGCGAAAGATCTGCTGCAGGTAGGTGATGGGGAACAGGGCTGAATCAACGTAATCGTGCAATCCCGAGTGAGGCCAGGCTTACGGAGAGATCTTGGCTGGGGTCTTAAATACTGCATCAGCTGAAGGCACAAGCACAGCTCAGGTAACCTGCTGGGGGAAAAAAAAAAAACAACCCACCCCAAGATCTAAATCTATAATAAAGTATTAACAGGCTACTCCCTTTTTATGCCATACTTGCTGCTAGCAGCAGCTGTGCAGTGTGTTCTGTAACCAACCTCAAATAATAGCTGTGCCCCAGGCCTGCCAAATGCTGAGCCCCTTAGTTCCCGTGGCTTCTTCGCACAGCTGGCCCTGACATCTGTATGTGTTGTCATGGTCTGGCCATGCTTGTTCTGATTTGGACGGCGGGAGGGCTTCTAGCTATTGGACGTTCTGTTTGTCTCCCTTCTGGTGGAGGGATCATGAAGCTCTTTGGAATATACATGGCTTGCATTAACTGGACCAGTTTGGCGTTACCATGTTTTGCCAGATACTACTCCTTACAGAGGTGATGGAACACCTTATAGCTTAAGTGAAATAGCTTAATCAGAATTGTTTGGGTTGGAAGGGATCTTTTAAAGATCATCCAGTCCAACCCCCCTGACATGGGCAGGGACATCTTTCACTGGATCAGGTTGCTCAAAGCCCCATCCAACCCGATCGTGAACACTTCCAACGATGGGGCATCCACAACTGCTCTGGACAACTTGTTCCAGTGTCTCATCACCCTATTATCAGTTATTTCACTGAAAACCTGGTGTCACACAGAATCACGGAATCACAAGGGTTGGAAGGGACCTCAGGAGATCATCCAGTCCAACCCCCCTGCTGAAGCAGGTTCCCTAGAGCATGTTACACAGGACTTCATCCAGGCGGGCTTTGAATATCTCCAGAGAAGGAGACTCCACAGCCCCCCTGGGCAGCCTGGGCCAGGGCTCCGTCACCCTCAGAGTAAAGAAGTTTTTCCTCATATTCAACTGAAACCTCTTCTGCTTCAGTTTGTGCCCATGGCCCCTTGTCCTGTTGCTGGACACCACTGAGAAGAGTCTGGCTCCATCCTCGTGACTTCCACCCTTAAGATATTTATATGTGCTGATGAGGTCCCCTCTCAGTCTTCTCCAGGCTGAACAAGCCCAAGTGTCTCAGCCTTTCCTCATAGTGGAGATGCTCCAGTCCCCTCATCATCCTTGTTGCCCTCCTCTGGACTCTTTCTAGGAGTTCCTCATCTTTCTTGAACTGGGGAGCCCAGAACTGGACCCAGTGCTCCAGGTGGGGTCTCACCAGGGCAGAGCAGAGGGGGAGGACAACCTCCCTCGCCCTGCTGGCCACGCTCCTCTTAATGCACCCCAGGATGCCATTGGCCTTCTTGGCAACCAGGGCACCCTGCTGGCTCATGGTCAGCTTGTCATCCACCAGGACTCCCAGGTCCCTCTGGGCAGAGCTGCTTAGTCTGAACTCCTGGTGAAAGGGGAGGGCCAAGCTGCCAGGCTTTTTGCCAACATGGATGAGAGTAGTGGTTCGCGTGTTCCTTCTGTCAAATTTGCCATAGGGGTGGAAGATTTGTTTTATTTTCTTTGCATTTATTTTATTATCTTTGTAAAATAAATCTTTGATCAGGGGCACTTAGACCTCAACTGTGAGACAGTTCCCTTTTACGTTTTCTTTTTCTTTCCACTAGTTTCTCTAGTGGGTTCAGTTTTGGATGTGTTGCTGCCTTCTGAGACTGTAATGAACCATTAATCACTGGCAGAACGGCAGTAGCTGAAAGATCACTTTTTCTCCTGGACTTTCCAGCCCCAAAATACCAGAGCGCAGTAATGTTCTGTTCCCTGGAGCAGGAGAACATTTTGACTGTAACATTTCTGCCTGTTTTAACTACCTCGTAGCCTCTGATTCCCTCCCCGCCCCCCATCTCTGAAGCATGTTGCCTTGGGTGATTGATCCCTTCTGATGCTCAGAAGTCCTGGGGGATAGAATTGCTTTTTGTTTTCAGAGTAGCTTGTGAACTTGCCCTACATGCCCTCACTCTCATCTCAGGGCTGTTTTGATAATCAATATTATTTTACTTAACAGAGCACCTTGTATAGGAGACTGACTGAATGGTTCTGTGTTGCAAGCTCTGTGCTACTCTCCTAAATTCCAGCTGCTTTGCAAATTTGTGATACCCAAGAAGGCCAAGGGGATGCTTTCACCCGACCTGTGATAACAGGGAAGAGAGACATGAGAGGTGATTCCTGCAGGAAGCCCCGTGCCTTCTGTCTGAACTGCACAGGTTGTTTTTAGCGCACCTTCCTTCGGCACAGAATTTCACTAGAGATTTCACAAGACTTTATAATTCCCCAGGGGAATTCGCTGGGTTTTGCTTGGCCTTGAACATGTTACAGACCTTGGAGACTTTAGCATGTGTTGGGTGCAAATCTGTTCATCACTTCAGGCAAGCCCTAAAAGTTTGTGGTGGCAACAGACCTTTTGGTTTCACATGTCAGAGATTAGAATAGGTTGTTAGACTTGGTATGGGTCTAGGTGCCAATATTTTGAGTAGTCACCAGATGTCTGGGGCATGTTCTGAAAAATTTAACCTTTTTTTCTTTTTTCTTCTTCCTAGCACCAGTTCCTGAAAATTGCAAAGCCTCTGTCTAGTCTCACTCCCCTGATTATTGCAGCTAAAGAGGCAGCCAAGAACAACCATTAAAGTGGTGGAGTCAACACAGTTGTCGTGTCAAGACTTTTAGATGTTTGTCTCAGAGACTGCATTACCTCCCCCTCTCCCCGTCTGCTCCTCCTTCACAGGGGTGTTCTTAAAACTTTGATCGGCCCTGAAGGGTGGCAGAGGTATTGTTCACCGAATGTGGAAGGGCACGCAACAGGGACATCGCTGATCTTACACAGTGAGCTGTCTTTCCATCCTTGTGATGGGGTTGAGAGGGGAAGAGTATTTCGTACGGCTGAGAAGATCTTTCTGAGAACGTCTGAACCTGACCTACGCGTAGCAGAGCCAGTTTGTTTTCATATTTCTTACTGTGTTTATTTTTTAAAATAATGTGGAGCCTTAGACCATGTTTATCTTAATAAATTAAATCTTTTGCTGGCTGGACTTCCCCTGCTTCTGGCAAGCTGCTGCTCCACCACTGAGGCTGCTCTGTGCTTTGGATGACTTGAGGAGGGAAGGAAGCAGGCAGCAGAAACATGAACGGCTGTAACATCTGAAAGGGGAACAAGGGGGTGAATACGCACCCCTCCTACCACCATCCCGCTGGATGCTTCGAGGGAGCATGGAGAAAACCTCTGTGTGCTTCCTGCAGCCATTGGAGAACTTAATTCATGGATGATCTGTTGGCCAGATTGTGTGAACTGGGTCCCCCCCTCCCCCTTTAGTTTCAACTCAACTAGTTAAACAAATCTCAAACATTTCCGATGTTCTAGAAGGTAAATCACAGGAAAAATTGACAGAGAGCTCTTTTAGGGTTATTTTATCAGCGCTGTGAAGCTTTTTAGCGACCCTTGCCCTGTATGATAAAGCAAACAGAGCAATTACTACTATAAAGATAAGATTTGCCTGCAAAATGATGTTGAAAACTCTTGTGTCTTAGAGCAAGTCCAATGGAAAACAAACTGATTGTGGATGCTGCTTTCTTGGAGATCTGGGGACGTTAATTTTTTTTTTTAAATGATAGCGGTTTCTTTATGCTACTGACGCCTTTGGTTGCTAATAGTCTGTAAAACAGGAAACCTGGAACTACTAGAGGGATTGGTTGTAAACACTGGGCTTATGTTTAACTGTATACTGATTTTTAATAAAATGATTGCTGCGTTTCATAACTTGGGGCAGAGGGAGGATTGGAGTATTCACGGTTATCAGGCAAGTCTGTCGGATGAGGTTCTTGTTCATACCATCACCAGGTAGTTGCATGTTGGATGAAGTGATATAGCCTTGTCTCTTACCCCTTCTTCTGTAGTCCTCTGGGAGAGCAAGTAGCTCTCAAGGGAGTAACTTTACGCACAGAGAAAATGGGTAAAAGATCTGTATGATAGCTGGGGAGCTGCTTTCTCTGTACTGCTTTGGTCATTTATGCGGTGAGTTTAAACCAATTCTGGAGTAACCTCTCATCTCTCTCCAAAGCACTTGCGTTGCACAGAAACTCACTCCTGCTTCTTGCTGAGACCTGCTGCTGGCTCAGCCCTTTCTTCCCTGTACCTGGGTTTTAATTCAAATACATTTTTCCTATTTGCTCCATGATAGGTGACAGCTTTTACACTAGTTTTACCGGCTGTAGGTGGAATTTGTGAGGTCTTTTGCTTCTGTGGTGCCTTCTCCCATCCTTTGTGCTCCAGGGCGGTCACTATTCGGCAGAAGGCTGAAGCCCATTGCCAAAATCTTCAACCTCTCTCCCGTTGTGTATATATAATTTCATCTCCCTGTAACACTAAGAGTTTTCCCTCGCAAAGCTTGTATCCAAGGATGAATTCCATGGGCAAAACAGTAAAGCTGCCAGCCTGGAGAGGAATACGGTCTATTGATGAGCTCCTCTGCTTGGAGCTTAGGTGGAGATTGTGGAATGGAAGGCTACTTACCCTTGAATAATTCCCTTTGATAAGGAGTTTTGTTTATATTTCCTCAGGAAGGCTCAAGATAGCGTACGTGAGAAGAAAGGAATTAGGGGCTAGACCTCACTGGATCTAAAATCTCATCTAGGTCTGGTCTTACGGATTTGGCACTGGATTTTTTGACAGCACAGGATTAAATCTGATCCACAAATGTGTTTAATGTCTCTGACTTCTCTTGAGCTCCCTTCCCTGCTCCATCCTGAGCACACCATTGCGATGAGAACCTCAATGCAGATACGCCCTATCTGCGAGCACGCACGTGAGCTTATTTTTCTGCAGCAGGATTTCTGCTACGTTTCCCCAAAGAAGCTAGAAAAGGTTATTTGTATGTCTTTAAGTCACCCTTCTGGATTCTCTGTTGTGTAATGGAAATGGATCGACACCAACGACTGTTTATCCCTCTCCTGTGCTAGTGCTGTGCTTCTGTCTGCTTGACTTCCACTTTTAAGCGGTCCTGGCTGGGTCCTGTTGGCTGCTTGGGAATGGGTTTCCCAAAAACCTTTCGTTCTCCGCTGAGAAGCTGCAAGACCATAGGTGTGTGTGTTGTCCCAAGCTTGGGTTTGTTTCCCATGGGTGGGTTTGTTTCCCATGGGTGGGAAAAGGAGGTAACTGCTACAGCGTGCCTGGACCTCATCTCAAGTTACCAGGTAGGTCATGGTTTTATGGTCTCAGAAAATCTTAAAAAATTCTGTAATTACCTTAAGCTTAGGGGAATGGGATTATTTTTGTTGTTCTGAGCTACATCCTTTCCTCTACTCTTCCTTCATCTGGGCATCGCCTGGCATCAGCACCTGTGTTAGGCTCCACATAGCCCTTTATGGCACCTTCCCATCTAAAGAGAGCTCTTAAATAGTGACTGTCTGACTTAAAAATATTTTCCTGAGAACATCTTGCTTCCACTGTGATTTGAAAGCGACTCCAACTGGAGAACTTCTTTGGCTTTGCTTTTTTTAACATATCGCCATGAACTGATTTGCCTGACTTGAAACCATTTTTAATCACGGCCCTTAATTAATTATATATTTGCCTATTAATATTAAAGTCTCTCTTCTATATCAGGATATGAAATATTCAATTGTTTGAGTATCCTTTCTGGAAATTGGCTTCCTTTTTGAGGGATCTCAAGCAATCCTGTACCAGAAATGATAACAACATGTTGCAGCTTACAAAGGGCTTGCTGGAAGAAGAGGCTAAAACTCCTCTTCTTTTCCAAAACACGGAATATTGTCCTATTTAGGAAGCTACTTGCAGCTTCAACAAGCCTTTTCCTATATTTCAAGAATGGGCATTGTATGACTTTATTTGTATGACTTTAGCTCTAGGTTTTCTTTAAATGAACGATTAATTTGGAGTTCACCGGGGCCAAGAGTTTGGGGGGGGGGGGGGTACGCAGACCCCCATGTACCTTGAAGAAGGCAATTTAGTGATGCTGAGAGCCAGGGCAGGGACGGAGGGGATGGCAGATCTTCCCAGTTTAGTTGTGGCACCAATAGCACACCGTTATCCCTCCCTAAAATGTCTCATTCAAATGGACGTGGTTTTAAAGGACATAAATCTGGCTGATGAGTTGTTGCAGGCTCTTCTCTAGACAGGCTTTATGCTCCTACCAAACCGTGTTCCCCTTTTAAACAAAAGGGGTGCATGGTTTTCTCCAGCAAGGAGGCTCCTTGAGAAAGGAGGTTTCCATGGAGACGCTTACTTGACTTAAACTATTTGGTTAGGGCTTGAGAAGAGGCTTGGGGGGGTAAACACCACCCCGACACAAAAGCCGCGATTTTGTGAAGCAACTGGGGTTGCCACAGTGTTTTGTGTCCAACTCGATGCCCCCCCTTTTCAGGGGCTTGGTTTTGAGAAAGTGCCAAAAACGTCGCCTGGCCAGAAATGCGAGGTGTGTAGAAGGCTGTCGCCTCTTAGCCATGATCTCTGTTAGCATCCTCATCCATCTGTCTCTCAAAATGCCGCAGGTTGGTACAAGTAGGGCACGTTTGCAGCAAAGTATTGTGTGAGAGCAGATGGAGATGGCCTCTGAGGAGGTACTTGCCTCCTTAAAGCTTGAAACCACCTTCCGTGGCTGGCAGTAACATTGGTCCAGACCAAAGTCCAAGAATAATATTTGTTTGAACCCCATTCCTAATTAAAAGTGTGCATAGTCCATTTGTACAGTGGATGATGACATCTTCAATGTTAAAATTGTTAAAGGTGAGGTCTGATTCTCCATCCTTCCACCGTAAAATGACTTTTTAATGGCTTCTTATTTCAACAGTAATAGAGAGCCTGTAGATGTATTTTGGGGTCGTAAGCCCAACTGGATCAAGCATATGGATAACTGATGCTCTAGGATCTCATCGTTTGTTGCTCATGACAGCTCACGATGTCAAGGATGGGATTTTACAGACGCAGCTGGGAACTTGGACAGGGAAGAGCCAAGAGTAACGCAACAGCAATACAGCTGGGAGCGGGGCAGAAGCTGGCTGCCAAAATGGGTGCCTGCAGAGAAGTAGTGGGAAGAGCTACAGGAGAAGATGGAGTTGGTCCAAGGGGTGCTGGGGTAGGATGAAGCAAAGATTAAAACCACAAACTGCCCGATCGCTGAGGAAATTCAGGGGGTGCCGCAGCAGCCTGCTGCATCTCAAGGCAGCGACGGCTCTGAAGGAGGGGAGCAGAACGGGAGAGGTGCTGGAAGTGGAGACTTGGAGCAGCAATATGGCTTTTGAGTCACAGCCCGTGCTAAGGGAGCTGGAGCTAATCCAGGAGGTTCACAAAAATGACAAAACTCGGCTGAAAAGGCGAAGTGGGAGCTAGAACGGAGGAGGTGGCCTTGATGTGCCAAGGAACTGAGGAGAGAGGCCAGATTTTGCGGGTACGTGAAACGGCAGAAGAAAATTTAACGCAGGCTTCTGTGGATGACGAGCAGCTCTTTCCCTCTTGCCTTGCGGCATCGGTACGGCATCTTTTCACCATCAGCGCTGCTTTGGGATCGTGTCGGCAGCCACCGGGCTTTGGTCTCGTGTTTGTAAAGGCGGCTTTGTCGCTCTGCACCCACAGGTTTCTGATGGCAGCTTTCCCCTGCCAGCAGAGGTCCTTGTGCCATCTCCCACCTGGAAAAACACAGGGGCTGTCGCCGTTTCAAACCCAGCCAGATAAGGTCTTGCTCGGCACGCTGCCTCGGCGTAACTCTCCTGTAGTGCTGGGTTTGGTTAATGTGCGAGGTCAGCTCAGCCGTCTGAAAAATAAAACAGTAAACCTGACCTAAAACCTGCATTAATTACTTGGTTCTCCCTCACTTGCTGTTTCGATGACCCTTGCAGTGACAGCAGAACTGTTCTAGACCATGGCTTGAGGAGGAAGAGGAAGAAGGAGATGGTGAGGGAAATTGTTGCCTCCTGGGTGCTTGTTTTCTCCCCAGGTAGAGCTCGGTATCTGAGGCTCCTTGGACAGAGGAGGAAAGCAGGGGAGGGTTTGCGACAGGTACCTACAACCACCTTCCCCAGCATTGCTTTTTCGTGTGGGATCAGTAGGATGAGGCTGATGACAAGAGCAGGAGTTTTTTATCCTACGTACTTGCCTCATCGCAGCAGGGAGCAGAAGTATCATGATTTGGGGAGGACACGTGTGCCACCACAACCCTCCTCCTACAGTTGGTCTCCTGCTTGAAAAACACCCGACCGACCTGGATGTTTTACTCTGAAGTCTGAGAAACCCAACCCAGTGCTGAGAGGACTTTCTGAGCTCAGCCTCCGGAGAACGTGGGGGTGAGGAGCAGTGAGAAGCTCTGCTAAGCTCTCGGGGGTCAGCCGGGTGCTGAGCCAGATTTTGGAGAGGGCACTGGAAGAAAAGGGAAGACCTTGCACAGGGACTTAACATAACCAGCTAGAATCAGGCCATTGATGTTGCTTCATAAAACCCCCTTTGCCCAGAACAGATGGAGGCTGCTTTCCAACAGCTCTTTTTCAGAAAAGCCAGAGCAGAGACCCAATTCTCTGGTTTTTGTGAAGATGAGGGGCCCTGTCACTTGAGCAAGAGGAACATTGCAGCCCAACTGGCTGAGACTGTGAGCGGTTCTCTTTGCTGCCATGTGGTAGCATCCCACGTCGGATGTCCTTGTCCTATTAGAGAAAGGAAAGCTAACTGGGCCACCACCACCTCCTCCTCCCCTGAAGCTTCACAAAGCAGGGTACCAGGCAAATTTACGATCTTGGTAATGTACCCCCGAAAGCGCCCCAAAAAATGCTGCTGGGTTGGTGTTTGGTGGCTCTACCTCTATCTCCATCTAGCTACCATTTTCCATGACTTCTGGGGGGACTTAATGTCTTGGAGACCTTTTTCTTTCAGATTAACTTGGTTGAATTGCCCAGCAGTCGCTGTGGGTGGGAGATGTTGGACAATGAGTGATTTCAAGGCTTTAAGAAATGGTCAATGTTGATTTTGGTGAAGTGTAACCCATTTGAGAGCCCTAGAGAGCTGTCCTCAAAGGTGACTTCCTAACCAAACCTTAATAATTAGCGGGTTGGTTTTTTTTTTTTTTAGTAGTTGAATCAGTTTTGGAGAGTCAGATAAAATAATTCTGAAGATTTCAACCTTTAACCAAATGTGTTGGTGAAACTGAGGTCTCAACACATCTCCATGTAGGAAGCCCTAATGAAGTTGGCCCAGGCATGGGTCACCCTTTCAAAGCTTGGTGCCTGTCCCTCATGGGTCCAAACCAGCAGAATCTGATGTTCAGCAGTGCTCGAGGATGTGCAGCGGGTTTGTGCTTGCAGCTTTTAAACAGAGAAAAGGGAAGGACCCACTCAGATGTGTGTGGGAAGGCAAAGGGGTGAGCTTCTGCAGTGGTCCTGGTTGAGATGTCCTGGCTGCAAAATACATCCCTGCCCCAGTTCTCTATTCCCAAAGCCTCATTTTCTTCCATCTGCACAGCCGGGAAATCCCAGTGTGATGAGCTCAGAGGGGTGTCCTGAGCCTCCAGGTGCAGTTATTGCTATTTCTGTGGCACCTCTACTCCTTCATTCCTAATTTTAGTGACCTTGTCCTCTTCGCTCCTGTGTGACTCGGGGGTAAGGTTTACAGGGAGGGGTGATGCCGTGTGTTAGACCAGCTGATCTACAGAGGGAGAAGAGGGGAGGAAAGATGGGGAGAAGCTTTGGGGACCGCACACCCCCAGGTCCGAGCCAGACGGAGCACAGAGGCAGTGAAATCCTGGTGGGAACAGTTAATTCTGTGTGTAACTCCAGGATATCAGTTTTTTGGGAGTGAAATGGGGGAATTAGCAGTAGGAGCAGCGATACGCTGGTAGGAACAACTGAGATGAGCCGTTCCGTATCACATGCTGCCGGGGAAACTGCAGCACCCCATGCACCCCATGCTTTTATGGACTCCCTCGTTTTTACCGGCACCCAGGAGACTTCCAGGTGTTGGTTCCCAAGCTCATCTTGGAGGAGGTCCTGTAGCGCGTGAGCAGGGAACTTGCCAGGCTTTCCTGGCAGGTCCTTGCCCATTCCTGGGGCTGTAATGCCCTCTCCCGGCAGCCTGCACTGAGGATTCGTTTCCTTTTCTCTTGCTCAGTTTCCACGAGCAACACAAAAAGAAGCTTTTTATGTTTCTTTTGGGGGAGGCGTGCCGAAGACAGCCAGCACCCACCAGCAGGGATAAGGAGATGGTCGTGATGTGGGATTTGGTGCCCCGGTCTGTCCGTTCCCCTGTGATCACCCCATCTCCAGCTTTGCTTCTGTCTCATTTTGAAGTTATTCTTAACCCTTACTCGTTGTGGCAGCCTCCTAAGGCAAATGTATCCACCCCCCCAGGCCACGTCCTACATGGGAGCCATCCAGGACAGGTCCTCTGCTCCCACCACAGCATGGGTCTGCATCAGCAGGGTGGGCATCTGCAGGCACCCCCGTGCTTCCCCCAGGTCTGGTGGGGCTCTCGGCTGGGCTGGGTCGGTGCGGACATACCGGTTAAGCCTGATAATCATAGAATCATAGAATGTTTTGGGTTGGAAGGGACCCCTAGAGGTCATCGAGTCCAACCCCCCTGCAGTCAGCAGGGACACTGCTAACTAGATCAGGTTGCAGAAGGGACATGTCCCCACCATGCCGGGACAGCTTGGGGGTTTGAGAGAGGCTGCGAGGCACTGCTGAGCAGAGGCTCGTCCCCTCCGAATGCAGCCATGGGTGAAGTGAACCAGGACCCATCCCTCATCCCACATCTTGTGCCCCCAAACCCCACTAACCTGCTTAAATCTGGGGCTAGCAGCTCTGCTTACAGTCAAGGTCAGGGTCCCACTGGCCACGGGGTGCCCGGGACTCCAGCACTCCTGGATCGGGCTGTGAATCACAGAATCATAGAATCATTTAGGTTGGAGAAGACCTTTAAGATCATCAAGCCCAACCGTTCCCCTGCCATCCTACCACTAAACCCTGGCCCTAAGCACCTCGTCTGCCCAACTTTTAGATCCCTCCAGGGATGGGGACTCGACCCCTGCCCTGGGCAGCCCCTTCCAGTGCTTGACAACCAGGGCAGTGGGCAAGTAACAACCCCCTGGTTTCTCTCGGGCGGTGAGCTGAAATGCTCAAAGGCTGCTCCTGGGGTCTGGATTGGTGCAGGAGGGCAGTGAGCTGCAGGGGCAAACCGCTCCCCCAGCCCCACTCTGCCTTTTCGTTCCCCAAACTCATGGCTGCATGGATGATGGTCCCCTAGGTGGGCAGCATCCACCACTTTCTTCTTTTCCCTGTGTTTCCTAAACGTGTCAGGCTCTAATCCTGCTTCTCACCCAAGGTCTTTGTGTTTTGTAGGCACCCTGGAGCCCCCCAGCTTTTGGGAATGGCCTGACCCAGGGATGCTATAAGTTGTCCCATCTCCTTTGCCACCATGAAGCAGCTGGCAGGCAGGTCCCAGCCCAGGGAGGACAAGTGCAAGGTCAGTGGCACTGCTAGGGCAGAGAGATATGGTGGTGTCCCCACTCGGGGCACCATCCAGCTCTGCTTTCCCCTTGCACCCAGGAGGGTGGGCTGGATGCCCCCAGGTGGGTGCGAGGGCTTTAGGCAATGCCACCTCCTGTGTTGGGATGCTGGGGAAGGGACGGCTCATCGCCGGCAGCTCCCTTCCACCAGCCTGGCCCTCCTTGCCTGGGCCACCCACCCGTGCTAAGGGTGAGAAGCAGCTCGTGAAGTCCCTGGGCTCATCCTACTGATGACAAGTGCCACCTGAGAGCCTCCATGGTGACAAAGCATCATGGCCTGGGGTGGGAGAGATGGGGCGCAGCATGGGTTTAAGAGCTTGAGTGGTGGGAAACCCCTTTGCTGACCCAAAACAGAACATCAAATCTGAGCTCTCACAAAACTCATTGGGGCTCAGGAGCATCACATGCTGCATAGTTCCCTGTAGGGCGACCTGTGGGGTTTATAACCCTGGGAAAAAGGGGGACCTCACTGTGCTGAGAAGCAGCAGGGTATTCCCAACACCCGGGGGGAGACCAACAGGGAAGGGGCTACCGTGCTCCTCCAGATTCACCCACCGAAGAGGAGCGGGAGGCAGGAGGAGGCAGCACAGAGCAGCTGCCCAGCCGTTCACGAAACAAAACCCCAACGTGCTTCACTCCTGACATCCCACATGGTCCCCCCACGCCCTTCACCACCTTACATTGCTTGGGCCCAGAAACATTTGGCCAAGGGACAGTTTATCGGGCCCTCTTCTTCTTCAACCAGTCCTTGCATCTGCTTTTCCCCCCCAATACTCACTTGGCCCTTTGGGGTAACTCAAGTTGCAACCCCCTGATTTCTGCCAAGAACGAAGAAAGCGAGGCCATTGCATGAAGGGCAGCCATACAATGGGTAAGAAGAGCAAGGACTGCTTCTCCCCCTCTTTTCACGATGCCGTACCAGCCGGTCTGTGGGCACCAGCAGTGGCCATCCTCACCATGGGAGAGCGGCCGGTGGAGTTGCTGCAGCAACGGGCTATGAGAGGCAGAGGGTTTGTCGCTGCCGGCCGCTTTGAAGGGCGATGTGAAGCTCCCCACCACCCCCCTCCATCCACACAACGTGGTTTGTATTGTGCTGGAGGGCTGGTTCCCCACCGTTGGGCTGCTTGGTGACTCCACCGGTCCCTCCTCGCTGCCCGCCCGAGGGACGCGGCTCACTCAGAAATGATGCTCAGAGCCCCTCTCTGCACTCAGCAGTAGCAGCCTGGAAATTCTGGCTGCCTGAGTTGATTTTTTTTGAGTTGGAATTCTGACATTTGGGATATGTTTTGCACCTGGTGGGTCACACACTCCAGAAGAAACTGCTGGGTCTTCCGCACATCCCGATGGGCTTTGCACCGTTATTCACAGCCGCTGCCATCACTCGGGAAGGGACGGCGGCATTTCTTGGGAGCATGTGGGCTTCAAAATAACCCTGATCAATCCAAGCAGCCTAGGAAATGGCAGGGAAGGAGATATCCTGGGATGCAGGAGCAGGGTCAGGCCCTGCCTTTCCTGGAGGCTTGCCAGCACCGTGCAAAACCGGCTGCTCCCCACTTGCACAGTGCCTCTGCTTTGCTCCGAGTTTTCCCGCACCGATGCTTTGGGGGGGGCTGATGCTCTCCCTTATTTTTGATGTTTCAGAGCCATGTGTCAAAGGGTTTGGGCTGGGAGATGGGGAGAGGGACCCCACTGCAGCCTCATCCCCCGGGGCTCCACGTGAAGCTGGCTGTCGGCATCTTTACGCTTGGACGTGCCACCCGTGGCAGGTCTGGCGGAATCTCTGCTCTCTTATGACGGGGTTTGGAGCCACCCAAAGTCCCTTTCTCCCCCCAGCCCATCCTCTGCGCTTCCACCGACTGATGCTTCTGCTTTTCAGTAGGATACCGCTCGCCCGTGGCCGTGGGGTCTGTGCCAGCCCGCTGTCGTCCCCCGGGAGAGTGAGGGCTGAAGTTTGGATCGGTTCAGGTCACCTCCTCCTTCTCCCCCCACCTCTCTTATCATTCCTGGAACCGCCAACGCCATAACCGATGCTGTTGCTGTAATTAATCTCGCATCGTTACCTGCATGACTCACCTGCTCTCCAGGCTCTGCAGCAGCTCGTTGGGCAACCCTGCGGTGGGGGGGGATGACATGGGAGCACAGCCCGGGGAGGGGGACACACGCCGACCCCTTCATCCTGCCAAGGCAGGGCATTGCAAGAGGACAAATGTCCCAAACGGGGTAGGACGTCGGGTAGGAGGACATGAACATATACATTTCCCAACAAAATACTCCACGTCGTGGCCGGCAGCTGAGCAGGGAGATCATCCCCGCTCCCTGCTTGTGCCATTTTTCCCCTGGTTCTATCTTCTCCTGACACAAACAGAGGCAAAACTCACCAGGGTTCAAGGCTGACCTGCCCTGCTGATATCCCCGGGGTGGGTTTGTATGGCACCGGGTCCTCGCAGGTATTTTCTTTATGGGCTTATAAACTCCAAGGCCGGGCTTGCCGGTGGCAGGGCTCCAGCAGATCCTCGCTTGCCTTCACTGCTAGCTGCCGGCAGGGCTAGGACACCGGCTGGGACGCCGGGCGAGGGTTTTGCGGTTGAGATAAGCTGGTGAACTCTGAGCTGAAGATACTGAAGCCAGAGCAGCCTCCGCCCGGCCGGTGAGTGCTTTGCCAAGGTGTTTGAAGAGCAAACTGAGGTGCTGAAGGCTTTGCGTCTTGGTACTCAGAAGAAAGAACAACCCACGGCGTTATTTTAGGGCAGAGAACAGGGATATTTGGGGGTTTCTTCACTTGTTAGCAGGTGGGGCTATGGCTGTGGTTTTCCTTTTTCAGGGCTCTTCCCTCCACTGCAGGGAGCTTTTTTGCACTGGTGATGTTGCTCAGCCCTGTCCCCTTATACCCCACGGACCCCTTGGAGTCCATCCACGCTGGAAGAAAGGCAGCCTGGGTAAGGATGATGGTGAAGCCCCTTCAGAAGGTATTTTGGGGAGCGCTGACCTTGCCACTGGCTTCAAAGTCAGAGCAAAGCTCTCTGGCTCTCTGGGCTCTCCATTACTCCCTAAACTTGCTGGGCCACCCCTATGCCCTGGGCACGGACCTTCAGGACTTTAGCATGGCCCCATGATGAAGCTGGGCGCAACACAGCCGCAAATATATAAGCAGAAAATATATAAGGAGAAATATATAAGAAATATAGAAGGAGACATCTAAATTTCAAATACATAAGGAGAAAAATCCAGTGGATCAACTCGGGCAATTAAAACTGCAAGGTACCTGGCAAAGCTGCTGTTGCTGCTCCCTACACCTCACCAGTGCCATCAGGCTTCTTAACCTCACCCTTTCCTGCCCTATTTATCAGGTTTCCAGGAATCAGACCATAAAGCAAATAATATTTCTAGAGGCTCACACACGCTCCCATGCCTCTTTACTCCAGCCAGCTGAGCGTTATTTGGAAGATGATCAGCAATAAACCCAGCTGCTTCTACCTTCATACCTTCAGGTTCCCTAATTTATTTCATATTCCAATTCCAGAGGGAGATGATGCTATTTTAGGACCTAGTGCTAAGTAAGGATCAGCAATACTGCTTTTAAAGTGGAACTCACATGCTTTCTGCTCATCATTAGGTTTCAGAGTGAACCAGGGGGTCATCTCTTAGCTCATCTTGTAATTAAAAGTTTCTCTTTGTAACGTGAGCTGCCCAAAAACCGCTGGGCCATCATTTCTGCCCTGTTCTTCCCCTCTTCCATTTGCAAGGGCAGTTTGCTGATTTTTCTTTTGAGGGACCCTCTGATCCGTCTTTTCATCCAACAAGAAAAAAATCCCAACGTGAGAGATGACAGGGATGAAAAAACTGTGCCGGTAGTGTTTCAGAGAGCCCTCCGGGGCTGGACGGGGGGTGTTTCTTTAGCCCTTCATGCAGCAAAGAGCTTTTTAGGAGCAGGAGGAGCTCCACGAGATTCCGCAGCTTCCTAGCCTGCGAAAATTTACGGATACCTCTTTGAAAGTCCAGGACACATTGGAGGTTATAAAATACAACTGCGCAAGCTGCTTCGGTTGTGCTGACCTGCCCTCTCTCCCCCTCCAAAGGAAGTTAGGGCTCTAATAGGATTTAGATATTAAAGCTCAAAACCGTGCAAAAAATAAGTGAAATAAGCAGGTTTTGTGTCCAGGGTTGCTCAGAAATCTGGTGCGGCAGATTCCTGCCTGGGGCTTACAGCTGCGGGAACCATTTCCCCGGAGGAGCTTCGGGAGTTTTAATTCCGAGGGTCAGCGACAACACGTCTTGCCCAAATCTCCTTTGGGATATTTCCTCGGACCCCATCCTTTGGACACTTAATTCTGCCAAGGCAGGATCTGAATACCAAGTCTCTCCTGTTCGGGGGGGGGGGGGGTGAGGGATGGATCAAACCCAGGTTCACCCACAAGTCCCCAGCATCTCCCAGAGCCATGCGGTGAGCAGCTGCCTGCATCCCATGATGAGATTTTAATTTTTCCAGCCTTGGGAACTGAATTAATTAAGCCCCGCGTGGCCCCTCCTACCGTGGGAGGGACGGCTCCAGCCGCCTCTCTAATACCGGGTGTCACACAGCGGTGCCACCATTCAGGTCCTGGAGTGTCACAAGCAAAGGACACAGCAACCCAAGTGCGGCAGAAAGCAAAAATAACCCCCCCCATGTGCGTCCCGGCGAGGTAAGTTACCTCCTCTCTCCGAACTCTTAAAGATGCTCCTGCCCGGTGAAATACATCCCTGCCTGCTCTTTCCTAAAAGTTAGCAGCGGGGGTGTGGATGGGGGGGGGTGGGGATTTCTTTGACTTTTCCTTTTTTTTTCTTTGGACTTTTGAGCGTGTTGGTTGGGATGTGACCACGGGTGATTGATCCGGCTCCTGCCTGGATGGCAGTGAGAAACAAAGCCCGAAGAGCCGGAGAATGGGGAGAACCAGTAACAAAAGGGGAGCAAAGGGGGTGATTTGCAAGGGGGGGGGGGGGTACTGATGGCTGGTTGGGGATAAGAAGGTGCTCAGCAGTCCAGCTTCGCTCTCGGTGTCCATGCCAGATGAGTTGGCTGTGACCTGTTGAGGGGAGAAATGGGAGCTGGGATGAGACGTGGGTGGCTGGTGGGGTTGCTGGAGCTGGGACGGCGGTGGGAGGGAAACGGCGGGCGAGCATTTGCAAGGCTTGGGATAAAGGGCTGTTTCCATAGTAAAAGGGAGAAAGGAGCCTCTCTCTTTCTTCCCCTGAGCTCGCCTGGCGTGTGAACGGGGAGGCTGACTCGGGAACAAATAACCCGTGAAAGGGTAACAACATCTGGGAACAGCTGTAAATAATCAGGACCTGGTTGGAAAGGCTGGAAGCCTGGAAGCAACCCTCTGGTCCAATGTTTGCCCCACTGCTGCGCATCGATCGCCCTGGGAGTTTTGATGGGCGACTAGTTGGGCAGCAGCTTGGCTCGCAGCTGAAAGCAGGATTTGGCCCTGGCTTTGGTCTGCTGTTGTTGTCTGAATACTTCTACATTATTTGTAGGCATTAACCACGATTAGTGGTGAGATGGGGGAATTTCCACTTCTAGGAAAGAGTAAATTTTAATTCAGGGTCCAGGTGCTCAGCTGATGTGAACCTGGGGACCGGCACCAGGCCAACTTTGGGCTGGATAGTGCAAACTTGGATTAGCTGGAGGTCCAGCCCGTGGTGTACATCACCTCCTCTTCGTTTCTACGCTTTCTTTGGGAATCCTGATCTCGCAGTACAGCACCCCTCAGGACTTATCCTCCAGCACGTGATACCAGGTGGAAGGGCAAGAGAGAAGGGAAATAATTTCCTACAGCTGCTCAAAGCTTTTAAGCTGCATTTAACAACAGCAACAAAAAAGCATGATGTACCATGGGACCAGCTGGATTTTAATTAAAAAAATCTTATGAATGTGAAGAGAGCCAAAGCTCTTGCTTCCTTTCCAACGTTGCTGTTGAAATGTTTAAAAGGTGTGAGAGATTTCCAGGGCAATTCGAAAACTTTGCAGAGAAATACAAAGTTGGGTTTCACGCCCGGTCCCGTGACTTTCTTACGCCGTGACGTTGGACCGAGGAGGTGACTGAATGGTGCCTTTTGAGCTCTGTGTGTCATTTCTGGGGATGAAAATGCAGTTCTTGGTGGTGGTAGCTTGCGGTGAGACTACGTGCAGCTTACAAAGTGCCTCGGTGCAGGTTCTTACCGTACAGTCCTGCTAAGTGTGATAAAGTAGCAGCCAAAATATAAGAGAAAGCACTTTTTTTTTTTAGTTTTTTAAAGTTTGTGGCCCTTTGACAATGTGCTCTTCGTCGCCTTGCCGTGCGAGAGCCCAGAAACCCTCCTTCAGGCATACTTTTCTCATTGTCTGCAAATGCCTTCAGAAGTCGTCACCCATCAGCTGAGACGTGCGTGCTCCTGCCTCCTCGCAGCATGGAGCAGATCCTGCCCGGTGGCAAAGTCCCAGCTCAGTGGCTTTGCGTGGGGGACAGGCTGGGGGGAGCTCTGCGGTGGTTGCTCCCTGCAGACTGCAATGCTGTGCATGTGTGCAGCAAGGCTTCGGTCCAAACCCAGCTCTGCATCTTGGGATATTTTGAAGGAGGAGGTCTGTACCTCCTCTTGGAGTGACCACCTATGGTTGGGCTTGTAGGACTGCCCCAGAGACCTTTGTGGTGCCGATAAATGAGGGTCTTGGGGCTACTTTTTAGAAGAGCATATTGAATAAGAAGTTGGTAAGATCCTCTGGACTCCAGATCTCACTGGAAGGAAAGAAAAGAAGCCAGCGTGGGTAGAGCAGCTTGGAGACGAGACCTGTGATGCACCCTGGACCATCCCTTCATGGCAGGATGAGCCCTGAGGGCTTTGGCTCCACGTTGCAACCTCTGCTCCAGCCACGGACACCTTGTGCGAGAGAGCTGAGCAAGCTGCCTGCAGGCGCTCATCTCTTCAGCATCTTGCCCTCATCCTGTTCTTCATGTGCTGGACACCGCTCTCCCAGCAGCGTTCAAGGAGGAGCCATGGCTGGCTGCTTTTTGCTGGCTGAGGGGTTGGTGTTTTATAAGATCACAGTAAATGGAGGGTGGCTTCAGCTCATGTTCCCTGTGACTCTCCTCACCAGCAGGACATTGGCATCTGCTGCATTTCTTGTCCTCTCCAGAAAAAAGGAGGGGAAGAAGAAAGAGTGATACTGTAGAGGGTTGAACAGCTTGAACATGCCCATGTTCTGGTCTCATACTGGTCCTAGTCTCCTGTCATTGTTTGTCTTGTAAGTCTTTGTGGTGTCCTCAAGGAAAATGATGTGTTAAGGGTGATAAGGACCTGCTCTCAGGGCCAGGATGGACTCTCCATGCTCCCGGGCCATGAACTTTCTTGTGGTTGGGCAGCTGTAGTCTATGTGAGCGCACATCACGCTGCAGCAAGAGAAAGATGAGGAACCCTGTCCTGGGACACATCCTCTGTAAGTCTGGTGCCAAAGGAAGGCTCTTGGGGCCACCACACCACGCCAGCTCTTTTCTTTAGTCAACACGTGCATGGAAAGGTGACAAGGGCAAGAAGTTAACCGTGATGGTGGCGCAGGCGGGGAGATAAGGCAGGGTTGGGCGGGGTGAACGTGTACACACGTGAATGAGGTTGTGGCTGCTGCCCGTGGGGGCAGTTTTGATGTCAACTCCACTGTTGGGTGCAAGAAGAAGGAAGAACATATCTGCAAGCAGGGCACAGCACGGGAGCAGCTTGAAGCATCACCGTATGCCTGCACCCTCAGGCTGGAGTCTCATTGCTTGTGTACAGATGCTTTGGAGTCAGTCAGTCCCTTCCTTACTCTCCTGCTTCATTTCCTCTGTTCTCCAGTGCAACTTGTTTCTCCATCTGCTCTAGTTAGGCTGGAAGCCCCTGGAAGGTTTTAAATCCCTGAGATATTTGTACAGCACCGAGCCTCTGTGACAATAACGGGTCTGGTCCTCTCTGCTCCTGCAGCCCCGGCTGCCACCACTGATTCAGTCCAGTCCTTTCGGCGGCTGCTCTTAATCACTGAACTTATTTTGGAAGGTCTCCCGAGTTGGAGAAATAAAAGACACTTTAGAAAGGGTGGAGGAGGGGAGGGGGGAGAAATTGGCAAGAGCAATTGCTTTTTAAAAGACTACTTATTTCTTAAGATGTCCTTGCTACTGATTAACCTTTGCTCCGTGATTGCTTTAATTGATTCATGCCTTAAAGCACTCAGAAAGGTTCTGTGGGGTCATGGTGGCTCTCTCCTAAGTGCTCTCTTTCCCTGCAAAGCTTGTAAGAATTTTTGCTTGCACAAACCCCAATTCTTGCAAGAAATGCAGGTGAGTGACACCAACCTTTTTACCTTCTCCATTCCCCAGATTATCCAGCCCCCATCTTAGTGCTTTACCGCTGCGATCTCTTCCTTCCCTTCCTGCTCCCAGTTGGCAACCTGCTACCAAACCGAGCCTGGCCCATATTCCTCTGCAATTCATGGTGAATGCTGGTTTTTGGAATGATTTTTTGGCCCTTCTGTGAGAATGAGGCACTATAGGGTTGAGAACTACTGCCCTCAATAAGCCGGTTGGTGTCTTCCAGGTGGTCCTACCCACCATCTGTGGTCCCCATGACTGCTTCATGTAACCCTGCCATGGAGAATTTCTGTGGTTGCCCTTTGTATGGCAGCAGGGATAGACCCACAGCCAAGGGGGAAGATGACCCACTGACATTGGGGTGTCCTTGGGCTCTCCATGCTGCCGGTTGGGTGACAACAGGTGGTCCCATCCACCTCTGTCCCGGTGGAGCTGGGTGTGAGACACAAGTGGCAGAAACTGCTATTTGGAAGGAGGTGCTCGGTGGGCTGGAGGGAAGAGAAACACGCTTTACAGGTGAGAAGGCCTTTAGCAAAGAGATAGAAGGTGTTGTCATCTGGAAGTGCCACCAGGGGTGGTGTCAGGAGAGCCTGCATGGGGTGTCAGAGTCTCACCTGCTGGCTCCTGGCACCGAGCCGGTGCATGTTTGTCGCTGCCAGCTGTAACTGCAGGGCCCTTGTGCCTTGACCTGGGCACAGACATCCAGGGCGGGCTCCCAAGCACTGGAGAAGCTAAACCAAGCAGGAAAAAAACTGAGCAGGGCAAGGTCCATCATGTGCTTGGCAGTGCCTGGCTCTCCCAGATCCTGATAAACACTTTCCTCATCCTGGTAGCTGACGTTTGCCTGGTGTGAGCTTTTCTATGGGGGTGTCTTCCATGGGCTTTGGTGCCCGTACCAAGGCAGCTTGTGAAGCCCAGGATGCAGAAGTTCCTTGAAGGGGAGCTGGTAGTTGTCACAGGGCTGAACTGGGCTTGCTGGATTTGAATGACGAATGCCTCTTCGTCTTGGGTTGGGTTCATGCCCTGGCACTTTGGACATGTGTGGGACAGTTCGTCTGGCCTGTTTAGACATCTGCCCTTGGATGAGTAGAGTTGGGCCCATTTCTTTTCTCTGGCTGTACCAGGGCATCAGGGTGACCACTCAAACACAGAGAAGAAGAGTCCAACCGCTCTTCCAGGAAGACCCAGGGAGGAATGAAAACACCTACCCCAAGCTCTGCAACTAAATAAATTGTTCTCTTCCTCCAGGCTGCCAGGATGTGAGCACTGCTGGGCACTGATCCAGCAGAGCTGACTGCGTGGGGTGTCCTGGGCCCTGAGGAGGTCCATCGAGGTTCTGCCCACAGGTTGTCTACACGGGGTGATGCCCACACAGCGAACCCCACTGATCTTCCTGCCTTGCTAAGCAGACTCCATGGCTCACACCGGCAGATGGATGAAAATCAAATGAGCTCTACGGTCCCCATCTGCTTCTCTTGTTGTGCTGGTGGTGCAACCCTAAGTTGGGAAACTGAGGCTCTGGGTGACGGCTCTGCTGTGCCTGTAGGTTGGTGTCAGGTCAGGGGATTTGAGCACGGATATGGCGTGTCAGACTATCATTTTGCTCTGAAGTGGGTTCAAAAGTTTGCTGAGGTGGCTTATGCAGAAGTGTGGTAGTGTTTAATTAGCTAGAAAGGATTTTCCTCTGGGAACAGCAGAACCACGTTCTTATGGTGCAAAAATGGGCCAGCCCTGATGCTTTTGGATACTGTAGATAACTAAAGAGGGAAACCTCTGGCCAGCGGCACAGAAAGCATCCTTTCCTCTCTTTTTCTCCCCTCCTTGCAGGGGTGTTTTGCTCCAAAGTCTGAACTTTAAGACCCGCAGCCTGGGGGAGGGCCAGCGCTGGGGGCTTCGGCACGGTAGCCATCCAGGGCCCCCGGCTTTTGTTTGGGCTGAATAGCACTCTGCAGCGCTGCCGGGCGGAGGTATGCGATCTGCAAACCTCTTTTCTTCCCTCCTCTTGGCTGACGGACAAAGTCTTCCCTCGGAGACGATGCTCGCGGCGGTGTGCTGCCCTCGGTTGGGCTGTGGAGCCGGAGAGGGTCCCCCACGCTGCGTCCCAATCTCCTCGTCTCCCCTTAACAGCAGGGCACAAAGAGCCGCTTAGGCATTCACAGGAGCAGAGAGGGACCCAAGCCAGGACATGCTGAACTGCACAAAGTAGGATTTATCTTCAAAGAAATATTTCGCCCCTTTCTAAGCTTCTTTTTTTTATTTTTTTTTTTTCCAAGGGATTTATTCCTCCTCCCCCACCCCACCAGGCAGGCTTTGAGCCGTGGAAACACTTTTTGCCTCCCCGTGGTGGCTTTTCAACGGTGGGAGAGTGACTTCTTAGAAAGCTGCAGGCCACCCAGGGGCCAAGCCCGGGGCCGTGCCCCATGCTGCTGCTGGTGATGTTGCATGGCCCCAAGCCCAGCGAGGGCAAAACCTTTCCCTTCTCCTGTTGACCGCACTGCAGTGTGGGGCGCAGCGTTGCACCCCAATTTGGTCATGCTGAGCCTCCATTTTCAGACTTGGCCTGCAGGTATGAGCTTACTGATGCTCCCGATTCCCTCTTTGGGTGAGCAAAATGACACCTAGATGGGGACATCTTGCTGCTGCCAGCTGGGACCAGCATCTGGCTGGGTGGTGGAAGGTCTCCATGTGGTCACAGCTGACCACTTTTGAGGCTAATTTCTGATGTACCAGAGTTTTTCAGGCCCTTCCATGACCAAACTGGGCCCTACCCACTTTTTTAGTACAGAGCAAAATATGGAAAACTGACATGAAAGTACAAATTTCTGCTGTGTTTAAGTCATTTGACGCTGGATTTTGGGACTACTTTTCTATCTTCAGCCAGAAGCCCCTCTGCCCCATTACCATCAATAAAGCCATCAGCAACTGCTGCCACCTGGGGCTAGGAGAGCACCTTGCGTTGGACACAGGTCACCCTTTCCTCCCCTTGGGACTGGAGCATCCTCTCCCCAGAGCAGCGAGGGCTGACAAGCCAAAATTGTCCCCATCTATGCCCAGACCCACATATCTTTTCTCCTTGCAGTGGAGGGATGCTGGTGGTGCACAAACCTCTGCAGAACCAAAACCACCCAGCCCTTTCAGGAGGTTTCTGAGTAATAATAATGGACAGGAATGTGCTTGAGTCCAGCCAAAGCTGTGGCATTTATGAAAAGTCTTTCTCCACCTCTTCTTTTTCTTCCCCCCCTCCCCTTTTTTTTAAAGCTACTATTCATCAGCTTTATTCAAAACACTCATTTTGCTCCTAGCGGGCAAGAGGGAAAATCTATTGTAGCGCCGTGAGACCCTTTTACAAACACGATGATTTCCCCTTGCCTGTTTCCACACGAAGCTGAAAACATTTCTATAAAATCCATTGTAAACGCTCTGAGGCTTGGCCAATGATTTCCTGGGCAGACATTTGTTAACGTAGCCCACAAAGTGCTTTGCAAATGATAAAAAATAAAACAACCCAGCTGTAATTTCTAATGACGATGATTATGATTAAGCGAGGTTTCTGCAAGTGGTTGTGGATAATGAGTCATCCCCAGGGAGCGGACAGTGGGGACAAACATGCTCCAAAAATTAAGAGATGTACCTTGAAAGGCGGAGCGACACCGAGCAATTTGGGGGGAGGGATGGGGGAGAGGAAAAAGTGATCTGTGCAAAAACGTGGTTCAACTTTGGAGCTTTATTTCCCGTGATGGTCACTGTGGAAGAAAGCCAGGGACTGAGGTGCCTTTTCTACCCTAAATCCTCATGGCCAACGTCTGGTTTTGTTTTAAGGAGAATAGATCCCACCTCGGAGTGAGGCTTGCATCGCCACGCAGGGGTACGTGTAGAAGTTTGGGGCTGGTGGCAGCGTTACCAAACCTGCATCCCTCATCCCCAGCAATGGGGGTTCCTCAAGGGAACGGACCCCACAGAATCGAGTGGTTGCCTCAGAAGATCTTGCCTGAAAGCATTTTCATGCGACCACAGGTGAGCAGGCCATACCGCCCATTTCCAGCAGAGCCTCTGCTGTGTGTCTGACCTTTGGACAGTAGCACAGAGAGTGATGGGAATAAGTCCCTGTGCAATCCTAAGAGATGCAGGATTTTGGCTGTATTTGTAGGTTAATTTGTTTGAAATGGGCTTGATTATTTGCGTCTGTTCAAAGTGTGGTGGCGTATTACAAAATAGGCACTGGAAGGGGCTGCTCAGGGAAGGGATTGAGTCCCCATCCCTGGAGGGATTTAAAAGCTGGGCAGACGTGGTGCTTAGGGCCAGGGTTTAGTGGTGGGATGGCAGGGTTAGGAGAACGGTTGGGCTTGATGATCTTAAAGGGCTTTTCCAACCTAAATGATTCTATGATTCTATGAAAACACAGGGCATTAACCTTGGTGGAAACCTCCCCGTAGCTTTGAAAACCACAGGCTTTGCATCTTGGAGGTGTACTCCAACAAATGAAATGGGGAAATATTATCCCTGCAGTCGCAGGAGCAGTTACTCCTTGTTAACCCCTTCTACTTCCACGTTAGTTTGTTATTTCTTGCGTTAAGCCCCGTTGTGTCTTTGTGCTAATGGCTGTCATCTTCCACCTGAAAGCCAACAGCTCATCGAGGCATGAGACGTACTTTGCACGTGTTTGCCCCAGACTGCACACACTCCTCGGGATCCCCCACACAAGTAAGGTATAATTAAGGCTTATAAAGACTCTGTTGAAAGTCTTAGTGATAAATTATAATTATCATCTGCCAGAGAAAGGCAGGGATATAGAGTATATTCCCTATCATAGGGAGATTATAACTAGCTTCATTTTATTTGATTCTTTTTCCTTTCCTGTGTTAAACCTCGTTAATTCCCTGAAAAGAAACCGAAGGCACATGATGGAGAAATTAAAGGGATCCCAGGCTGTGATCCAGATCCTTGGGCAGACTCCCTAGGGTAGAAATGCAGGTTTAAGGGATGCTCTTTGCTGGGCTTCTCTGGCTGGTGGCAAGGTCTGTGTGCAGCTCGTGGTGATGGTGATCAGCTTGCCAGGAGGTTGATTTTACTCCTTCACATCTGTTGGTGTGATGCTGTGGAAGAGTCCCAGGCGGAAGGGTAGGAAATTATGCTCCAGCGAGAGGTGGAATGGCACCAGAAGTCTCCACACAAGGGAGCTCTGGGTGCTGGGGAGGCTCAGCTCAGGCTCAAGGCACCTCTTCTGCCTAGCATGAGGTTCCCTTTCTCTCCAAATCCCTTGGGCATGGTGGCATGGGCAAGGTGAACATCACCCCTATCTCCTGCCTGCATCAGGCTTCACATGCCATCAAGATCACAGAATCCCAGAATGACAAGGGTTGGAAGGGACCTCGGGAGATCACCCGGTCCCACCCCCCTGCCCAAGCAGGCTCACCTAGAGCAGGGGGCACAGGACATCGTCCAGGTGGCGGTTGAATATCTCCAGAGAAGGAGACTCCACAGTCCCCCTGGGCAGCCTGTGCCAGGGCTCGGTCACCCTCAAAGTCAAGAAGTTCTTCCTCACGTTCAACTGAAACCTCTTCTGCTTCAGTTTGTGCCCACTGCCCCTTGTCCTGGCACTGGGCACCACTGGGAAGAGTCTGGCTCCATCCTCATGACATCCAACCTTAAGATATTTGTATGTGTTGATGAGGTCCCCTCTCAGCCTTCTCTTCTCCAGGCTGAACAAGCCCAGCTCCCTCAGCCTTTCCTCGTAGGGGAGATGCTCCAGTCCCCCCATCATCCTTGTTGCTCTCCTCTGAACTCTCTCCAGGAGTTCCTCATCTTTCTTGAACCGGGGAGCCCAGAACTGGACGCAGTGCTCTAGGTGGGGTCTCAGTGATGCTTGGGGCAAGCTCACCATGCTGAGGTGCTGAGAAATGACCAACTCCACATCCTTCATCTGGCTCCTGGTACCTGTCTATTTTTCTTTCCAAATCTCTACCTGCAGCTGACTGGGAAGTGTGTTTGTAGTATCTGGAAAGAACTCTGCACCCACCTGCCCACGCGTTGTAGGATATTGTGTCGGAGAAAGCTGGGTAGATGCAGGAGAAAGGAAAGGGAGAAAGCATGGACGTGAAAGGTCCAAAGAAAAAGCTATAGGGCAATGCCAGATTTGGCTGTTGTACCTGTTTACCCACTGGAAGATGAATGCCCCAGCTTTACAGCACCAAAAAAGACAAGGGCACTCTCTCTTGCTTATGCACTGGCCTCTCAAGCAAGCTCTGCTTGCAGAATTTTCTGTGTTCAGCCCCGGCAGCTGGATATGTTTCCTGCTTTTTCTCCCCTGCTCCTTCCCCCATCACCTCCCCGGGGCTATTTCTCATGCTTTTCCTCACTCCCTGTCAAGCAGTGGGATACGAGCAGCCCTGTCCAACTGCCGGCGCTTTCGGGGACTCTTATCTGCGAGCAAACAAAGTCTCTATTTGCAAGGGAAAGACCTGAGATCTCTTGGGTTTATGGAGCTGAAAAACATATGTTACCGCTTTCACGGCTCACTTGCTAAGGAGTCCTAAACTTTGCTCTCCTACCGATGCGTGTTTTCCTGCTTGCTCTTTGCTCCCGTGGCTTTCCCACCGAATCACTGTTTGCTGTTTCCCTCCTCTATCCCTTTACCTTTGCCTGGCAGAGATGGGCAGGGATTGCAGGCGACCTCTAAATTTTTGGAGCGCTCTGCTTCAAATCTAGATGCAAGGCAAGATACGAGGCCTCCTGCTACTTCCTGGCAATGACTGAACTCCTCCAAATCCTAATGCCGACCTCCTGTCTTTTGGCCTCTGCATCTGCTGCATGTTGTGGAGTTGTTCTCCCCTTAGGTAGATGCTGGGTCCAGACACTGGGTTATTTCTTAGGGCCAGATGCTTGTGAATTCAAATGCTTCAATGTTTGACGTGGTCTGAGCCATGGCAGACTCAGCCAGACCTTGGGAGAGATGTTTTATGGCTTCTGCAGGTGTAAGAGCAGGCTGATAATTTGCAAGCAAGGAGGAAAGTGTGGGCTGGAGGGTCACGGAGAGCCTGAAGAGTGGCTGAGGTGTAAGGAAGGAGCTTGCATTAAATGAAACACAATATATGAGCATATGAAGGTGCACCTGAACCTGGCAGAAGGTGTGGAGGTAAAAGGGAAGAAGTGATGCTTGTCTGGAAGGACACAGATAAAGAGAAGAAAGGGGTGCCTGCAGATCTGACTACATTTTGAGCTGAGAAGGACATTTCTTGCTGCCCTTGTGTTTGCCCTTACCTTCCTCATCCACACACGGGACTTGTCACCACTAATTGGGGTTTCTCCTGGACTTCTCCTGGAGGTGCCACTGGAGCGTTTGCTGATACCAGCACCAGCACAGCTGCAGAGGGAGATGAGCTCTTCTTAGGGGTCACTGCCTTCAGAGTGAAGTAGCCTAAATATCTTGGGAGTCGTCTCTGGTTTTCCTTATCCCTGTCAACTCTTTCCTTTGCATCTACGCACAAGCAGTGCCTTTTTTTCCTGGTGTCTCAAGCATCTCCTGTGCTTTATTCCTCAGCAGAAACCCAGCAGTCCCCTACAGCTGTGGGGCAGGGTGGCTCCAAGTGTCCCAGTTGTTTTTTTTTCCTATGTGAGTCCCATATGCTCAGAGGGAGCAGGAGCAGCCCTGGGTCAGGTCATGACCTGGGGCTTGGCAGAGTGGTTTCTGCTTTGGATGAGAGCTTGCTGATCCCACGAGATGTGATATAACAGGCATATTGACCTCCCTGGTCTCCATCCTCCGTCGGTCTCTGGTTCTATTTCTGGATGGGTCTGGCAGATGACTGCAAGGCCTTTTGTGCATAGCCATTTCTCTTTTGAGCAGAGATGGATATCAGCCACAGTAGCTCTCATCCCCTAGTAAGAACAGATGCTGGCAAAGGATGGGAGGCAGTGGTGAGATCCTTCTTATAAACAGCTCCAAAGAATTGTTTTCCTGGGTGCAGAATTTGCCAACTCAGATGCCTAAACTTAAGCCTTGTAAATGCTGTTTCCCAAAATTTGGCAAGGGCTGGGTGCCACCATGCCTTGAGGACCTTGTTTGAGGTGCCTGGGCTCAGCTCTTTGAATTTCTTGATACTGAAAGCTGTTGTTGCTATAGTGGTACTGCTAAACACCTTGGACAACAGGGTCAATGGGAATTGAGGGGATGTGAGACACAAAGGTTTTTGTCCTTCTTTGGCCAACCTGATGTTTTCGGGAGGGCTAGGGATTGATGGAGGTGGTTGTGGAAAGGAGGTTGTGTTCCTCTCTTCTTCCCTCCCCAGCCTCCCCTGTGATGAAGGGTCCCTTCCCCAACAAACCCATGGCTTGGAGTGGGAAGACTAAGGCAGGAGTTCATTAAATTCATAATTATAGAGATGTTCTTCCGTGCTCTGGTGCATAAAGCTGAAAACACCTTTCCCTTGCCACTGGGGGTGAGTTCAGGGTGAATTATTTAAGCATTTGGATGACCAAGGCCAGCTGATGTGTTTGATACAAGGGAGAAACTGGATGCTGCCAGTGTTGAGTAGCCTGTGCTATGGGCACACAGGTCTGCCCTGGCAGGGCTGGGGTTGTTCACCACGGCCTGCTATGGCTACCATGTGCCAAAACCCATGGGAAATACAAGGAGAATCCATACGAGGATGCTCTGAGGTGGAGAAAACATGGACTACGAGGAAAGACTAGAAAAGCCGGGGTTGTTCAGTCTAGAGAGGGCTTGGGGAAAGGCATCCAAAGCTGTGAAATAGGTAACAGTGGAAAAGTTTAAACCATTCTTTATATCCACCATGAACAGGGCATGAAGTAGCGGGCTTAAACTGTACCACAAGCGATTAGACTTTGGGGAGAAAACCAACCAACCTTTTAATGTTAAAGCTAGTTCAGACTGGATTAGCCTGTCTTGGGAGCTGGTGGGATCTCCATCACTGGCAATTTTTATGAGACTAACACCTATATTTAACACCTGACATGCTGCTGTAGCCAGCTGGGTGGAGAGAACAGTGTTTTGAGGTCTCTGTTATCTCTGTTTTCCTGTCAAATCCTATGTGCTCATAGGTAAATATTGACGTGTGAGCCTCGTGTCCGCACCAGGAATGCGAGGAGCAAACCTCATGGCCTCTGCCTGCAAAACTGCTGATTTTGATCTGGCGTCCTGAATTCCTGTCGCTGAAGGAGAAGGGCTGGGGAAGAACCGATGCTGTGGTTCAGTGATAGGGAAACTCATGGTTTAGAGATCCTCGTAGGAGGTAACAAAAACCGCAACCCCATGGCACATGACACCCTTCTGGTTAGAGCTCTTGACGGTTCGAATATATTCCAAAGATGTGGCTGGGGTAACCTGGTAATTGCTGGGTTTGTGCCAGGTGTACTTGAGGACGGCTGATGAAGACAGCAGGATCAGCTATCGTCCTCACTCCTCGCCGGCGGCATAATGCCCACACCCCCCGTCTGCCTGTGCTCTGGGTAATTCAAGAGCAGGATCACCATCTTGCCACGTGAGATTGGCATGAATTTTTTACTATGGAGTGACCTACTGGTGCCCAGATCCAAAACTGCTGAGCTTCTAGGGATGGCTTGAACTCCACCACATCCAAGAGCCCTGGGTGGGCAGACACGCCTGTCTCAGGAAAGTATTCAGGGCACGGCACGCTTGGGCACTGGTTCTCTTAGTAATAGTCCAAAGTGAACCCCCTTTTGTTTCATTTCCATCTCCTTGCACCCTAGCTGCCAATAGACTGGGAGATTTGGAAAAAGGGTACCAGGGATGCATCATTCCAGTTGTAACTTGGGTCTTGTGTCTCTGTTTTATTTGTGCCTTCTGCAAACTGATCAGTTTTTTGGAAGGCTCAATTTGCAAGGATTTATCCATTGATTTCTGCAAAGACACACTGGGCTATGAGTTATCTGCAAACAATTTAAGTGTGCATTTCATCCATGGGTATAGTGCAGCAAATTGTCCCCTCTTGTTCTTAAATGGCTGTCATTGCATCGGGTAAATGAGGGAAATTGGAATTCTAGGCTGGGAATCTGCAGCAGACATGCCTGGATTTGGATATGGCACGTTTTAATGCAACAGAAAACCATTTCTGGCTATGTCTGTACTCTAAAGAAGGGCTGGATAATGGTGTTTCTTTATATGCCAATTCAAGGCTTCTTTTTCTAAATCTTTCCTTGTGGTCTTGATAGTGCCCTGCTGGGCGAACCACTCTTTGCTGGCCCAACCCCCTGTGCTATTTGCTTCACTGTTAACTACATCGCTTGCAATTTACCACCAAATTCTTTGTTTGAAATCTCAAATATAGACCTCCCATGGGTGCATCTTTACAGCTACTCTTCCTACCTTTTGAAAAACTGTGCCAGGTAAAGCTATTTCAGTCAGGCCATAATTTTTCCTTAAGGGATCAGTCTCTGCAGTGCTGCAGTTTTTGCCAGGACACGAGACCTGTGTACCTGGGGAGTTTGAGTCCCTTTCCTACAAGAGCGAGTTAAACTGGTAGAAGGTTGCAGACAGGTCACAGTGGTGTTGAATTAGTTCCCGTGGCTAAGCCTAGGCTCAGGCTCACCTGATATAATTTGAGACCCTGCACAGAGTGCTTACGTTAGTGATTTAATTTCCCAGAGCTCCTGGTAGAGTCAAAAGGAGGCAGAGGTTCCCTCAGAGGGGTTTCAGAGCACCTAAGTTACAACCAGGAGCACCACTGACTGCTGAGGGGACTTGCAATGACCATGCTTTTCTCTTAGACATCTCACTTAGGTATATAAAATTAGGTGGGGTGTCCTCAGCCAGTTCCCTGCCGGTTGCAGCATCCTCTTGAGAAAACTTCCTCTCTTTTTTTTTTTTTTCCTGATATGAAAAGCTTGCCCAAAAGGAAAGGAGGGTTAGGGTCTCCCCGTAAAACTTGTGGTCTTGTTTCAGGAGGACAATGAGATAAAGCTACTCAGATGGAGGCCAGTTCCACCAGCCTCAAGAGGCTCAAGTTTGGGAAGCTGAAGGTGGTGCGTCGGCGCTTGCTGCAGAGGTATGAGCACCAGCCCTTCATCTCCTGTCTGGCTGGTTTCTACAGCTGCCGGTGGAAGCGGTACCAGCGCGGAAGGACCGAGCCTGGGAAATGCTGCTGCAAGATGGTAAATCAGCTCAAAATCAGGGCAGACATTGTTTTCTGTGTAGGGACAGGTCAGTCCAAGCCGAGAAGTGGTTGATGTCATGGGCCAAAGGCATCCCTCCCCAACATCACAGCATCATGGAATGGCAAGGGTTGGAAGGGACCTCAGGAGATCATCTAGCCCAACCCTCCTGCTAAAGTAGGTTCACCTAGAGCATGTTACACATCATTTGGAGCCCACTGAGATCTGTTGGGTTTTGGCTCTAAGCAATTGATGTATTGCTGTGTTTCCATAGCAGGCTGAGTTTGTCTGTGCCACCACGCAGTTAACAAATGTGTGGTGGCAGGAAAGGACCTTGCACCAAACCCTTCAGGCCAGTGAAACCTCTCAGAGCCATAGGATCAAATCAAAGAAGGAAAATTTGGGCTGGGTGTGCAGTAAAGAGGGCTGCTGCATAGTGCAACTCCCTCTCACATGAGGTGGTTAAAATCTTGTTCATTTGCAAAGTCATGAGAACTGTTTTCCCTGAAAATAAATACTGCGGAGTATATTTTGAGGCCATCCCCTTGGTCACAGAGGACAGGGGGAGGTCATCTCCACCTCTGCTTCTGGATGTGCAGCACCAAGCCACGTGTTTTACGGACAGTCTGAAAGTGTCTGCCATTTGCTGTGCTTGCTTTGGGGTAAAATCATAGAATGTTTTGGGTTGGAAGGGTCCCTAGAGGTCATCTAGTCCAACCCCCTTGCAGTGAGCAGGGACACCTTGAACCAGATCAGGTTGCTCACAGCCCTGTCCAACCTGGTCTTGAATGTTCCCATGGATGGGGCCTCCACCCCCTCTCTGGGCAACCTGTTCCAGTGTTTTACCACCCTCATTGTAAAGAATTTCTTCCTTAGATCTAGTCTAAACCTACCCTGTTTTAGTTTAAAACCATTACCCCTTGTCCTGACACAGCTGGCCCTACTAAAAAGATTGTCCCCATCTTTCCTATAGGCCCCCTTTAGGTACTGAACGGCCGTAATCAGGTCTCCCCGCAGCCTTCTCTTCTCCAGGCTGAACACCCCCAACTCTCTCAGCCTGTCCTCATAGGAGAGGTGCTCCAGCCCTCGGATCATTTTTGTAGATAAGGCTCTGATCGCTTTTCCTTCCTCTCCCTCTCCAGCGGGAATGTGTGTTTTTCCCACTGCTTGTTGGAGCTTTCTGCTTTTCGCTGGTCTTTCTGTATATGTGGGGTGAAGCGAAAAATGACTACAATAACTTTGACTGGTAAGTACCATCTTTTTCTCCTCTCCCACTCCTCGGGCAGGTCCCCAGGGTGGCAGGGCACTGTAGCCATGAGCCAAAGAGCTGGCTCCTTAAACTCTTGGTTACAGCATCTGAATTGAAAGTCCAGTGACTTCAGAGGTGCTGAGGCTCTGCACTTTGCTTGGCTACAATTTTTAGGTGTAAGTGTGAAATTTGGGAGAAAGGGGAGAATCATCATCACAAAAACTGTGAGCGAAGGGGACTTACTACCTTTTCCCTTTCTCTGAGTCTTCCTCCCTCCCCGTTCCCCCTGAAGAAATGTAGTGGCTGGCATCAGAGGCATTGCACCAGCTACCTCACTGCAAAGAAAACTGCATGTTCCCAGGCTCAAAAATAAGAAATAACTGATGGGAATTTATGCAAATCCTTTCCTTCTGCAGTACATAGGTAACAGTTATGCAAATCTGTCCCCTAAAATGAAATAAAACCAGCTCCGATATTATGGGGAGGAGAGGTGTAATAATATTATTCATCCTTATTGAGCCTTTGGGTAATCCCTCTGCAGCTCCTCCAGCTTTCTGGTGTTTTCTCCTTCAAAACCTGACCCAAATGCCCTTTTTGCTGCCATGCCCTACACAACCGCAGGTGGACGAGGTGGGCTGTTGGCTTGAGTCGTGTCATCTTACTGGTTCCCCAGGCTGCCTTGCCTGCAGCAAGGCCTTGCCTCCAGAGAGCAAGGCCATCGATTTGGTCCTGTATTTTACCACCCCAGCACATTGGGGTATTAGTCTGGTGGCTAATGCAACCATGGGTATGGGAAAGGAGGCTCTTAACCACTTTTGCATGTTACAGGGTAGGTTATTGCTCCCTCCCTCTTTGTTTTATTGATTTGAATATTTCAAAATTCCAAGGAACAGGGCTGTGGTTCCCCTCCAGTCCATGTGCTAAACACAAACACTATCATCATATTTTATTGCTTTTTAGGTATAACTATGGGAACCTGGGCTTCTGGTTTCTCTGGTCTCTCGTTCTCCTGATTGTGGCTGCAATCTTGTTCACGTACATCACACTGTTATTGGTAAGTAATGCTCCTGCTCCTTGTAGGCTGACCATGATTTATGGTCCTAAAAACTATACATAGAGATGTCTTTAATGGGTCAGACCAAAGCTCAGCCTAGCCCCGCATATGACCCTTAGGCAGTGGATACCTGGGGAAGATTGGGAACATGAGTGTTTATGGTACTTTCTCCCCATGTCCACCTGCAAATGACCAATCTCAGCGTGGGGGTCTCTGAGCCAGCTGTAGTTTCTGTGATGTATCTCAATGATTTCCCTTCAATAAATGTGTCCAGTCTCTCCTTGACCCCAAGGAAATCTGAGCCAGCAGTGGCTGGATTTAGATTTAGGGGAAGCTAAAGATTGTTGCTTGGGCAGCAAGGAAGTTTAGGGAGGTGGGGGTTGGTCTCTGCTCCCAGGGAAGGGGCGATGGGATGAGGGGCAACGGCCTCAAGTTGTGCCAGGGCAGGGTGAGGTTGGACATGGGGAACAATTCCTTCCCCAAAGGGCTGTCAGGCACTGGAAGGGGCTGCCCAGGGAAGGAGTTGAGTCCCCATCCCTGGAGGGATTTAAAAGCCGGGCAGACGAGGTGCTTAGGGACAGGGTTTAGTGGTGAGATGGCAGGGTTAGGGCTTGGTGATCTTAAAGGGCTTTTCCAACCTAAACATTTCTATGATTCTATGGGGCTCCAAATCATGTAGTGGTGGTGTTATTCCATCAAAGCTGAGTTATTCCTCTAATCCTGAGTATAAATGCTCATTAGAAGAAGGGGAACGTTATCACTGAAGCTTCCTTAACTCTGCCTGCTTTGCTGAGGGTTTCTCTCCAGGTAGAGACTGCAGACGTGGTCACAAAATGCTCCTGAAGAGGAATGTTCCTGAAATCTTCACTTTTCCAAATCGTGTGAAATTTTCTCTAGACTTAGAATCATAGAATAGAATCATAGAATTGTTTAGGTTGCAAAAAGACCTTTAGGATCATCAAGCCCAACCATTCCCCTAACCCTGCCATCCCACCACTAAACCCTGTCCTAAGCACCTCATCTGCCTGGCTTTTAAATCCCTCCAGGGGTGGGGACTCGACCCCTTCCCTGGGCAGCCACTTCCAGTGCTTGACAGACCTTTTGGGGAAGACATTTTTCCCAATGTCCAACCTAAACCTGCCCTGGCACAACTTGAGGCCATTTCCTCTTGTCCTATCAGTGTTGCTTCTGATCTGCTGTCTGCTTTGGTTACTGGAAACATACCAAAAGCAAGCTTTTCCTAAAATTTCTATCTAGTCATCCTTTTCCCCTGTCCTTTCTCTCATAGGGACCCCCCAAATAAAGACAGATCCACATCTGTGTTTCCACCCTCTGCATCCAGGCTAAGAAATCACTTTAGCTCCAGGGACTGGAGTCCACGTTCAGTCTCTTGCCTGCTCCAGCTTTCATTTTGAAATGCCAGGTGCTGAGGGTGAGGTGATGGCTTTGACTCACCTCTGTGACCAAGACAACCAGCTTTTATCATCAATTACTGCTGTTCTTCCCCATTCCCTGGTGTGTCATCATATAGGCAGTCTGTGAATTGCTCTTGGCAGGGAATCTCTTTTTGCTTTGTTCATGCAGTGCCTAACAGAATAGGTTTCTGTCCTTTGTCCCTGCTAAATAAATAGTGATTTTATTCTAGTGCTAGCAATAAAACACCAAAGTGGTAAATAGGACAGCTGCTTGGCCATGCCCACAGCCATCAATAACATCATAAATGCCTTGGACTAACTGAGCTCTGAGTAGGACAAATAAAAATATTTAATTACAGGGATTTTGTGACACCCTGGTGCCCTAGGGCTCAACATCTATTGTTCAGCAAAGCCTACCTGGCTTTCCCAGTGGCTGTGGGACAGTGTGGGTGGTTTGGCAGTTATGATGCTACTTTGGGCAACTCAAGCTTTGCCAGAGATGCCCGTGTGACACAGATCGTACCTCAGCAGGCTGTGCATCTGGAGTCAGCCTCAGGATCGGACTGACCCATCATAGCACGTGCTGGAAATGGACTTTATGTGATTTCCTGGGCTTGAGGAGCCTGAAGTCCTTGGGGCCAGTGTGTCAGCTTGCTCATGCTCTGTCTGGATCCAAACATCAGCCAGTGTCCAAGCAGTGGACTTTGTTGGAGGAGTTTCATGTCTTTGGTAGCAGGGATGTGGTGGCTGCAAGCTATCAGGGCAGGTGGTAGGCAAAGTGAAGCCAGAAATGTAGATGGAAAGTAGAAGGTGAAATTGGTGCCCTACAGGTTCAGTTTGGTCTCGGTCCCACTCTTCATTGTGTAGACACATCTTCCTCCTCTCAACATCTCCATTCTACCTAATGAGGCTAACAGCACTCGCTTTCCTCAATGTCGTGGTTTAACCCCAGCTGGCAACTAAGCACCACGCAGCCGCTCGCTCACTCCCCACCAGTGGGATAGCATTGGAAGAGTAAAAATGAGAAAACTCATGGGGTGAGCTGAAGACAGTTCAATAGGTAAAGCAAAAGCTGTGCACATAAGCAAAGCAAAGCAAGGAATTTGTTCACTACTTCCCATCGGCAGGTGGGTGTTCAGCCATCTCCAGGGCAGCAGGGCTCCATCACACTTAATGGTGACTTGGGAAGACAAATGCCATCACTCCAAATGTCCCCTCCTTCCTTCTTCTTCCCTCAGCTTTATTTCCTGAGCATGACGTCATATGGCATGGAATACCCCTTGGGTCAGTTTGGGTCAGCTGTCCCGGCCATGTCCTCTCCTTGTGCACCCCCAGCCTGCTCGCTGGTGGGGTGGGGTGAGCAGCAGAAAAGGCCTTGACTCTGTGTAAGCCCTGCTCAGCAATAGCTAAAACATCCCTGCGTTATCAACACTGTTTGCAGCACAAATCCAAAACACAGCCCCACACCAGCTACTGTGAAGAAAATTAACTCTATCCCAGCCAAAACCAGCACACTCAGGAGAGTGAAACACAGATAAATCTGAAAGAATACGAGGACTTTGGATACTATCAGACAAGGCCTACAAGAGAAACACCTTGGAGGTGCCTCCGCTCTGGGGACAGCCCCTGCAGTGAGGGTCCATTTGCTCCTTGCTTTCATGAAGCTGTTAAGTGACCCACCCAAAGCGATTGAGTATTTCTGAGGGCACTTGCCCTGTTTGATTGCATCACCATGTCATCATGTCTCATTCGGCAAGATTGCTGCACGGATCTATGCTGAGCAGTGGGTGTTGGGAAGCATGAGGTCCCACACGGTCAGAGCTGTTGCCTAAATAGTATTAGGTCTTTAAGGAAAGGGGAACAAGGAAAGTAATCACCACCACCATTCATGCTCCCCCTATCTCAAAGCACGCAGGGTCATACGACGGTCACATGCCTGCATTCAGGGTCTTTTGATGACAACTGTGGCTTGGCCATGCTCATCCCAGCAGGGCTTATCGAATCATGGGATCATTTAGGATGGAAAAGACCTTTAAGATCATCAAGTCCAACCGTTAACCTAACCCTGCCATCCCACCACTAAACCCTGTCCCTTTCAGAGAAGGACTCTGCCAGGAATCACGCCTCCATCACTGTTTGCAGAGCTTCCCCATCAGACCGTCTGGCCTTCCACTGTAGCTTTTGATGAACCACCCAACAAAACACTAGCAGCCTCACAGGTTAATAAGCGCAAACCAGTGCTTCCATATCTAAATAAATCTGTCATTTTGGGTACTATATGTTAGCTGGATCACTCTAATACATTTCAGACAACTGATGACCAAATAGACCCCCACAATGAGTTACATCCCTCATTCTGGTTGAACAGTATCGGATAGAGACTATCCCCACACGTGTTGCAGGAAGGACTGGAGACCTTCACCCAGGCAATGTTTCCCTGTGATGTTTTGCATCAGCAGCCCATCAACATCAAAAAACCTGAGCGCACTGATGTCCTGGTGGCAGTAGAGAGATTTTATAGCAACCAGTGGCAGGTCTGGTTTTGTTTGTGAGCACCATACCCTCTTCCTTAATGATGGCACCCAACGGGAGCCTGCAAGCCTGCTTCCATGACCTTATTGTGAACCACTGTAGCAAACACTCTTCTGCCCACCGGCCACCAGCAGATGAACAAAACGCTGCACAACAAAGCACTCGCTGTCTGCCCAAAGACGCTCTCCATCTGCTTGCATCATTGTAATTTTTTCAGACAATCAGTTTCAATTAATTCAATTGTTATCTCTCTGCAAGACAATTTTCTCATCCCCATTAGAGCTAAAAGGTTAAGCTGAGGGGTCTAATTGCACAACAGTTCATGCTCAGTGGAGAAGAAAAAAACTTTTCTTGTTCAGTCTTTCAAACACCAACATAATCTTTTCCTCTCTGCTTTCCAACCATGTTTGTTACAACGGTTTTGGGGAGGTGATTCGTGACTGCACAATACGAAGAGGTTCAGGTGTGTTGTGGCCTCTGCATTTGTAGGCTAAGAAAGAACTCAAAATTGTACATTGGCACTGAAGTCCAAAAACTGATCTCAAACCTCCATCCCTAGGAGACTAGGATACCAGAGAAGTTCTGAGTTGTTGCATTTTTTCCAGAAAGCGAATGTAGGGACCTGGATTCTGCTGTTGTGAACACCTACATGAACAGATGTTTTAGGTGAGCTGAGTGTCCAAGTGCCTGCCTCCATGTCCTTGTGGTGGTAGGTTCAGAGCCTGCCTAAGCCTCACCAGCAGTATTGAAATAAGCACAGGGTCATTCTCATGATGAAGTAGAGAAGGGGGTTAAAGTCTTTGTTGTGGAGTCTCCTTCTCTGGAGATATTCAACCCCCTTCTGGACAATGTCCTGTGCACCCTGCTCTGGGTGAGCCTGCTTGAGCAGGGGGGTTGGACTGGGTGATCTCCCAAGGTCCCTTCCAACCCTTGCCGTTCTGGGATTCTGTGATTCTGTGTAAGGGTCTATTGTCCATCCTTTTGCAGTATAAACTTGTGGTCAGTGCACCCACTCAAAAAGAGGGAGGCAGAGGTGCAATCCCCCTTGCAGTGAATCCATCTATCTTACTACTGGAAAGCATCTCTTAATTACCACTTTGCAAGTAGGTGTTGGAGGGGAGACGCTTCCATGCCTCATACTAAAGAAGAGAAGAATTCAAGCATTGGAGGCTGTAAGATTCAGGGAGATGATCGGACTGGCAAAAGGGACCTTGGCTGTAGCCCCAGCAGTGCTAGGCAGACACATATTGGTCACCTAAACCCACATGTCTGTGTATTAGACAATCCCAGGATATGTATGGAAGCCTTTTGGAAGAGCCAGACTTGCTGGTGCTGGTTGTTCCTTTGCCTGAGGAAGTCCTGCTCTAGGTCCAAGCCTGTGGGACATTGCTAAAGGCAGCTGCTCTCCATGGAAGAGCATATTGGACAAGTCCTGCAGCAGCTTTTGAGGAGCAGGATGAAGCTAGGTTATTGTGGCTTGAGTTGTTAAGCTTCAGGGGTACACAGAAAGCAAAGAAAACTCAAGCTGACTGTGCCAGAGGATAAACCTTGTACACATCAGCTCACAGGTCCACCAAGATGAGGTCTCCTACAGTGACCAGTGGTTCAACTGCAAGAGTTCCTTCATCACTCCCTGAGAATGAAACCTGGTGATTCTTCTTGGAAGCTGATAATGAGATGTTGTTTCCACCCATAAAAATGGGGGCACCCTCCGATAGCCTTCCCAGATGTGGTGCATCGTTCATACAAAAGTTATACTGCAGTAGCAGGGGAGAGTCCTGTTGAACACCGCCTGGGAAATAAGTGTTGGGCTGTACCTTAGGCAAGGACCAGGTCTTTCTAACATTGCTTGCAGAAAAGGGGCAAATTTGAAAGTGCCTTTTTTTCTTCCTTTTTGTGAAATGGCTTATTTAAATGGGGTTGGCTCAAGATCTTCAGCAGTAATTAAATTCTCTCTGAACTGCTCCCATGGTTACTCATCATGTTCTGGATGCAGGATTCGATTAAAGGAGGCTAACATGTCAAGAAGCACTTGAAAGCGGATCTGTATTCTCTGCTGAGCTTGTATCTCGCTTCAAATCAGCATGATCCTGGAAAGAGAGTGTGTTTGTATCTGGGCTGGAAACGGTTTACATTCCTTTGTAGTTGTGTTTTGGGAGAGCAGAGCCCCCTCCCCTAAATCTGTATGTCCTGCCTTCACACGATCCCACTGTGTTACAGTCTGGAGGGACCTGGAGCATAAATGATCCTTCTCAGTGGAGCACTGATGTCTACCAACATACTTTTCTTTAAACCCTGATATCTGGTGATAGAGGTCCCCAAAATGTCCCTTACAGTGGTTGGGAAGCTTGCCCCAGGTATTCAGACTCCTGAGCATAGACCTGTGCTTTTTCACGGCAGCAAGGTACTTCTGGTGAAATTCATCACCAGTTGCATTGGTTGTGTAGGTCTGGGACAACTTGAAGAAACCCTCCATCAGAGCTGTAGACTGGCTTTCCTCATCCTTTGCTTCTTGGTGTTCAAGGCTTCTTGGATTGTCCCCTGCCCCAGCTGGGGTTTGCAACCAAGCCCAAGGGCTCCAACTTGCCATCTGAGGGAAGGAACGTGCCAGCCACCAAAAACTCAAGTCTTTTAATCTCCGAGGCAGTTTTCCCTGTTCTGAGATGTGCCTGTCTCTTGAGTTGCCTGTGATTACTGTGGAAGCATTGTGTCCTTTGCCACCTGCTCTGTCTTTTTGCAGCACTTTGGAGGCTTTTTTTTAGTCCCTGACCCCTCTCCTGTGGTTGAGATGCCTCTTACCAAAACAAGTGCACAGAAAATAGGCAAGGTTAGAGCTGTACTGGTTCGTACAATAGCAGTTGATCCTGGCCATTGGTTCTCTTTCAGAATTTGTACTCACAAGGAAAAGCCATTAAAAGTGTGTACCCCAAAGCGCCCAATTATTTGTTACCCAGGAAAGGGCTTTGATCCTGCAGGGCAGCCTTGATATGTGCTTGGCCATTTCAGAAGCATTTAAACTGTAGCAATTGTGTTCAGTGTTGGGCCCCTCCCTCCCCGAAGGACCTGGAGGGGCTGGAGCGTGTCCAGAGAAGGGCAGTGGGGCTGGGGAGGGGTCTGGAGCCCCAGGCTGCTGGGGAGCGGCTGGGGGAGCTGGGGGGGTTCAGCCTGGAGCAGAGGAGGCTGAGGGGAGCCCTCATCGCTCCCTACAACTGCCTGAGAGGAGGGGGGAGCCGGGGGGAGTCAGGCTCTGCTCCCAGGGAATGGGCGATGGGACGAGGGGCAACGGCCTCAAGTTGTGCCAGGGCAGGGTGAGGTTGGGCCTGGGGAACAATTCCTTCCCCAAAGGGCTGTCAGGGGCTGGAAGGGGCTGCCCAGGGAAGGGGCTGAGTCCTCACCCCTGGAGGGATTTAAAAGCCAGGCAGACGAGGTGCTTAGGGCCAGGGTTTGGGGGTGGGATGGCAGGGTTAGGGGTACGGTTGGGCTTGATGATCTTAAAGGTCTTTTCCAACCTAAACAATTCTATGATTCTATGTTTCTATAATAAACACTTCTCTCCATACACCCATCCTGCTAACAGCATTGCTAACAGGAATTGTGCAGGAAGACCTAGTGTAAAGTGACTTCCCAATGCAAAAATAATTCCCGAAGTACCTCACTGAACACACTTCATCATCTTCTACCAGGTTGCAAACAATCTCTTCTTCATTTCCCAGGTCCTAGCGATGTGTTTGCTTGCGGAAGGTCAGCAGCTCTACCTACACTGGAGTCACAAGGTGGGGAGCGTCAGGGCTTTCTGGTAACTCTAATCCGTGCTTTAAACCAGTTGAGTCTGTGGTGTTTCTTTGCATGAAAAAAATCTTAGATTATGAGAGAGAAGGAAGAGAGGGAAGAGGTTAATCTTAGAAGACTTTAGATACTCATAAGAATGCTATCTCTACCTGAGCTGATCACCTAAGCTCCCTTTCAGTCAGTGGAGGGAAATTAATCCTCTGAGGATGAAATCCATCCCACTGGTCATAGGCATTTAAATTAAAATGAGATGAATCACACCTAAAGTACCTTTTTCCCCCACTGGCTCCAAAAGGAGCTTGTGGTGACTCATTCAGGTGAAGATGCTTGTATTTGACACGTCTACATGTGATAACATGAAGACAAAAGCGAAGTTTCCAAGCACAGGGTAATTTTCCATAGCAGACTCCAGGAGCAGTGAAAAAAAGTGGCTGCTGTCTCTGCAGAAGAGAAATCTGACTTTTCCAGGGCATCTCGGTGCTTTATGCCTTTTGGTCGTTGGGTGGTTTGGGAAATGCCACCTGGAGTTTTGAAGGTGCAGAAACAAATCCTCAGAGAACTGTTGCTGCAAAAGGATGCATTAGAATCTCCCTCCTTAAGAAATTCTTGAGGTTATGTAAGGCATTTAAAAAATGAACCTCTAGCCATGCAGTTTTGGGAAGAACACAACGTGATTGCAAATCTTGCAGTGGAAGGTGTCATGCTTTAGCTGCAGCTGGCAACCAAGCACCATACAGCAGCTCACTCAGCCTCCCCCAGCCACCCTGGTGGGATTGGGGAGAGAATAAGGAGAGCAAAAGTAAGATAACTGTGGGTAAAAAAAGTGAGTTGAGATAAGAACAGTTTAATAATTGACATAAAATAATAACAAGAGTAATAATAATTGTAATGAAAAGGAAAACAACGAGAGAGAGAGAAACAAAACCTGGGAAAAAAAACCCAAGTGATGCTACCACCCACCACCCTCCGACCCACACCCCGCCAGTATATAGCTGAACGTGCAGATACTTGATCCTGTGTTTCATGATTTAAGTAACAGAAACACAGTCATCTTTGCTACTGAAAACTGGATTCCAGAAGAACCAGAATGATGTAGAACAATTTGTAAAAAAAAGTTGGCTCTGCATCCTTGGGTGGAAGAGGTTAGGGACAGATTATTAAGGTGTTGATCTATAGGATCCCCCCAAATAATGGTTAGGGCCTTGGCCCAATTTCTACTTGCGCTTAGTTCTCAGCAGATGGATGATGTACCAAGAAGAGCCTTCCATCACAGCTGTGCTGGGACCAAACTGTGCAAGAAGCCAAAGAATAGACTGAGCTACCTCTTTGCTTTTTTTGGCTAAAAAGTGAACTCTCATCTCTTCATTATGGGAGTGTTTGCTGTTTCTGAAGCCTTTTCAAAGCAGCTCACAGCATAAGGTAGCTGTGTTGCTCTCTCTTTTGGGTGGAATTAATCACTTCTGAATGTAGCCATCTGCAGGTCAGGGATTTTATGTAAGCTGATCATTGAGGCTCCATCTACATCAACACAGAGAGAGAGAGAGAGAGAGATATCTCCCATCATAAAGCAGGCGGGAATGCATCACCTCTGGAAATTCCTCTCTTCCTCCAATAATTCTAGAAGGGTCCTTGAGGGCTGACTTAGTTGGGTTCCCAACTCTTAAGATCAGTCTTGCCAGATAGAAAAGCCAATCAGTAGCACTGCTGGTCTGGTTTTAGTCCCATTAGATCTCTCTGTCTCTGAATTGGCATAGTCCAGCTCATGCATCCCAAATTTATCAAGTCCAAGGTGCTTAAATAAGCCTGTGAGTCAAATGGATGGCATTCCCTAGGCAGAAATGCTGAAGCTGATTTATGTCTTCTTTGTCTCCCCAGATTGGGACTTTTCTTGTCCTGGGCTTCTCTATCACAGCTCTCTTCATATTATCGGTACTCTGGGGAGATCAATGGAAAACTGTTCGCCTGTCGTTCCAGGTAAGAAGGGCTGGGAGGTCTGTTTGAAAGAACAACTTGTTTATAGACTATTTTTGTGGTAATTGGTAGAAAATATTCCATATGGTGAGTGCTTTTCACATGGGTTTTCCTGGCAGGGTACGTGATTTTGAATAAACTTCTATTATGACTTAACATTTCCTGCTGGGAGAAAGGAAGCCAAGATCTGAGGTTGAGTTTCAAGCTATCTGATGTAACATGTCTCAGTCTGGAAAGTCACATCCTTTTTTTTTTTTTTTTGGCAAAAATGTTGTAGATGTACTATTAATTTCCAGGTGCCCAGGGCAAGAAGATCAGACTCTTTTGGCTGGCAGGGTTGCTGGAGCAAGAACTTTCTTCCTGCTTTAACATTAGCACAATTTCAGTCTTCTGTGACTCAGAAAAACTTCATTTCCTGAGGGCAGGACAGTACTGAGATTTTGGGGAGCAGGTGGGGAACTCTGGTATCAGGTGGGAAAACCTCTGGGGATACTGTGTTCAGTTTTGGGCCCCTCCCTCCCAGGAGGACCTGGAGGGGCTGGAGCATGTCCAGAGAAGGGCAGTGGAGCTGGGGAGGGGTCTGGAGCCCCAGGCTGCTGGGGAGCGGCTGGGGGAGCTGGGGGTGTTCAGCCTGGAGCAGAGGAGGCTGAGGGGAGCCCTCATCGCTCCCTACAACTGCCTGAGAGGAGGGGGGAGCCGGGGGGGTCAGGCTCTGCTCCCAGGGAACAGGCCATGGGACAAGGAGAAATGTCCTCAAGGTGTGCCAGGGCAGGTTTAGGTTGGACATTAGGAAAAATTTCTTCCCCGAAAGGGTTGTCAGGCACTGGAAGGGGCTGCCCAGGGAAGGGGTCGAGTCCCCACCCAGGAGGGATTTAAAAGCCGGGCAGACGTGGTGCTTAGGGCCAGGGTTTAGTGGTGGGATGGCAGGGTTAGGAGAACGGTTGGGCTTGATGATCTTAAAAGGCTTTTTCAACCTAAATGATTCTGTGATTCTATGCAGGAGGTCAGAGTGCATGGTCTGCTGGCTTCCTCAACTCTCAGCAGCTCTGAAGATGGAGGTTAGAGTTGCCCAGTGCTGTTTAGTGTCTGAGCATCCAGGTCCCCACATGTATTGGGAAGGAAGAAGTATGTAAGCCTTTGACTACATAGCTGCCTTGCAGACGTTATTTGGGCATATCACCTCTCCCCCATGTGGCTTACTGCTTGTGAACATTGGGAGAGCAATGCATATGGTTTGGAAGAGGAATCAGTTGGTAGCTCCAGAGTCATGGAAGTCTCTTTGAGATGTGGTGTTTGTAGGGTGTGGTCAATCGAACATTCCTGCTCTACAGAGTTTGGTAACCGTTGAGCTATGCACTGGCAAAGGTAATGAGAAACCATCAGCTTCTCCTCCCCCTTACAGACTCCAGGGGAGGTGGATGAGGAGAAGGAGACACAAGAGCTTTTGGATTCCCCACAGGTGCTGTTTATTTTAGGTGTTTACACCCTCTGAGATGCTTCACATGGCCTCCCACTGCTGTTCCCAAAGGACATGAATCTCTTGTAGATCCTGTTTCATGTCCATTAGCCCTGCAAAGCTATCTTAAATATCCGGGACATCTCAGGTGGCACCTCTGTTTAAGCAACTGAATCCTGCTTCTAATCAAAAGATGTTGGTATCAAGTGTCCGGGGCAGACAGTATGAGAGGCAATGACATCTCTCAGCGACTGCTGCTTTACTCAACCCTTCCAGCTTAGAGACTCAGGCATGGGCTAAGAAATAGGCTTGCATCTGAGTAGACTTTTTTCCTAGCTCATATCTTAATAACTCTCAGTTTTAGCTGGAACAGAAACCACATGGCTCTGAATAGCATGAGAACATGATGGATTGGTTTATTTGACAGATTTCCCTAGTTTTATGAAAGGTGTGTCACATTAACATTACTTGAGTGAAGAGCATCCATGCAGTGTCAAACTATTTCTTCTTTGTTTTCAGCTCTGCTCATGCATTCATGGTAAGCACAGAAGTGATTTTTAGCGTCTGATCTTCTTGTTTAATCTTTAGGACCAAAGAAATAAAGTCATATTACTTCATCTGTCCAGCAATAAGTATTATCTAATATAGTATAAGCATTAAATGAGTATTTTGTTTTGTGTTAGTAAATCAAGAAAAATATCACAGAATCACACAATCCCAGAATGGCAAGGGTTGGAAGGGACCTCGGGAGATCACCCATTCCAACCCCCCTGCTCAAGCAGGCTCACCCAGAGCAGGGGGCACAGGACATCGTCCAGGTGGCGGTTGAATATCTCCAGAGAAGGAGACTCCACAACCCCCCTGGGCAGCCTGTGCCAGGGCTCGGTCACCCTCAAAGTCAAGAAGTTCTTCCTCACATTCGACTGGAACCTCTTCTGCTCCAGTTTGTGCCCATTGCCCCTTGTCCTGTCGCTGGGCACCACTGAGAAGAGTCTGGCTCTGTCCTCGTGACATCCACCCTTAAGATATTCATATGTGTTGATATTTACAAAAATATCTATACGTTGAGTTAAACGTAAAAAGAGAAAAAATGCTATTAGCATGTGAATTAATGCAAGTGAATTAAATGCTTCAAAATAAATGAAAATTAATTATTTTTCTGGAATATATTGATAATATGTGAAACTGGGTAGTGCAGGTTGTATATGAGTCTAATAATGTCCATGATCAGACATGTACCGGATTAACTACTTCGCTTATACCACAATAATTCGTTCCATAGAGGTGTAAATACCACATTTTATCAGTCAGGCTTGTTGACATCAGTTCAATGGTTTAACGGCAGTGTGGTATGGAGGTGACTATTACCTGGATGGGATTGGGTTGGGTTAGATTGGATTAAACTGTCCGCTGTCTGGACAGTGCTCATGAATTATGGCATAGCAGTAATGGCGATTGCATCCTCATAGACGAGGACAGCCTTGTCACCTTCAGCTGACTTAGGAGAATGGAGAGCTGCATACTGCAGTGAGGAGCACTCCTCCACTCAAGGAGCTGGCCTGGTTGGGGACACATGTCCCTCCCCTGACTCCAGAGGTGTTTGATGGATCTAGCCGGGGTGAGGGAGAGAGGTTGAGCTGCTGGTATCTGCTGCAGGAGCCCATCCAGGTGGAAGGCTGTAGCCGTGTTGGGGTTTGTTTCCATCTCTCTCCACACTTCATCCTTTGACTAAAATCTTTTTCCCTCCTTGCCAGATCACAGCTCCCTATCTCCACATAGGGGCAATAGCCATCATGGTCCTCCTGTCCTGGCCCGTGGCTCTTCATGCCATCAGAGCAGATAAGAAAGGTACGGTAGCTCTGCTTCCTGCTCCCTATATGACAAAAGATGTATATCAGAGTGGGAAAACAGACATGCAGGAGTCCTTTCCTCCCACACCTGCACTCCAGCCAGAGGTGATTTTTAGCTTCTGTGTATCCTAGAGAAATTAGGGGGGCTGGGGCTTGGGCTGCACACTGTCCTGTGGCTGTCCAGATCTGTTACTGGTTTGCATGCTCCCTTGCACAGTTTTGGCCTATACCAAGGCAGTGATCTGCCTTGAGATGGAGGAGATTAGCAGAAGTACCCACGTTCTGAGTCATGCGTGGAAATTTGGTCAGCCCTCTGCAGGAGAAAGTGGCCAGTAGCAGCTCTCTTGGCTGACCTTTGCTGGCTATACTCAGCTTCGTTGTCTCCAAAGGGATCTCCAATCCAGTCAATCCACTTCAGATTAGTGCATCTCAGAAGAAGCCAGCTGAGATAGGGGAAAGCGTTTTTTCATCAGTTCTTAGTGTTATCCCATGGCAAGTTCTGTCTACCCCTGAGAAGTGTGACCAAGTAGAGTAAAGGACAAGGCCAGATGCCAGGAACAACTGCAAAAGAGCCTGGCTCTGAGACTGGTTTTTTTTCTCTGACCTAATCTCTCCATTGAGCTGAAATTATCTACATGACACCCATCTGCAGATGTTGATTTGTAATAAAAATCAAATACAGAATGGGCTGGTGAAAGCATTTTTTTTTTCTTTCCAGGATTTTTCTTATTGAACTACATCTGGGGAAGTTGTGGGGGGGATATGCCAGGACCCTACACCACCATACCTAACGGTGGTCCCTAGCCCACCATACCTAATGGACTCTTAGCTCAATACATCAGCTTGGTGTAAGCCCAGGTTCCTTCAGAGCCATTGGCACAAAATGCAGAGGGGTGGTGGTACCCATACAAGAAAGAGATGTTGCTTCATAGGTGCTCATTTCTCAGAGGAACTGTTTTGTTCCCTGAGCTGAAGGCTCACTGGGGCTCTTGGGCAATGTGTCAACAGACTCCACAGGAGACCATAGTTGGCAAGTTTCTGAGATGCAACACCATGCAGTCAGATTCTGTAGGGCTCTGTAGGTCATACACAGAAGGTCACTGACAGCAATCTGAATGAACCAGGGAAGTATTCGCCTTAACGGGCTGTAACGTAATTGAAGGAGAAAAGTTCCTCCTCTTCTTCACTGTGAATGAAACTTCAAAATGTTGCTTGGTCTTATCTGAATAAGAAAAAAAATTGGCGTCCTTCTGTTGAGGATCTTTTTTCTACAGATGGGAGATATTTCATTGCACCACCTCTCAAGAAAAAGAAATTAAGGCCATGTCTTGCTGTAAGGCATAGTGAGAAGTAATCAAAGCACAAAACCTGCAGGCCTGACTTAGCGCATGTCCTTGCTTTGACCAATTTCATTTTCTGGGTTGCATTGTTTGAAGAGAAAGTGAAAATTAGGGGAAGAAGGGATGGAAAAAGGGATGGGACAAAGCCCAACAGCTACTTAGCTGGAGGGCTGTATTGAAAGTCAAGCCGCAAGGCAAACCCGTACGTTACCACATGGATTAACTCTAGCCTTCCTCCTTCAAATTCTTCCAGTTGTTCAGGTGATAATTGTTGGTCCATACCTGGCTATCCTTCTCTTTCTTTTCTTGATACCTCTGGGGATGTACTCTCCTTGCATCAGAGAGGTGGGGACACTTGGACCAAAGCCAGCCCTCATTGGACACCGTGGAGCACCAATGGTAGGTCTGGAGAAGTTACTTTACATCATTTCTTCATCCTGTGTTTTGCTACCTTCATCATAATCTTTCGGGTTTTTTTTCCATGACGTCTGTGGAGGGTGGAAGGGGAAACATTTCTGTTTGGAAATGCATGCCAAAGGCATCACTGCATGGATTTGCTAACAAGGGTAACATTGTTCCTGAGGGACAAGATGGGTTTGGTGGCTAAAGTGGAAGAAAAGAAACAGTAGACTTTAACAAAATAATGATGGCGTCTTAATAAAAACCAGAGGTGTTACAAAGAGACAGAAAGTACTTATAAAATCCTCCAAAGTCTGTTTGAAAATGATCTGCTCATACGCTTTTTTTTTTGTTTTTTTCAGCTGGCACCAGAAAACACTGAGATGTCATTTCAGAAGACAATTGAACATGGTGGGGATGGTCTTGAAACAGACGTCACCATTAGGTAAGGGGAAAGCATTGCATCTCACAGAAAATACACATCGTCTTTGTTGCCTTTGGAGATGTGCAACTCCAGGCAATTAGGTTTTACTGATGGCTGGGACAGGGTCCCTCAGCTGGCGCGTGATGATAGGGGCTGTAGGGCATGGTTGTTCTCAGGCAAGTCAATAAGCTGTAGCTATTGATTTAGCAATCATTATTTCTACAGTATATTTTAAATGCTTTGCAGAGTATAAAGACAAGTCCCTACCCTAGTCTGACTTCCAGGCCACAGTGTGGGTTGTATGAGGTCTACAAACCAACAGAAAATTGTGTTCAGACTGGTGACAGCATTGTCCTAATTGTTAGATCTTTAATTGCCTCTGTTTGGGGGACCCATTGCCATGAATTGCTAACATGCTGTGCAGGATGAGCCGTTTCCAGGCACTGAATGAGAAAATTACTAATGCTTAGATGTTCTACTAATGCAGACCTTTCTGTAAGAGAACATTTTGCCTTTCCATCACTGTCCATTTAGACTTCAGTCCTCTGAAACCCATAGAAACACTGGTGTCAGCAAAAAGAGATAACCGTATGTTACTACCCATTTTTAGGTGTCTGGCAGGCATAAATGACACCATCTCCACTTTGCCCCTGAGGAAACTGAGGCACAGACAGGCAGGACTTCTCCAAGGTCACTCAGCAGTATTTAAGCTGGAAATAACCTGGTGTCTTGAAACTCAGCCTACCTCCCTATTCTACCCTTTGCTCTGAGGGAGGTGGTACTGCTGTATTTACTGTGACCCACATATTCTTCTGACCTAGCACAAATCTGCTCATGCCATGAGTGAACCCATACCCCAGGTGACCTGAACTCTTGCTCTCCAACAGCTATGATGGCATTCCTTTCCTCATGCATGACAGCACCTTGAGGAGGACAACTAACATCAAGGAGGTCTACCCTAATGACACTGCTCAAAATGCTGCATTATTCTCCTGGGATACCCTGCAGGAGTTGAATGCTGGAACATGGTTCCTTAAGGTAAGCGCCATAAAGGACTATCATCAACTGGATGTAGGAGGGACACCAGCTGGCTGCTACTTAATAGCATGAATGTTAGGAGAGGAACTACTGGTTGAGCCAAAACTCAAAGAAGTCAGTAGAAATCCTTCAGCTGGGGTCTCCTTGCTTTGACAAGTTGGCCTTTGGGCTTAGGAGACCTTTAACAACTGGCTGGTGGGTCGGTTTGTGGCTCCTTATCATGGCAGTAGAAGAACATATGGTCTAGAGGAAGAAGACAACAGCTCCCTGTGCAAGGTGCTGTGTGTAACAGTCACAGCTAACACGGTGGGACAGACAAGCGCAGCAGAGCTACACATGATTTAGGTCCCAGAAGTAGCGTCGTCACAGCCTGGGTTAATTTCCCTTGCTTCTCAGGTAGAAGAGCTAAGCAAAATAAAATATCCTCACCTACTGAGGGCTGATGTCAAACTTTTTCCCTCCTAGAGATATGAGTTTTTTGAATGAAGCTGACTCCCAGAGGCGACTGCCCGATTGATTTCTTTTTTTATATCTGTTTATTTCTAGGACAAACCATTTTCATGCATGGGCTCACTGTCAAGGGCAGATCAAAACCAGGCAATGAATCAGTCAATTTACAAGCTAAGTAATTTCTTGCGCCTCGCAGACAGTCAGAATAAACTTGTGATATTTGATCTCTACCGCCCTCCAGAGAAACATCCTTACAGGAACTCGTGGATCAACAGAACCCTGGAAGTTATCCTCAACGAGTCAGGAATTAGACCCCATCTGGTAAGGTGGCCTCGCTCCTGTGTATCCTTTCATCTTGGTGTCTGAATTGGGACTTTGGGGTCATACCATGCATGATTTCGCCTGCATAAAGTCCGTCCCCTTTCATGTCACTTGTTCTAAGAGGCATCGTTTGGAGTATATTCCTACTATCGGTTCCTCAGCAGGTACAAAATGGTGTAACCCTACAGCAGGACAGGGCAATAAGCCAGTGTATATACCAGATGATGCCTTAGCCCCCAGGTGGCATCTTTTCACATTGTAATAATTGGCAGCCTACTCCCTGTCACCCATGCTTATTTTATATATTGCATGGAAACTCCTGTCTTAAATTAAAATACTTGGAGCTGGGAGCCTTCATTGCCTTCCACCTTCCCCAGGCAATTCCCTGCTTGGGATGGATGTTAAATCCATGTGGATCAGGTTATGTATCCATTGATGTCTGGGGAGTTATGCTGATTTGTATCTGCTGAAATTCTCTTCTCCCATGCTGTGAGAATGGAAGAACAGAATATTTTCTGTTGCCTTCACCCTAAATCAAAGCTGTCTTTTCATCCGTTTCAAAACACCACATCTTTTGTTGGGCTGTGTAAAACGTCCTCACTGATTTCAAGTTGATAAGCAAGGAACAGTGAATATTTATTTCTTGATGAAAAGTGACTCGCAAGTTTTAACCCTGCATCCAAATGTTCTTTGATGACTGAAAGAATTACATCAGTCTTCTCAAGACCTTATCTTTACTGGGTTTGTGTGAAGGGCAGGGCATACAGTAAGTCCGTTGGGAATTCACTGGGCCCTCTTGTTGCCTGCAGGTCCTATGGCTGGAGAACGACATGAGGTCCTTTGTTCAGTCTGTTGCTCCTGGGTTTCAGCAGACAATGGGCAGTAAGGCCCCAGTTGAAGACCTGTTGATGGACAATATTGTCAAACTCAATCTGGCCTACACTGAAATGTCCAGTGAAGATATCCGGTAGGTTGCAGTTTCAGCCCCAAGTCCAGTCGGTGGACTGGCTCCAGTGTACATTTGCCTCATGCGTGTGGCAATGTCTCCCTCCAGTGACCAGCTCCAGGATCTATAGCATTTTGGGAAGAGCTCCTTTAGATCAAATGGCCATCTCATCAAGTTGCATTTTGGAGGTGAAGGACTACAGTTCCCTCTTACTGTTGACCCTGTGTTTGGCCAAGAGGTGGCGTATGTAATTACACACCTCTGCCAACAAGACCATATGTATTTGACCAGATTCTGAGGATCTTCTGGGTAGAATAGCACAGCTGTCTCCTGATCTCTTGTCTTTCTCTTCATGCTATCCCCAGTCCCACCAATCTGAATCATGGAGAACGAACAACTATTTAACCTCCTGTGGTTCTACAAACATCAGTGTGAGTGTGAAATGCTGTGGTGCGAGACCATCACCCTCTTGTAGCTGGTGTTTTGGAAACTTCATTTCTTGTCTCTGTTGCTACCAGTACTCTGGTGCTTGTGACACACTGAAAATTTCATCTCTCCAGTGGAAGGCTCCACATTCAAGGAGTTTTCAAAATGGTTCTCTCATATGAAAAAAAAAAAAGCAGCCAAACCCAACCAAACCAATTTTACCTGCCCAACTCTCCTTTTGTAAATAGGATTTTTTTTTTCTCTTTCCTGTGCATGAAAACATTGAAATCTATTTTTAAAAAAAGAAGAAAAAAAGTTTAAACCTTTGGATGAGAGTAATGTTCATGTTTTCTCAATGATAACTTTCACAATATTTAAAATCCTAGGTCGATTCATTTGGGTAAATCCTAGGTAGATCCTAGGTAGATTTACAAATGCTGATACTGATGACACATTCCTTTGGCGTTATACAAAGAACGGCCTCATTTCATTTTAAGCTTTAATAGCTTATAAGAACTTGACAAGTGACCATCTGATGCAGCAAACACAACAAACATGATTAGCCAGCTTCAAGGTGGTTTCAAACACTCTGTTGGGAGATTACAAACACATCATTACATTGATCCATATGGCAGAGGGGCAAGCATTGAACATTTTAACTGCATTTGCCTCCAGTGGATCAGATACTCTGTATTGGCCAGTTGTGAAGGATTAATTATTGGCTGGTTGGTCTTCCTTTCTACACTTTATTTAGGTCCTAAATAGGACAGAGACTTGTCGTTTCTCCTTGATTCAGCTCAAAGGAAGTACTAACCTCCTTGCTTTTCTTAACAAAAGCTGTTGCCTTTTGGTCTTTTAAAGGAAATACGCCGAGGCAAACATCACCACCAACTTCTATGTGGTCAATGAGCCATGGCTTTTCTCCCTGGCATGGTGCTCTGGGGCACACTCTGTGACCACCAATGCTGTCCACACACTGAAGAATCTCAGCCAGCCACTATTCCTCATGGTAAGCAAAACCCCTCCCTTTCCCAGGGATAGGGTTGGGATGTTCATGGTTACCTTTGGAGACCACGGGCCAGTTCATGCATGGATAAGAGGGTCTAGAGCACAAGTGAGGGGTCTGGAGCACAAGTCTTACGAGGAGTGGCTGAGGAAACTGGAGCTGTTTAGCCTGGAGAAGAAGAGGCTGAGAGGAGACCTTATCGCCCTCTACAACTCCCTGAAAGGAGGCTGTAGTGAGGTGGGGGTTGGTCTCTTCTCCCAGGGAACGGGCAATAGGACAAGAGAAAACGGCCTCAAGTTGTGCCAGGACAGGTTTAGGTTGGACGTTAGGAAAAATTTCTTCCCCAAAAGCGTTGTCAATCCCTGGAAGGGGCTGCCCAGGGAAGGGGTCGAGTCCCCATCCCTGGGGGAATTTAAAAGCCAGGCAGACGAGGTGCTTAGGGCGAGGGTTTAGTGGTGGGATGGCAGGGTTAGGGTAACAGTTGGGTTTGATGATCTTAAAGGTCATTTCCAACCTAAACGTTTCTATGATTCTATAAAGCAGATGACTCTTTGCATGAAAAGGAATTGAGCTGAAACCTGGCCTACCTGGTACCTGTGAGCCACTCAGGTATCACCATGCCCTTCTCTTTTCTCTTGGCCCAGGTAGAAGCACCCTGCTTGTTAGGATTTGCAACTTAGACCTTGAGATGAAGGAGATATTGAGACTTGTGTAGGGAGAAAGGAAGGACCTTGGAGGGCACAAGGGGCTGATGCAAGAGGATTTCCATTTCTAAGCTTTTGAGACACCTTACTGATATCAGAAGTTCCTCATTTCCCAGGGCCTCCCGCCACCCTTTTCAGACTTGGTCTGGTGTCACAAGCCCAAGGGAAACAACCATAGGAATAACCCTTCCTTGCTGGGAGGAATTTTGTTCACATAATTTGTCTATTCCCTATTCTGTCTTGGACAACCTGGAGGGCTTAGGATCACCTGGGGCACTGGTCCCACCAGAGTTCCTGCAACCTAAAGGTTACTGCTTTGAATGACTGGCTTCACACTCTTGAAGTAGATTTTATGATGCTCCCATCCAGAAACCTGCAGTGTTTCAGTCCATTCTGAGGGTGGGTGGAGGTCCGGTCTAAGAATGAATCTTCAGATGCTCTTAGACTTAAAGCAGGAGCCATCCCAGACACTCTGTGATGTTCACTAAAGGACAATTTTGCTAGGGAAAATGAGATACCACCAGTTGACATTATGTGGAGGGAAGCAGAGAGAAATAGAGGGCCTGCCTGTACAAACAAGAGGTCCCTGTTATATCCACTGTGATGTGGTCTGACCTTCTTGGCCACCGAGCAGATATGCTTTTATGAGAGATGATGACTTGGCATGAACTCCCATGGGGGGATGGCCACTCTGAAATGCCACCAAATGCTTTAAGCACCCAAGAGATGTTACTGCACATGCACACCAGGCAGCAGAATTGCCATAGTCAAGCAGCAAGGAAGTTGGAGAAACTTTTTTGCGTATCTTGGGGTCCTTGGTGGTGGACATATCCTCTGTTGTTCTCTTCCAGACTCCGCAGCAGTACAACATCATGTGGATCCTGACAGATCTGACCTCTGTGCTCCTCATCTCCCTCATCTTTGCTCTGCACTGGTAACTACTGAGTTGCTAATGGCCCTGCTAATCTGATCTTTTGCACCAGGTGGAGTGAAGGAGGGATGCTTTCAGGTGATCTGAAGGGTTAAAACTACTTTTGAGAACATTTATTTTCCCTTCAGCAACTGGAAGAAACCCCTGAAAGTCTCCAAAAGCCTCTCTGCTCTCATTTTCCCTTTTCATTTTGGCAGGTTAGCCATCATCTACCCTCAGGACTCAGTGGAGACCTGGTGGATTTACAGCAGCAGCATAAGCCAGTTATCAAAGCTGATGGGCTGAGAAAGGATCCAATTTTTCTATTCTTACTATTTATACGTACACTGTTGGGTTAGACTGACTTAGGAGGAAAGCTCTCAGTGGTAATACCTGAGCACCCTGTGTGGTGTCTGCATGTGCCAGAGCCCCTGAGGAAATCCATCCTCCCAGACGAAAATGTCTGAGCATGTCACACACTGCATTTTGTTTCCTCCCACACCATCAAAGACATTGCCTTTGTTTAATAATTGGGGAAACTGGAGCTTTTTAACTCTCAAATATTTCTTAGAAAACAGGGCTTAGTCACAAAGTTGCCTTCAAAATGTTGTTGCACATGTGGATGCTTAGACATCAGTCATACACTGGAGTCCCTTCTCAGGAAGAACCCGAGCAAATCCCAAAATACCAGGGCAGTTACTGCCCCCCAAAAAATAGAAAAAAAGGTGTCCAGGGCACCAGGGAGCTGAGAGGGGAACCACAGCAAATGGTGGCCTGACCCATGTGCTTTGCCCCATGCAGGTGGCGAGAGCGGAGCTTCTCCTGCTGTGCCCATGATGGTGGCCCAATGCTGGAGAGTGGCACCTACAACAAGTTCAGGACAGGTAAGTTGGGCAAGGGGAGTCGGGAGCCACATTCTGCTCAGGCCATCTCTGTGGTGGCACCAGGGTCCTGATGGATGGGTTGGTGATGGGTGCCCATGCTGCGGTGAAGGATGAAGGCATCCAGGGTTCTCTCAGTAAGGGTACAGGTAGCAGTGACTCCTCTATTCAGCACTGGTGAGATGACGTGTAGGTACTGGGTCCAGTTCAGGCTCCCAGTACCAACCAGATGGTGACAGACGGGAACCAGCTCAGTGGGGCCACTAAGCTAGAGGATAGGGCATTTGAGATGTGGGTTTGCACAGTGGGAGAGAAGGTCAGGGGGCATTTTATCACTGTCTGCAACCATCAAATGGGAGGGTGTAGAGAAGATGGAGCCAGATACTTCTTGGATATGCGGTGACAACAGCACAAGATGCAACCTTGGAAATTTTGACTAGTTATAAAGAGGAAAAAAAAAGAAACCTTCCCCATGACGGTGGTCAGATACTGGAACAGGGGCCCAGACAGGTGGAGAATATCCACCCTCAGAGATGTTCAAAGCCCAATCCCGTTGGCCCTGTTTCAAGCAGAAGTTGAGGCAGAGACCTCCAGACATCCCCTCCAACATGCATTACTCTCTGATGCTGTCAGGAGACCCCAGAGGTGCTGACCTCTTTTGGGTCTTCAAGGCAGGGTGGGATTGGCTGGGACCCTCCCATGCACCAGGTTTCTGCACCCATGGAGCTCTATCATCCAGACAAAATGACCCAACCTGGGCTGCACATATTTTCAACCAGGTTCTGTTTGCTCACAACGGCTGGCAAAACAATTGCAGATGTTTCGGTAGCTCACTGCAGGTCCCCTTTTCCAGAGCTCAGTGACATGCCTGCTGTCATGGCCTGATGGGCAGGGAGGGGACGTGGACCTGCCATCTTGACGAGGACTGGAGATCGGACCTTCCCCTGCTGCCCCCTCCTGCAATGCAAACACCAACCTGCCAAGGGGACCAGAGGGGGCAGCTCAGATCCACCTGGTGAGAAGGAGCCATTTGCCTCTGTGACCCTGCCGGAGATGAGCACCAAGGTTACCTCTCCTACAGTTTTCCTCGCAATCCCATGCCTGGCAGGGATCCCTGGGGTGTAGAGGAACACAGATGGAGTTGCAGCCATGAAGAAGCTGTGTACCATGATGAAATGCAGCAACCACGTGGGACCCACCATTCCCCTCAGACACTACTGGCATCCCACCGGGCAATCATCCTGTGATCCCTCCTGCCGTGTGTAAGCCCTCTGTTTCCACAGCTGTGTTTTACACATGTTGCAAACATACGAGCATCCTCCAGTCTTCCTCATTCTCAGCTGCCCACGTTTCTCCCATCAGACCAGCCTCTCCTCCACACATCCCCTCCCGCTCTCCTCACAGGTCTCCTCCATCCCCAAGAGCACACCAGCCCCACCATGATGGTCAAGTGCTGCTGGTTGGGTCACTAGGGCCCGCGTCTTTCCATAACACAGGCAGGGGCAGCCTAGGTTTTCCTTTTTCCCACTCTTGCCCTGCCATAGACCCTAACAGTCTTCCCCTTGGCTGTGGGCAAGGGCATATCTTCCCATGGGTGGTGAAGGACTTTTTGGTGCCTTGGCCATTGTAGCTACTGGGACTATGACCAGGAACACAACACTTTGCTTCAGAAGGATTGAGATGCATGCAAATTGGTCCCACCAAGTGTCCTGTTCGCTTTTCTCTTGGAAAGGTCTGTTACCTGCTCTGCACCCGGGGATTTATTCTGATTTTCATTTCTCCCAGTGGCTGCTGGCACACAGGGGGAAGAGGGGTCTATGCCCTGCTCTGCGAGGGAGACCTGAGCATCTCCCAGGTTTAAGCCATACATTTCTACTTGAACAGATAATAGGAACACATTTTTTTTTGTAATTTGCAAGTGATGTTTTAAATACATTTTAGCTCTCCTATCCTGTTTTGTTCTTATTTCAGCAAACTGGGAAAGGGGAAGAAAATAGCGGTCTGTACCTAAAATCAGACTATAGACATTTTCTCCTACATGAGCCTCCTGCAGCTTGGTGTTTTGGCTAAATAAAGCTATCATAAGTGAATTTTGACAGGAAAGAATTAGGTTTCAGAGTTATCTGGGATGAGAGGCACTCAAACCTTTCCAAGTTGCAATTTTGGAGTATTTTAGAGTCTAGAAATGCCAAAAGGAGGCATCCTCTCTTGGAAAAGGGCTGGCAGATTGGTGTAGAGCAGCTCCAGGTCTATGAAGCATGGTGGGAAAATGATAGTGTTAGACCCCCTCCCCGTGCCCCACATCTGTAGCTGGTTCATAATTTTTTGTGGGTACCACTTGCGTGGAGGTCTGTGAGCAGCAAAAATAGGAGGTGGAGAGTAGTATATGGGCTGAGTGGTGGTGTTCACCACGGGGTCCTAGGCCTGTCCCCTAGTGTCCAGGTGAGGGACTTGGCTGGTACAAGCTATGGTCCCCTGATCATGGCTTTTAATATCTGTTAGGAAAAGCCACCTCAATGTGCCTTCATCCATGTATCCAGCTGCTGCTTGGCCATTACGCAGTGGCGTCTCCCTGTACTCATCTTCCTCATCCTCAGCAGCCTTGTCCAGGCAGAGCCTGGCCAATTAGACCTGTGGTCTTCTGCAATGCCTTATGTCCTGTCACATCTCAGCTACTACTTTTGCTGCTTCACAGCTAGCAGGGTCCAGCAATGCTGTTAGACATGTGGCCGGTAGGCTGACTCCTGCACATAAACTTTTCACCCAGTACTTCCTAAATCCAGTGATTCAGCTCAAAACTGGCCTTTGCAGAACCAGCCCTTGTCTTAGAGGATGAGCAATGGAGACTCCCTGGGCTTCAGTGTTTTTTACCCAGATTTCACTTCATTTCCAGTCAAGGCACACAGGATTTGCTCCCCATTGCTGGATACTCTCACTGGGAGTCCCACTCTGCAAGGAGAAGACTTGTCCCCAACGAGGACCTGGGAGCCCTTACCCCACCCTTCCCCATGGAGACACCACCACAACCGCGCAGTGCAGAACAGCCTCCCACAAACCACTTGATGCTTTTTAATTAGAGTATTTTGCTTGGACATACGTTTTTCATATTACATCGCTTGGTGTGAATACAAAGAGGCCAGCAGACGCTAATACATACGACACACAGGCACACACACACAGAGTCCCAGCATCCCCCAAAATGGTGGGGTGCATGGGAGGCTGATAGAGCTGTGAGTGGAGGGATGAGGGTGGTGGCAGGGGAAAGCCGGCCCAGGACAGTGCTGGAAAACATTGCTATGCTGCATCATCTACTGAGCATGCTGTGGGAGGCAGGGATGGCTGGACACTCACGAAAGCAGTGGTGGTGGTGGTGGGCATGATGGGCACGTGTCTAAGGACAGGCGGGATCCCTGGGACAGCTGGATCATGGCAGCTGGGGAGGGGAGAGAAGCATCAGTGATGGATGGTGAGAAGGCAACTTGGCTCCAAACGTAGCCTTAACTAGTGTAACCATGCTCCCATCACCAGAGTGCCTTGGGTAGGGGGATGGTGGAGGAAGGGGATCTCCTAGCAGCCCTGTCTGGCTGGTGGATGTCTCCGTGCAGCATCTCATTTGCTTTGGTGGAGCAACCGAGGTCCAAAGTCACTGCTACATCCCAGTAAGATGTCACGGTCCTTGAGGTCTGGTGGGCAGAGCTGCTGACTCTGCCTGGCATGCCATAGTGCTGGGCAACCGAGCCCAGCTGAGCTTAACAGAACCATACACAACACCCTACAATATGGACTTTTATGAAAGCAGCCAAACTCAGCCCAACGCACGGGACCAAGAGAGGTCTCTACTGAGATCCACTCAGTGACACCAGCACCAGGTCTTGATGGACAATTCTCACCCCTCCTGTTGCCACACACCCAGGCACGTGCTCCTTTGCAGCCTGGATTTTGGAAAGGCATCCCAGGCTCCTTCCCCTGCATCCCCCCAGACACAACATGGCTTCAGCCTCCCGTCTGCTGGCAGATCCCATCTCTGCTCCAAAGCAGGCTGGTCCGCACTGCATGGTGTCGGGTGGAAGATGGGACAACCAGCCAACAGATGAGTACAGCCAAACAGAGATGGAGAAAAGCCCACTGAAATCAAGGGCCTGCCCTCGCTCTGAGTGGTTCAGGTCCAGCTGGGACTGGTAAAGAGCCATTTTATACAGCAACACACACAAAAGCACAATAAAATCATTAGCTGTTTCCAACCCTGATGGCCAAGTTCATGTTTGAATCACAGCTCAACACAGGCTTGGCCTCAGTCTTCCAAGCATGGGGACTTCAAAACCCCTACATCCATATTGAAGCTTGCAGTGAAAATCCTCCCAGGGTTAATTTGTCTGGACACAGGGGGCAAAAGGAGATAATTTGTCTTCCAAGCTTCACTTCCAGCTGAGCCCGTAGGTTGGGAAAGATGTGCCTTACTCAGCCTCCGGCAATCACGGCTCTGGGGGAACCCCGGGCGAGGAATGGTCCTGCAGGTCGCCCTCAGCCCCGAGTCAGCGTCCAGGTACCGGCACAAAAAGCAGGATTTTTTTTTCCTTTTTAATATTTTAAAAAATAAATAGAAGAAGAAACAAAACTTTAAAATTTGTTCTTTAAATATTTCCAGCATCGCACGGACAGCACTTTAGTACTCTAGCCTGTTCGATCAGAAGTTTGCTTATTCTGATTCCTAGTTAAAATGTGCTCCTTCCAGCCTGCTTTTTCTTTCTGTCCTTAAGAACACAACGTATTCTTTTGTCATGTCAAAACCCAAGCCCTGCAGTGTTCATGGGATAGCTTTCCAGCATGGGTTGGGGCTCTGTTACTCCTCTTCAAACCTGAAATGCCCATAACTTCACCAAAAGCTGTTAGCATCCCGATAGCTCTCTCTTACTTAAGAAAAAAACCAAACCAAACCAAACCAAGCCACACGCACGCACACACACACACAAATCCTCTTCCAAGAGCCTTTGCGATGCCAACCATTGGGTTCAGGCAAACCTCCTGCCGGAGCGTCTTTGCTCGGTCGCTGTCTGAGAGCGGTGGTGTCCCCTGGAAATCTTTGAGGTGTAAGGTGGAGTTGGGGTGCAGGGTGGGGAAGGAGAATGGGAGGTCAGAGATAGTCGTCTTCGCTGGAAGGGGAGGTGGGATTTGAGCCCTCAAGGTCAGAGTCCAGCGAACTCCCTGATGGTGTTCGGCTCATCTTCCACATCTGGGAGGCAAAGGTTCTCCCCCAGCTGCACGGGTATCCCACAGCCCTCAGCTGGTGAATTAGCCCCATGACCACTTGCCAGTGGCTTCTTGCAGTTCACTTGCTACCCTTTGCACTCCTCTGTTTGCTCATGGCTGTTAGCATCTGGCTGATGTACGAGGTCAAAAGATCATCCATCTTGTACCCCTGAGGATGACAAAGAAGATGTTACCTGCCTTTAGAGCAGTTTCCAGTCTCTGGCTTGTGCCTCCTGAACACACTGGCTACTGATTGTTGACTTTCAAGTTTTCAAGTACATTTTGACCTGTTCCACCATTCTCCTTGGGTGAAATGACACCACCACAATGAACACAGTTCAAACATAATTTGCAGTGTTGAGATGGAGGAACTCACTGTCCCAGGATGCTGTTGAGGCTAAGGACATAGGGAGTTTTGGATGGGACCTGAATTTCCAAATGGCCAACAAAATCCTGAATGCCTCAAGTTAATAGCAATTAATCCAGAAGGAATTTTTATCCTTCATGCTTTGGGTTTAAGATAGTCTAGGAGGAGTTTTGTTGCTGTGACTGTTACTAGGGACAAACTGGGCAAAGGATCTTGGTAAAAGGGCTCAAGAGTACCCCCTGAGCCCATACCGGCTTTAATATACTTTTCGGTCTGGTGACAGGGAGCAGTGCCCCATGCTCCTGAGACAGCAACATCCCAAACACCTCAGGCTTGCTCGTAAGTTGGATCATGGACCAAGTGAAGGCCCTGATCCATTGAGCAGAGCCATGGGAAATCCAGAAGGAAAAAATACATCAGGGGCTCTTCTAAGAGACCACTTTCAGCCCAGAGAATCCCTGAGACACAATTTGCTGGAAGCATTTAACTTTGCCCATCAAAATCAGGGTTTGGTTTAACTGTGCCCAATAATCTTTAACACTCCTTACCAGGGAGGTCTCGCAGAGCAGCTTGCTTCCTCTCACCAGGTTGCCAATGGTTATATGGAAGTACGTGTTGCCACTGCTCCAGTTGGAGATCTTGGTGAAGGGGTGAGTGATGAGAATATCCTGGTGGGAATGCAAGACGGACACTCAACACGCAAGAACCTCAACTTTCACGAAGGGCTGTGGGGACCTCTCATGTCCTTGTTCACTTCCCATCAAAGCAGACCAAGGATGTCTACTGAGAGGAGACTACCTGGGATCTACTGAGATGGCCTCATGGGAATGGCAGTGAGATGCAAGACTCTGGATCCTCCAGTGCCTGTGGAGGACAGCTGTACTAGAGTGACCATGTGGCTGGTGGAATTAACTAGTAGGAGCTCATTTACTCCAGCTCCTATCCTAATGTCTGTGAAAGGATTAAGGAAGGAGTGTGTGTATCCTCCAGTTACAGGGCCCTAACTGTTGATGCTCCCAATCCATCTCCTGTTGAAAAAGGCTGGGCTGGCTCTGTGCAATGATGAATTTCTGCCTCCAGAAACTTTTCTGGGTATCCAGCCTTTCTAACTCGATTTAATGAGAACTCCTGAAGTTCTGAACAACACGCTCTTTGTGAGGGCCTCTGTGAGGGGGGGTGGGGCACGGGTTCAGGAGCATCCGGTGAAGACCTCAGTTCTGCTTACCTTGGTTTTGGGATCAATGAGGCTGACTCCATGCTTATTGATGGCAATTAGAAGGATTTCTGGATAATTTGGCTCTGTAGTTTGCTGTTGGAGATGAGATGAACTAGTTAGGTGATGTGTCATGCAAAATCAGACCCCTTCCTATTTCCTCTCTCCCTGTCTTCTGCCAGCATTTGGTGGCCCATTAACTGCTATCCAGTTTATCCTTTAAAGATAAACACAGAACTCATTAAGGTATCAGCAATAGTCAGGGCTGTCCAGTTAAGTACAGATCTCCTAAATGTGTGATAACCAGTGGATGAGTTGCTGGCAGCATTAAGTTCCTTGCCATTGGCAAGGAAGAGCTGTGACAGGCTGGTGAACCCCAGACATCCTCCTTTCCACTCCAGTCCCTCTGCTCCTCCTCATGTCTGCTGCTGTGGACCTCCAGGCCAAGACTATACTGTTCTGTCCCCTTCTGGTCTTTACATTCAGTCTTGCTCCTGCTTGTAAACCTTTCTCCCAGCCCTGTGCCATGAGGACCTTCAATTTGTTCCATTGATGAGGTAAGGCACAGGGGGTGGGGGCTCAGCTCCTGGCCCTGCCATGGATTTCTTGGCTACTAAGTCACTTTTGGTGGAAAAATCACAGGATATAATCAGTTCCCTTATGCAATCTAAGATGGACTTGACAGAAAATAGGGTGCCCAAGTTCAAGGAACAGATGAGCAATTTCAGCAACTTGTTTCTAGCCCAGGCTCACTGGGTGGTCATTAAGAGTTGCAATAAGGTGTCCAGAGTACTTGGACACACTTCATGACTATGACTAGTGGTCTCTACTGTCTTTGACGGGAGCCTGGTGCCGTGGTGGGTGGTCTGGATTTGGTTCATGGTGCTTGTGGACATATCCCTTGGAAAACTGCACTTTCCCCTTCGCCTTGGCAAAACAGAGAGTGGCTCTTGGCTCTTCAGCAGCACAGCTATGAGTATAGACCTAATGACTGAGATACGCTGAAGCTCTACAATTCCTGCATCTGCAAGGCAGCAATAAATGAGCATATTGGCCCTTTACTGATGGAGAGTCTCACACTCTTCCCCTGCTTCATCAGGGTTATCCCCGTCTTGTCCAGACACTGGGACAACCCTGTATACCTGGGGTTCCTGATCTTGACTCAAACCTGCCAGAGAATGCCCAAGCAGGGCAGGTACCTTCACTTCAAAGAATGCTGATCCAAACGTAGGCCACTTGAAGATAATCTTTAGGAAGGCAAGTTTGGCTTCTTCTCTTGTTTTGCCCGCGTGCTTATTGTAGTATGCCACGATGGACTGCAATGGAGAACACAACAGAGCTGGAGGGTTTGCACCGCCCAGCACCAGGGATGTCTGCAGGGAAGGAGCATCAGTCCCACAAAGATGGTCAGTCCTAGTCTCTGCTCCAATGAACACTTCACAGAAGTGCTGGCTGGTCACGGGAGCGGGGTCTGGAACCAAGACCGGTCCTTCTTTCTTAGATGAGCTGTGCTGGTGACTCCGTTAAAGGGTTTATAAGTTTTAATCCTCCAATTTATGCAGCAGAGGAGACTGAGAGGCCTTCAACCCAGAGAAGCTGATAGCTCGCTGGTTAGGCACATGGCTGAATTCAAGTCCCAGGAAACAGAAAGGACTTATAAGCCTATTTTTTGGGAAGTGAGACACCTATGTTATTTTATGGCTCTAGACCTGACTGTACCTGTGCCACAGCTCTCCCTGTGCAAAGCAGGGAGAATTACCCCTCTGCTCAGTAGTCTGCCTTGAACAACAGACCCTTACATGAGGCTGTCTCCCAGCACGTGTCCTCGTGGCCCTGCATCCACCACTACAGACACAGCCACGTGCAGCACAAACAAAACCCACTGCAAGCCACGCGTGTATGAACACGCATGCACAATTCCTCCTCTCGGTGAAGTTGGGGAGGCTGCAGCTCTGCTAAGACTCAAGAGGGACCACGGGTCACTCATTCTGGCAACCCCACTTCAACGCTGAATGAAAAACAAGTCACCCGAGAGGCTGGGCTTCTCCCAGCCAGGTCTGGCATATGAATCAAGCTGCTGGTTTTACCCTTTTCCAGTCATCTGGAGAGAGCTGCCGGACGAGGTCCTGAGGCACCAACTCCTTCAGGAGCTTGGGGATGCTGGGGAAATAGGACTTGTCGTCCTCAAACTTCACCCGGTAGATGAGAGCCGCCAGCTGCAGGACCTCTTCCCGTGTGCACTTGTGGTAGCCACGCAGGTACTTTGGTAACTCCTGCACAGAGAAAAGAACAATACAGAGGTAGAGGGGATGACCACAGAAATTCATTCTCAAACTTTAAATGGAGTTTATGGAGGTCTCCAGCCCCTGGTTAAGAGGTTGTGCCCTGCTAACACTCATAGTAGTTGTGATGAGTGTGGTGGAGAGTCAGCTGCTCAGCTGAGACCACACTAGATGTTTAAAGATTGTCTCTGATCTAAAATGGTCTCCTGTTAGATGGAGCAGGGAGGTCCCTATGTTAGCTATCAGCTGTGTGAGCCTACAGCCTTGTTCATCCTCCCTCGTCCCACGAAATCCACTTCTAGTAATGGCCACTTGGAATTGTTTTTTTTTTTTTCAATTTTAAAAGTCTATTCCCTCATTACCAAAAAATGTCTGAAAATGTGTCAAGTGACTAACTCAAGCATTAAGGAATACAGTCATATTGGGATAACCACTTTATCCAGGAAAGAACACAGGGAGTACATGTGTGCATGAGCAAGAGCTTTGAGACATGAAGGTGTCTCTTCCATCCCAAAAGAAACAAGAGCAGAACAACTGTAACTTCTTACCTGACCATCACAGCTCATCTCCATGAATGGAGGTGGCTGAAACCCCTCAAGATGCTTCTAAATTCAGCCTCTCCCATTTCTTGCTGCTCACCCAAGAACAGCTGGCCCAAATCTCAGCTTCAGGGTAACTGTAGGTTACCCTAAAGTGCATAAAGGTTGCTCCTTGCCATGCAACCCAACAGCACTCTTTGTAGTGCTCTATCAAAGGCAGGACTTCTTTTATTTAATGCAAGACTTCATCCATCTCCAGATGGAAAAAGTCTTTCTAACCTATTCCTAATTCCTCCCAAGTCTCCACTGCTGTTGCAAGCTCCCAGAGTACCTGGTAATAGTGGAAGATTGAGTCTGCCATCGAGTCTTTTCCAGGCGTTGTGTTGGTCCATAGTTTCTTCATGAAGAACACTTGGTAGGTGAGGGAAGGCACTATACCTGTGCAAAGGAAGCAGGGAGCAGATATGTAAACGCAATGCTGTGAGCACCAGCTGGCAATCAGCGTCCCTGCAAGCCAGTGGTGCCCATGTGCTGTCACAACCTGCAGGGACAGGAACACTGGCAAGGCCAAATGGGATCTGACCTTCCAGAGAAAACCACATCTTTCCCTTGCAAAGCTTTAATAAAAGGGAAAGAGTGCCTGGGTTCATTTGCATGGCTCTACTTCAATGATAGTGCTCACGGCTAATGCAGGACAGAAGGCTGGAGCACCTCTCCTGTGAGGCCAAGCTGAGAGAGTTGGGGATGTTCAGCCTGGAGAAGAGAAGGCTGCGGGGAGACCTGATTGCGGCCTTTCAGTGCTTAAAGGGAGCCTACAGGAAAGATGAGGAAAATCTTTTTAGCAGGGCCAGCTGTGACAGGACAAGGGGTAATGGTTCTAAACTAAAACAGGGTAGGTTTAGACTGGATCTAAGGAAGAAATTCTTTACAATAAGGGTGGTGAAACACTGGAAGGGGTTGCCCAGAGAGGTGGTGGAGGTCCCATCCCTGGAAACATTCAAGACCAGGTTGGACGGGGCTCTGAGCAACCTGATCTGGTTAAAGGTGTCCCTGCTCCCTGCAGGGGGGTTGGACTAGATGACCTCTAGGGGTCCCTTCCAACCCAAAACATTCTATGGATTGCACCCTGGAGGCACCTGTGTCTTGCAGCCACTGATACATTCATCTCTGCTGTGGATGTGGGCAGCAAGGTGAGATGAATCCCATCACTGAAACCTTCCTGCAGGCCAGCCCTGGAGAACTGCCTGCCAGCAGGTGCTCCTTGTAGGGGCTGGGTCTAGCCCTGGAGCAGAGGTCTTGCTTCTCCTGGACAGATTATCTCCCACGTGCTGTCCCAAGGTCTGGGGCAGACAGCCACAGCAGCGTGGGCCAACAGACAGGGCAGATTGTGTGGTCAATCTTGTTTGAAAGGGCTGGTGAACTCTAGGAGGGCTCTGTGTGACCCACAATGGAGAAAAGTCACAATTACCATCTTTTGCCGGTCTTGCTTTCTTTATCCAGTCTGTCAGGTGTCTCACAAAGTCAAAGAAGAAATCTCCCTCGGGCACACTGATGACCTGGGGGACACAGCACGTGGTTACAAAGGCTGAGCAAGAGGTAAGAGGCCACAGGCAGGGTTGGCCATTGCCCTGTCTCTGGTAGTTGTTTCTCAATGCTCAGTGCTTACACTGATGTGTTACAAATCTCTGACATGAGAAAGCCACTGCCAGCACCTTGCTGCAGGCTCTGTCTCTAATTTCACCCATTACTCCTTATTGCAGGTTCCTGTTTCACAGGAGCAATTCATTTCCCTTCATGATGACTATCTCCATAGATTTCCCCCAGTTGCCTGAGGCAGCTCCAAGCTGCGCATTTTTCTTAGTCCTTTCTTATAAACCTGACTTAACAGGCTAGGAGGGCTTTGGCTGTTCGTGTTTTAAGCCCTTTGGGATGATTGCTGTAAGTCAGGGCTGTGGGACTGCAAATCTCACCCGTAGAGGGTTGGATCTGCCTTAGAAACCCCACACTGCTTGCAGAGAAATGCATCTCACCTGTGAGGGTGCAGATAGCTTTGGCTCCACCAATGTGTACCCACTGGCAGGTGGGTCACCCCGAGTGCCTTTGGGCTACCCCAGACTCTGGGTGGGTCACTCACCTTGTCGGAGATTTTGACGAAGAGGCTGAAGCCCTCAGAGGACTTTAGGAGCAGCCTGTTGGAGATGTTCTGGCAGAAGTCCTTGGCTTTTGTGCTGGACTCCACCTCAAATGCCTACAAAGAAAGGAAGATCCTCACCACTGCTACCTGAAGGTTGATTTCCACTTTATGCTCTCTTTGAGGAACTCTAGGCTCAGACACGTGAAGGGATTTAGGTGCCCACCACCAATGAAATCAGTGATGTTGTGGACTGTAGCTCTGGGGATGGGAAGGAATGTTTGCAGAAGCTCAGCCATGCTGCTGCTGTACAGTTGTGCTTTGTGATGCTCTCTCTCTATCCTCTGGTTTAGCCAGGGCTTCCCAGGCAATTCAAGAGATTTTTCCCACCTAACAGTTAGGTCTTAGAGCTATTTGTCTACAGGGAGAGAGAGATACGTCCAGGCTGATTTGTCCCAACTTTCTCTCCACCTATGTTGAGGAGGTCAGATGCCTGGCGTAGACCAAATGCCTGACTTCTAGAGAGCTAAAAGAGGGGAGATGACTCTTGCTTTATGTGTAGATGGGATATCCAAAGGACTGTCCCACCTGCATGCAAGTCCCAGCCCATATTTTGTCTTTTGAGCTGTGCTTGGCATTTACCTCACCTCACTTTTGCTTTGTCCACTTAAAGAGATTCAGTTCATAGCAGTTTAAGGAATTTAAGCTTCTGACCACCACATGCATGACCGCATTAGCCTGAACCACCAATCCACCAGGACCCATGCTCCATATCCCACGAGAGACCAGCCTGGAGCTCAGTGTTGCTGGTGTTCAGCAGTGCTTTGGTGCAGATGCATGTTGTGCTGGGGTGATGCTCCTCTGCCAGGCCACCTGTGTGACCACCATGGTCAAAAGCATCACAGCAAACCTATCCAAGTGCAGAAGCCCCCACTGCCTCCTTCTACTGGCTCTCACAGAGATGCGCGTATATAAAGCAGTGTCATGCTTCTTGCTGGTCACGTAGAAAAAAATAGTGATGAGAAATCCCATCGGTTCTCTCAACTCTCCGTTACAGATAGACAAGGGCATGCACAGCTGCTGGAGAGGAATTCTCCTTTTCCTTCCATGGGTGTGCACTGCTTTACACTTAAACCCACTTGGAAACGCAGGAATTTGGTTGTGCCCAAGAGCATGAGGGGAGAGAGAGATGTGAGCCTTGTAGGAAGACTAATCGGTAGCATCAGACAGCAGTTTCTGCAAGGACATGCATATCTGCTCTGGCATCAATATAATTAGCTACCTAATTAGCATGTAAGGTGCTTAATGAGAGGTTCCTGAGGGCAGGTATGATTTCTGTGTCATCTCAGGTCAGAAGGTATAATTTCAGTTACCTACTCACCAGTGCTGCCATAGTCTGCCCAGTCCCCAGGAAGCCCCATCATGGTACCCCGCTGGGTACAGTTGGGTGGACAATATCTGCCATTCTAGGCTGCAAATAACTGATATCCAAGGCTTGTGAACCACTGAGCGAATGGAGATGAACCCAACCAGTTTCCTTCTTTCTGGGGTCATACTATAAAGCCTCCAGGGAACACCAGCACAGCACCCCCATCTTGAAAAAGGTGAACTGCAGTAAATCAAACCCCTGAGCTTGTCAGGATAGATAAAAGGATGGAATATCCTTACACTTCTCTTTTCCAGAGTCTTCTGAGTTTTGCTGAATCAGAACCAATATTAGGCTCTTCTGATATTTTTGTAAGAAAATTGACATCCATCCTGACAGAAAAGAAGGATTTCCTTCTCCCCCAATTACCTCATCGGTGTCATCAGGGAAGTAAACCTTGTGGAAAATTTGGGTGGTTTTGTGTTGAATGGCTTCCACTTCTACCAGATGAGGCGGGTACTTCCTGGATCCATTCCTGCAAAACAGGAGGTGACAAGTGCCACAGCATCAAAACAAGAATCCTCTGTTTAAATCTTCCATTTCTATACATATTCTTTTACGATGAACTTCGTCTACTTTCTTAATATTAGGTTCCCCCTCACCAAAAAAGAAGAAAGAAAAATTGTAATGGGTGATGTGTATTTGCTTAGGTTGTAGGTGACCTAAATGGAGCTGGCAGTACAAAGCTGACTTAATTGATCTCTATTTTTCCCCAGACAGTTTACCAGTGACATTTTCCACCCGATGCCCCGTTCGTTCAGCTTGGTTGAATGCAGGGAGAAGCTGTGAGCTTTCACTGTCGCCCCAACCACCCCAATGTCTCCTACTTGTATTTTCTGATGAATGTTTGGATGCTGTGGCACGGTCAGGACTAGGAGGTCTTTTGGTGCCGTACCTCAGGGCTTTCTGGAGTCTCTGGATGCAGTCTGCTGCCAAGGGGTGATGTTTCCGGGACTGCAGGAACCTCTGGACATGCGGCAGGAGGATGTTACTTGGAGGGAAAAGGCCTGTACACAACCACAACAGCTCCCAGCCTTTCTCTTCACTGTACCTACATGAGGAGAGATCCAAGAGGAAAAAAATCACTCGCGGCATGGACACTTCAGATCTGCTTTGCCCCACACAGGCTAGTGCATTTGGGCCAAGGAAAACAAACAGTCCTTACTTGATGTGGTTGTCCGTGAGCTGCTTGAGGGTCTGGCAGTAGATTTCATCCTTCAGGGGTTCAGCTTTCAAGGCACCTTCAAATATTTGGTCTGTCAGCTCATTGACTGAGCGGGTCCTTTTGGATGGGTAGTCACCCATATACTTGAGCACTGGTGGGAGGCATGAGTCAAGGATCAGCTAACAGGGATGTTTGGAGAAGCCCTTCTGTTGACGATGTGATTAAAGACGTCCTACATATGACCTCAGAAGTGGTTGCAGTTTGGTGGAGTGGGCACAGTGTATGGTAAAGACTTTAAATTGCTTTAGGAAATATCCAGCAAGCTCTCTCCTTTTATCTTGCATCACCTCAAGTTGAAAGAATTGCTTTGGGGTCAGGATGTGTAGACCTAAGAAAGCTACATGTGATCATGAGTTACCTGATCACACATACATGTACCACTGTAAAAGACCAGATTTTCAGCTGGTGTCAGACACCAGTGGAGCTGCAGTAACCTAAACCAAACGACTGCCTTCACCATCATGCCATATTGCAACTATTCTGTGTAAGATCATAGAATCATAGAATCGTTGAGGTTTTCTGAATTAACAGGTGTGGCACAGCAAAAGGAAAAGGGCTTCCCCAGACAGTGAAAGGATATCAATGAAGGCCATGCAGGCTTCCTGGGACAGCTCCTCACTACCCAGGATCTTCTTCAGCAAGGGCTGTTTGATGGGCTCACGGGTGTAACACCACAGCTTGTCCTTCCCGCGGCTCTTGGTGATCATGACCCGGCTCAAGGTGTGCTTGGGAGGTGGCCTGGTGGCAAAGACAAAGCAAAAGGAAAGGTGGAAATGTTACAAAGATAAAAGGGACAGCTTGTGGCCAATATTTCACCTGGGAAGGTTGTTCACAGCACCTGGCTGATGAACTCTTTCACCAAATGGAAATCCACAGTTTAGCAATTATCCAGCTCCAAGTATCCATTTGTACTTTCCTAGGGCTCAGAAAAGTCCCTTACACACCCTACCCAAGTACTGACACCAAAAGAACCTTCTCTACCCCCAGAAAAAACCAGAAGAGGAAGGATGATGGCGATGGATGGCCAGGGCAGAAACACTGGAAGAATAATGCCTAGCAGAACAATCCTACCAGGGTGAAGACATCCCAGAGGATCTGATGTGCCTGTTTGGATTGTCAGCCCATCTGGACAGGAGTGGGAGTTTTGGGATCAGTCTGGTCAGCAGTGGTGCATATTTAAATCTTTGGAGCTGAGATGAAAATGTCCACACTTAATTCAGCTGCTGCCTATATGGTCTGAGGCTGTGTATGGGATCACAGAAAAGGAATATCTGACCACCAAGCACGGCCTCCCACATAATACTAAATTTCACACTGTTACACCTGTGCTGAGCCAACCTGAAGAAATCCTTCATAAAACCTTGCCTGTGGAAAACCTACAGCTCAAATGCCATGACCTACACTGGAGATTGCAGTTATACAAAGTCACACAACGGGACATTTAGAGCCTTTTCCAGTAGCCAAAAATACCCTGATTCCCAAGCTACCTGGAGATGTATTCCTACTCCTATAATTTTTGAAGATGGTTTAAAAAATCACCTAAAATAATCATAGGAAAATTCCTCCAAGGTGTATGGCTTCACCCTCTCTTCACTGTCGGAAATTGCCATCTGAGAGGTTCTGATAACATCTTGTCGTTGGTCAGGGGTCATCGTGACCAGTGCCTGTGGGATGAAAAAGTCTCTGTCACCTGGTATATTTGATGTAATATATATCTGATGTATTCAGAGAGAGGAAGCAGATACAAAATGAAAAGAAGTAAGTAAAAATAACCCATTAATTCCAGTTAATAGTCAGTAAGAACTGTGCAACTGTCATTTCTCTGTGCCGTTCTCAGTCACTAATGCAAGTAATAAAAATTTCCATAGTGTGGATCATTTCCTAATGAAAAGAATGTGCTTTTGGTCCTACAGCTCCATATGTGAATGTGCCCACCAACCCCAAATACACCTACAAGTAATCAGGCCAGCTGGAGGGATGTAGCAGGATTCATGGATATTCCAAGTCACAAGCTTGTGGTGTTCGAAGACTAGAGAAAAGGCTGAGATCACCTCCGCCTTGGACAACTTGTCACCTCTCAGCCACGCTGGTATCCACCTTATTGTCAGGGAGACTCTGGCCAGATCTAAGCTCTTCAGAAAGGCTTTGACCTCCTCGGGCTTTGTATCAAGTTGTGCCATTCTGTAAGACAACTTACCACGATTTCCAGTGGAGGCATGGTGACTGTAGGCAAGACGTAGACGGAATCAGTTGGGAAATCCCCTCTCTGCTTGGTCCGTTCATTGAACCCGTTAGCCCACCCTGAGTTCATCACGTTTTCTCCTGTGTCCTGGTCCAGAACTATGAGGTCTCCTTTGAGGAAGCTGAGGAACCCAGATTCTTCTCCCACTGCAAGAAGAACAACCATTAGTTTGATAATTTTTTTTCCAAATCCCTTTGGAGTAGTTAATCTATCTATATGTTTGCCACTGGACCGGGCCACTTGCTTACCAGGGTTTGGGTTGTCTTGGAGAGTGACCACATACTTGGATCTTTTCCTTAGTCCTTCAAGGAAAGTCACCACCAGGTCCCGGATGTCTTCTGCGTTGTTGGAGGTGAAAGTGTATTCATCGCCTTTAATGGTGGCCAAGGTGAAACTCTGCCCTTGCAGCTTTCCCCCTCTATATTTTTACAGGAGACATAAACAGGAAAGATAATGGCATCAAGAGGCAAAGCCTGGAAAATGACTGGTTTAGGGCAAGATCACCAGCTGAGTCTCACCTGCTGCTTGACACAGCCGTGATCTCTGGGAAAGAGAGCTCTAAGAGAACCTGCTCCTGTTCATCCACGAAGTACACCCCTGTCCAGTTGACAGCTACGATCACATCATTTTTAGGCAGGCTTGGCCCTGGATTGAAGACAAGACATACAATCACTTCATGAAGGGTCTCAGGATACAGAAACTGTGTGGATTTCAAAGGAGGATGCAATGGCACGAAAAACTCTGTGTTATTTTCGGTAAGAGAAATAGTGGCAGACTCATAGCTTAAGCCATTGCTACTCAGGATGCACCAAAAAATAACATATCTGAAAATGCCCGACTAGGTGGTCCATTATGTCTTCTTGTCTGTGGAGTCCCTATCTCTCCTTCCTTTTGCTTTGGAGTATCCTGTGCTCTGGGGATGTGCTCTACTGACTCACCTGAGAATTTGAAGGCTTCGTAAAACCGGGAAAACAGCAAAGGCCACTTGAAACGTGCAAAATCCACTACCTCTTCCTTGACTTTTTTGGGGTCTGCCCTCTTCTGAGTATAAATTCCCTACAGACAAAGCAAATTACAACCAACACGAAGCACAAACACAGTTATAGCCAGGAAAAGAGCAAACAAAACTGATTCATGTCATCTGAAGGTCCTAGAACTAGTATTAATTTAGGTCTCAACCGGGCTAAGGGCCGAAGTCCTACAGGAACAAGTGATAGGTTGGACAAAGTCCTGGCAAAATTTTGTTTCCCACTTCAGGGAATAATTCAACTCTGAGAAGGCTGGGCAAGCATCTAGAGTGACCAGTCGGAGTGGCATTCATCTCAGCTAACTTTGGGTTTCCCTAAGGTAAGTGTCTACCTTTCAGCTTGACAGTCCTTTAGCTGGAAACAGACACTCAACAGCCCTAAAGCAAAGACATTTAGCTTCGTTTAAGACATCCTCAGGTACCTGTGGCTCCTGTATGTACCTGACAGACTGATGGAGGACCTGCAAGATCCAACTGAATTGCATTCCTGAGTCTCTGTTGACAGTAATGGGAGGTGAGACCCCTAACACACATGGAGATGGTTACATTTTAGGGGTCTTAATCTGAAGCTGGCTCCTGCTGTTAAATGAATGCCAATTCTCATGCCTGGATGAGTTATTGGTAATGCGTTATGGAAGGTGTTGCTGTGGGAGGGTGTCACAAATGGTCCTATGGAAGACAGGGAGATTTTAGACAATGTCTGGCACAATAAGGTCCTGACATAGCCCGCCTGGACGAAGTCCTGTGTAACATGCTCTAGGAGAACCTGCTTTAGCAGGGGGGTTGGACTAGATGATCTCCTGAGGTCCCTTCCAACCCTTGTGATTCTGTGACACTGCCCGGAGACATGAACCACCACTTGTAATACAACCAGTAACAACACGATCCTGTGTACCAGGAATGAGACCCTAGAGGTGGCATTTTGCTTCTCACAGTGAATCTCTGCAGGTTGTCTTCTGTCAGATCTTGCCTCAAACCCAGTGGTAAAGCTGAATACAGCTAGTACAAAATCTGGTCTTTCTTGTTGATTTACCTTCAGGCCATGCTAAAAGCTGAGCTATGATGTCTGACGTATCTTTAAAAGGAACACGAAACTACTGAAGCACGCCTTGGTCCTTGCCAGGTAATCTATTGCCCTCACCTTTTTATGTGCAGCTATAATGAGCTGAGCCCATTTTTCCACTGTTTTTGAAGCTGTGATCTCTCTGTCCGGGATGTAGGATGGAATTAGATTCAGCAGCCTTTCCAGTACCATCTCTGACCCGTAGTCCACATAGTACTGCTGGGAAGCCAGTTCCGCCAGATCTTCTTCCTGCAGGAGCCAAACAAGCCAAGTTAATGCTGTTACCGGGCCATCACCTCAGCATCCATCCCCCATCACTCAAGGAGCTCTTTCTGGAGGCTGGATGCACTGATGCTTCAGATTGGTGTAGGGATGCTTTCTTTCAGCAGAACTTCAGCAGTGCTTTTTGCACATGTGAAGTTCAGAGTATTGACCACTAAAAGCTATGATTAAGCCTTAATATGTTAAATGACCAGCACCATGCAACCCTCTACTGTGTGTGAACACAGAATCATAGAATCGTAGAAGCATTAGGTTGGAAAAGACCTTTAAGATCATTGAGTCCAACCATAAAAATGTCTTTGTCCCAGTCTTTCCTTGCAGTTCAGTCTGCTTCTGATGCCTGCAGTCAGCAGTGGGTGGTTTAGCTACGGTAGACAGAGTTCAATGATTGAAAACTGCATGTATCCATCATTCCTCATCCTTGAGAAGCCCAGCAACTGAAGTGCCTGTGCGTATTGCAGAACTGTAAAATGTCCTTCCGTGCAGCTACATTCCAAGCACTTTGGGGTGAAATAATAGAGCTACTGAAATGAAAATAGCACAAGGAGACCAGGAGTAAAAAAAGGAGGGAAGAAAGGGAAAGAATTCTGACCGGATAAAAGAGCTGCAGTTAATGCAATATAGATGGGAAAAAATGTTTTAGTTCCCAAGCTGACTGGACTCTACTGGACCACAGACGAATGATTAGGGGTCGGGCAAGAGAGAGAGCTATATCTCCAGATATAAAATCATCCAGACACCTGGCTGATTTTAAACACAAGCAAAACAAAATGTGATGGACATTGCCAGAGATTTTGATGTCTCTTGAGACGCTCATTTCAGTGACACTGGAATAATTCTGCAAGCTCCCAGACACTCTAGAGGCACCAATTTCTTCTGTCAATGTCCCTTCAGCATATGGCAACTTTATTGGGTTTGTATTGCATGGCAGAGGTCTGGGTATCCTGAAAAGCATCTCTCAAGTCTAAGGCTTAGCAGGATTCACCAAACAGGATCTTGCTGTGTACTCCTGATCTGGTGATCTCATTACAGCATGCCTGTGGCCCTCCTAACTGAGGCTGATGGATGAAGTGGCTGTTCAGTTGAACATCCAAAATTCACCAGGAGTGAGTGCTCACGCAGCACATGCCAGGTCCTGCACTTGGGTCGCAACAAGCCCATGCAATGCTACAGGCGTGGGCATGAGTGGCTGGGAAACTGCTTGGCAGAGAGGGATCTGGGGGTGTTGGTCAACAGGCAGCTGAATATGAGCCAGCAGGGTGCCCAGGTGGCCAAGAGGGCCAACAGCATCCTGGCTTGTATCAGGAGTGGTGTGGCCAGCAGGAGCAGGGCAGTGACCGTGCCCCTGTGCTGGGCACTGGGGGGGGCTGCCCCTGGAATGCTGGGGTCAGGGTTGGGCCCCTCCCTCCCCAAAGGACCTGGAGGGGCTGGAGCGTGTCCAGAGAAGGGCAGCGGAGCTGGGGAGGGGTCTGGAGCCCCAGGCTGCTGGGGAGCAGCTGGGGGAGCTGGGGGGGTTCAGCCTGGAGCAGAGGAGGCTGAGGGGAGCCCTCATCGCTCCCTACAACTGCCTGAGAGGAGGGGGGAGCCGGGGGGGGGTCGGGCTCTGCTCCCAGGGAAGGGGCGATGGGACGAGGGGAAATGGCCTCAAGTTGTGCCAGGGGAGGTTTAGGTTGGACATTAGGAAAACTTTCTTCCCTGCAAGGGTTGTCAGGCACTGGAAGGGGCTGCCCAGGGAAGGGGTCGAGTCCCCATCCCTGGGGGTATTTGAAAGATGGGCAGATGTGGTGCTTAGGGACAGGGTTTAGTAGTGGACAGGTATGGTTGGACTCGATCTTAAAGGTCTTTTCCAACCAAATGATTCTATGATTCTATTGGAGTGTCTGGTCTCTCCTCAGCCAAGAGGATCTGATTCCTGTAGCTCCTGTTTCCCAAGCAAATACCATAATCCCCAATCTAGCAGGTGTTCAAGGAGGAAGATTCCTCATCCCCTTTGATGAAACCTGGTGAGATCAGCAGTTGCTGAGGACACTTACTTTGTCACATCGGTATTCCCCAAACTTCACCCCTCGCACGATCTGTTGGTAAATAAGATTGGTGGCCACATTGTCCTCACTCGGGTTGTGCCAAGGAGTGAAGATCTCCTTCCTGAAGAAGAGCCGCCACGGCGCGTTGCGTTCCTGCGCTCCCTGCTCTTTGGCGTACTGCTCGCACTGAGACACAGCATCCATCACGTGGTCATTGCCGCTCCCCAGCGAGGAGACCTAGTCAGGGCAGAGGCAAACGTGGCAATCACCCGACCAAATGCTGACCTCTCTAGGTAGAGATATCTATCTCTGCGTCACTCATCCAGTCTTCCTTTCTAATCAAAATAAATCAAAGTGTCTACCTCTACTAGCCAGTCAAGACTGAATAGGCCTGCAGCATAGCTGGGTGAGCTATATTGTTTTGAGCCTCAGTTTCCCATCCGGAATGAAAAGAGAGCATCAACATGAATTAGCAAAGACAACGGTCCCGTTATAAAGCATTGTTTATTCATGTTGTGCTTCGAAGCATCCTCTTTCAAAGTCATGGACTCGGATCCAACCATGCTAAGCATGAGACAAACCCAGAATAAACAGCCTGTCCTGTTACAGAAGATTTGTCATCTCTGTCTTCTCACTGTGGTCTGGCACAAAGCTCTAAAGCACTATGTCTCATCGGGGTGAACATCCCTGTATGAATGTCTCCTCAAAAAAGATCAGGAAGACAGAGTAGAAACCGTTTTCTTCTCCACCCACAGGCAGAGGTGGCCACATGCGAAGGTGAGAATATACTTGGTCCTCTTACACAGCAGCTGTAGGAATGATTCTGTTTCGTTGGCTTGCAGCTGTTGTCTCACCCATTGAAGTTTTACCCTATGTCTATTTTTTTCTTCTCATTTACACTCACCTCGATTTTTATGGAATTTCTGGGAAAAGGTGTGGTTTTAGGTTAAATAAATCAGGTCAGTGCCAATGCAGGTATGGCATTTCAGATTTTAGCCTATTTTGGAAGCTTAATTTCAACCATCAGCTTTCCAATTAAATGTAGTTGCTCTCTTGCATAAAAAATCCAAGCTGTTTATTTTTTTTTACTGGAAATTCAACTCAAAGTAGCTTGACTGAGAGTAAGAGAATAACATCACAGAATAATGTAGGTGGAAAGGCACTTCTGGAGGTTGATGGTCCAGCCCACTGGTCAGAGCAGGTTCATTTTTGATCAGGTTCTCTGTGCCTTCTGCTGTTAAATTCCGAATATCTCCAAGAAGGGAGATTTCATAGTGTCTCTGCAACCCTGCTCCAATGTTTGACTGCTCTTATTGTGAAAATAATGCTGGCATCTACACGGAAGAAATGTTCCTTCCTGACCTTGAAGCTGGTTGTTTACTCAACGCCCAGGGTCCTTCTGCCATCTGGAAGGTATGTGACAGCAAAGAGAACCTCCCCCTTCTTTTACAGGGCTAGTCAGGAATGTAATTTAAGACATACCTTGTCAAAAAGTGCAATGTAGAGTGAAAAACCAAATCGGTCCTTCAGGCTGATTTTGTCGGCCAAAGAATTACAGAGCTCTTTAGCAGTTGTTGCAGAGTCGGTCAAGAGGGTTTTTGTTGTCCCATCCATAAATGTGACAGGCAGCATGATCGGTTTCTTGGATTTGGTTGCCTAATGGATTAAAGTAAAGCTTTATAAAGGCGCGTGTATTTCAATCCCAACGAGGCTATTTACCTACATACTCTTCCACCCAACTGTGGTAAATATTTTCTAATTTCCCATTCCATTGACTGGCTGCTTTTCGATACTACTGTGAAATACTTCTCAACGGGATAATGTATGGTCAGCCACTGGAAACACTCGGAAGTCCCAGATTTTTTATTTAATATACACAGTCATCAAAATGCCTAATCTACTAAATACAAGCATGCCTGGGAATGCTCCTGGGCACTGGAGCACAACTGTCTATGCTAGTAAACCAGCATGGAAAATGAGCAATTATTGCACAAACTGTGCCTGTTTCAGCTACCGCTATCCCCGAACAAGTCCCAGGGACCATCCTCAGTAGACAGTTTGCCTGCAGCCACCTTCATCTGGAAGACAGTTTCCTAGCATACATGGGGGCTTGCTCCGTGCCAGCTGGCCTCAACTCCCAAGAGCACTCTTGAGCACATTTAATTTACAAGTATTGATGTAGGCAAAGGGATTGATCTTCAACATACTCTGGAGCAAAGCCAGGATGCAGTATCTTGGAAATACCTGGAAATTCTTGAGATAAATAGGCATTTTGTCACATTATTTTCTGTCCTGTCAGAGATGTGGTGCCTGGGATAGTGAAAGGCTCAACCCCTGAGCCCCAGCTTCCTGGGGAGGGGATGGGGGGGCTCATACCTGCAGTTCCAACCAGCTGGGGGGCTGCGTCCTTGTCCCATTGGCAAACGTCCGCCTCAGCCTCTCTTCACAATAGGGAGCATAACCCGGGGGGCCTCCGTTGATAAAGTTCCTTAAATACTGTTGGCAGCAGGGAACACGTTGGTTAGACCATTGGTTCTAGAGGCCAAGCATTTGAAAAGGTTCAAAAGCAGCTTTTTACTGGAGAAAAGCCCTCTCGGGCTAACAGCAGCAATACCACTCAGGCTCAGGACGCTCCTACACCCCATGGCTGGAAGCTGAGAGAGAGTATGACAGTCTGCACCCTTGGCTTGTTCTTATACCATGCATTGCTGGACTTGGTGGAGATAAGATACCAGCTCAGACAGACCTTTGATTGAAGCCAGTGCAGCAGCTTTTCTGTTCCTGCTATTGCTGCCGCTGATTTCTATCTCTGTATTTTGAAGACGTATCATTGAGTGTTGGCCAAAAAGTTGGGAGTGAATGAAAAAAAAAAAAAGACATATAAGTAATGATCCGTGGCAATTGTAAGCAAAGGCCACTCAGAACGCTTAGCTGCCAGTACAAAAGATCTTTCACAATTACATTGAACAGATGTTTCCTTAGTCAGATTTTAAATTGCAATTTAGAAGATCCTAAACCAGAATCTGAAGCACTTCACCCTATGTTAAAAATACATTGCTGTCGAGGAAAATGAAATCCTGTGACTTCCACAATGTGAAAGATAATGCACTTAAAAATATTACGTAAATACCTTGGCCAAAAAGGTAGCTAAGACTAATAGGTCTGTAAATCATGTTTTTCAGAGAGACTTTATAGATAGATAGAGAGTTCTCTGCATGATAACACACAGCTGTTCCTTCCATAACACAGACTGCTCTGTAACACTCCCAGTCCATAAATAACATGGGTAGAGAGACAGATATCTCTGTCAATCGTAATATATAGATACTCTGAAATAACTAGGTAATACAGAGAGGTTATATGGATGGGAGCTGTTGCAAATGATTGCAAGCAGCTGATGCTGTGTAAAAATGTAGCTTTAATTCTGCTGTTAATAATGAACTATCTAATTACTTTTTTTTTTTTTTTGTATTTCTCCCTCCTTGTGACTGAACCTTCCCACCAAAGTCCATTATTAGTTGAAAGACAGGTCCAAAGAACAGGAGTGCTAATGTGTCTTGACCCATGCTTAGCGTATGATGGGATAAAGGCGTCTAATGAGATGCAAAGCATGACCTTCATATTTGGGAGCAGGAAAACATGTTGAAGACTGCCTCATTATCAGCTAAATCCTTCTCAAAATGTTCAGTTCTAATTGACACTTTTGAAGGTCGTGGGACGACTTCCAGGCACGACAGTTTCTTGAAATCCCTCATCTTTTTTTTCCATAATATTGCTTCTATTAAAGTTAGAGCCTAAAGGTTTCAGGAGAAAAGTAACCAGGAGTCTGATACAACATTCACTGCATGGAAGAGTATAGGAAAGAAATGCTAAGAGATATTTACCCTTTTCCTTCTATTTAAAATGGTACTAATAGATTAAGAGTCCAAGAATAAAGTCTGGCACTGACATGGAGTTTGTCTCCCAACCCAGATCAGACTGGACTAGGTGGCCTGGGTTAATGTAGCATCAAAACAGAAAAGTTCACTGAAATTCAACAAACTTTGAATATTCCTCTGCTTTTCAAGAAACAAAAAAGTGAGTCTGGATGGGAATGTATGTGGTTTGGGAGCAGAGTTAATATTTCATCATGAGAATTTTTTTTCTCAAAACATAACATTTTAGGCTGGAAGGTGTCCCCATGGATAACTACAGTGGCTTCAGAGGAGCTCCGAGACATTGCCCAAGTCACTGCCTATGTGTTGCTGTTTGCAAGACTGGAGCCTTGAGAGGTAACCACAGTGTGGGCTCCTGCAAGTGTTGCTTGCGCTCACACTCAAGGAGCTTCTGTCACTGCAGGCAGCCTATCATCTCCAACAGCCCAAGGTGCAAATGGGTGATGAATAAGGGCAAAATTAGTATAAACCCTCTCTGAAGTTGTTGGGAATATTGACACGTATTCCAGCATGGATCATAACATTGGGCAGAGGTGCATGTGAAACCCTGGCACAGTTGCCCAGAGAGGTGGTGGATGCCCCATCCCTGGACACATCCCAGGTCAGGTTGGATGGGGCTGTGAGCAACCTGATCTGGTTGAAAGATGTCCCTGGGGGTTGGACTGGATGAGCTTTAAAGGTCCCTTAAAAGTCCATTCCATGATTCTACGATTCTGAGTCTCCAGAGCTACCCATAAATTATTTCTGAGAAGTGCTTCACTCACCTAAAATAATCTTCTGCTATTAAAGATTTAAACCCACACAACCTCCTGTGGCATACTTTCTCAGATCTCATTTCCAGACATAATTTAATTTTCTGCCACTTTGCCAGTGATTTATCTGCTTTATTAGATTTCATACTGGCAGGGCCTGAGGATGAAGGAAGGATTTCTATTCTTGGCTTCAGCTCTATCAGTGTTGAGGAACCAGTACCTGATCTGATATCTATTGAAATTAATGGAGCATCTTTATCTCTAGCAGGCTTGGGAGCAGTTCCAGGCTCCAACTTTCAAAGATCTGAGAGGGACAGAGGAGATCTTATATCATGGCAAAGCAAAGACTTTGCTGAGCCCTTTGTCCAGAGCAAACTAAACTCTTAGGCATGGGATTAACTTGAGCAGTCCAGTGGGTGTTATTCAGAATCTAGGGGTGTAACTCATTCGGAAGGCAGACTGTTCAAATCAAGGCAACAAAACTTTGCCCAGAAAAAAAGAAAATCCTTAACAACAACTCGATTTTCAAAAGTGTCAGTCACAGCATCAACCACTGACTTTAGTCCTGCTGATCCACAGTGCTTCTGAAGATACATTAAACGTCATCTCTCATGTGGCTGTTTAGAGTTGGATGTTTTCAGTATGACACGTGGTGGGGCAAGTTGTAGCATGCAGAGAGCAACTACACAAACATACTTCCAGGTAAATGAAACCCTTCCCTTTCTATGTGCAATTTTTTTTTTATATTAAGTTATATTTGTAATTAGCTCTGTATTACTATTCCTTGCCATTTTTTTTGGAGTACATGCCTGAGGTCATAAGGTCAAAGTCAGTAGATGCTTGAATGAATGCATAGACCTTTGTATATGAGAAATAGGGGAGAAATGTGGGTTATTGTGGGTGTGCAAATTCCACCTGCAGCCTCCCACAATCAACTTTCCTGCCAGAAGTCACTTAATCACATCTTCACACATCTACAGTGCAAGAGGCAACATCTGAGCTGGTTGTCTATGCTCCCTTTAGAGTCACAGGGAAGAGAGAGTCACTACATAGAATCATAAAATGTTTTGGGTTGGAAGGGACCCCTAGAGGTCATCCAGTCCAATCCCCCTGCAGGGAGCAGGGACACCTTGAACCAGATCAGGTTGCTCACAGCCCCGTCCAACCTGGTCTTGAATGTTTCCGGCGATGGGGCCCCCACTACCTCTCTGGGCAACCTGTTCCAGTGTTTCACCACCCTCATTGTAAAGAATTTCTTCCTTATATCCAGTCTAAACCTACCCTGTTTTAGTTTAAAACCATGACCCCTTGTCCTGTCACAGGTGGCCTTACTAAAAAGATTTTCCCCATCTTTCCTATAGGCCCCCTTTAGGTACTGAAAGGCTGCAATCAGCTCTGCCCGCAGCCTTCTCTTCTCCAGGCTGAACAACCCCAACTCTCCCAGCCTGTCCTCATAGGAGAGGTGCTCCAGCCCTCAGATCATTTTAGTAGCCCTCCCTTCTCAGGAGTGACCCATCTGATCCATTTTAGACACTGATCTTGGGATCACGCACGCTTTTCTTAGGAACTTTATGTCATTTTCATTCCTGGCAAAGACAAAGACCAGGATTCCCTCCACTGTGAAACCCAAGAGAAAAGCTGGTCCCATGGATGGAAAAGAAAATGTATTGGTAGATAATTCATGAGACAAATATCACCTACAACTTACCTTCACAAACTTCTCAGAAGGAGCAAAACATCCCACGCAGAGGGACATCAGGATCCACCCCCTGGCATGGCTGCTCTTGGATGGGTTCTGGGTCAGCTGCTTGCAGATCTGACAATAGATTTCATCCCTGCAACAGGAATGAAAAAAGCATTAGAGTTAAAAAGGTGGTGATTTTCAATATGAACAGGGATAGAGACAGACCCTGGCTGCACGTGATTGATAGTTAAAAGTTAATTTTAGCATCACAAGGATATTAATTTAACTGCCTTAATGATGGTCACCCTGGTCTTTGCAGTGTCTCTAAAATACCATCCATCACCAGCTCTGTAATGTCCGCTGAGTCTTCCCTGTGCTTCAGCTGAGATTTCCCACAGCTTAGAGAAAGAGAGAAATAAAAGGGAGTCTCAAGGTTCAAGGAAGCTCAATGTCACCTCTGGATGATGGAGTCTATTCTGGCTTCTTACAAAGATTGCCCAGTAATACCAAGACAGTCTCCTAAACTAACTTTCATTGTGGGCCACCAGCTGGGAGTCTTCATCTGCTAGCTGTTCCTCTTGAGACACCTGAATTTACTTTGTGGAAGTGTTGGGAACTATCAGCTCCAGCAGAGGTCAAGGTTTGTCCAGTTCTTAATGTCCAAACAGGAACATACATTGACAGGTATCTCAATTTGGAATTTAATGTCCGCTTTTGACTTTAACCTTAGTTCTCTACATGCAAAATGAGGGATAACAGTACTTCTTCATTGTGCTGGTTTTGGCTGGGGTAGAGTTAATTTTCTTCACAGTAGCTGCTATGGGGCTGTGTTTTGGATTTGTGCTGCAGTGTTGATAACACAGGGATGCTTTAGTTATTGCTGAGCAGGGCTTACACAGAGTCAAGGCCTTTTCTGCTCCTCACCCCACCCCACCAGCGAGCAGCCTGGGGGTGCTCAAGAAGCTGGGAGGGGACACAGCCAGGACAGCTGACCCCAACTGACCCAAGGGGTATTGCATACTATATGATGTCATGCTCAGCATATACAGCTGGGGGAAGAAGAAAGAAGGGGGGGACGTTCAGAGTGATGGCATTTGTCTTCCCAAGTCACCGTCACGCGTGATGGAGCCCTGCTTTCCTGGGGATGGCTGAGCACCCGCCTGCTGATGGGCAGCAGGGAATGAATTCCTTGTTTTGCTTTGCTTGCACGCGTGGCTTTTGCTTTCCCTATTAAACTGTCTTTATCTCAACACATAAGTTTTATCACTTTTCCAATTCCCTCTCCCATCCCACTAGGGGGGAGTGAGCGAGCGGCTGCGTGGTGCTTAGTTACTGGCTGGGGTTAAACCACGACAGTCCTTTCTGGTGCCCAATGTGTGCTCGAAGTGTCTGAGAGAGCAGCAGGTTTGATTGGAATGTGCTAGATTGAATTTATAGCTGATATTGCTGTTTAGCTATTAACTGACAGGCTCCTCTACTTGACATGGGCTTGCTGGCCTTACTGTACGTTAGAGTCCAGTGCTCTGCTTTTTGCTTTTGCTGCTTGCTGTACTGCTGAGCATCTCACTCTGCCGTGCCTGGGAACGTTTTGATAACAGCAACGGAGATGCGCCTGGGCTGGCCGATGGCCAGGGCATGGCTGCTGCTTCTGTGCTGCTGTACTGGACCAGCTGGAATTCCGGTGCAAACTCGAGCCAAAGGGACTGTGATCTTGGGATGAGTCCAGGTGGGAGCAAGAGACCCTGAGGCATCTGCGGCCATGGATAAGCCCATGCCAGAGCAGGTACACCTTGAAGTCTCTGTGGTCGTGGTGATGTCTGGTCTAAAGTGACCAGGGGTGGAGATTGGGAGGCAACAAAAATGTTATCCAACCTGTTAACACTGACAAACCCCATGGGAAAACCCATGGGACACCACCTTCAGAGCAGACTTTGTGCAGAAAAGCAAGGCTAAGGGTTGCGTGGTGAACTGGGTGGATAAAATAAAAATTAGAGAAGGTGGTCATGAGATGAGGGTGTCCACCCTGTTCCTGGAGTGAGCAGATAGGTGTGAGTGAACAGACCATGAGACCACGTAATGAAGGACTGTATTATAACACACACACACACACAAATGGGCTAAACCAAAGGTGTGCAGTTGGCCTTAATTTGCCACTTTCCAATTTTTGAATGCTTAATTTAGCAACTGAAATGAGTTTCAGTTTTTCATTCGTATACCATTAAAAATACTCACACAAATAAAAGAGATCTAAATGATCAAATAGTAAGCAAAGGGTAGTGAACAACAAAAGTGAGTGTTAAAAAACCAATCCAGTGGCCACTAGCACTTTCAGAAGCATTTGAGTCCTTCTGTGTGGTCTTTCCATCAGGCCTGATATGGACAGTAAGGACCATGATCCAGCCCAGCCCATGTTATACAACACAACCAGAAAAAACAATATAATGAGAGCTTTGTAAAGCTGCACACAATAGCAAAATCACTTGGACAAGAATAGCTTGAGGAAGAAGGAATGAAAAGAATGGCATGTTTATGCCTTTGTCTTGATTTCTAACCTTAAGGCTGGCCTGAGGATGCCATTACCAATAATGAAATGGAGCTTCTCCAGGTTGGAGGTGGGTCGGTCTTCGAGCATGCTATTACCCTGGAGCGTGGACTCACCATCATGAAGTCTCTTTGTCACCTGCCAACCAGACACATTGCTCTCTTTCAGTACAGCCAGTTACTATGTCCCCCCCGCCACCCCCATCCCAAATGTGTGGTGGTCCCCCAGGAGGACTCCTCCACCAGCCAGGAGGGGTCTCAGAAGGTCTTCAATCTAGCACTTTATCAGCAATGGCAGGGTTTGGTTTTAATCATGTATGGGTGAAGCTGAAAATGGTCCTGTCTAGGCACACTCCCACATTCTTAGTCTTTGCCCAGGGTTTCTACCCTTGCATTCCAGCTCTGAGCTGCTCCTGCAGCTGGGAAAGGGCCACCAAGGATCTTTGGAATAACCCCAGCTTATTGCCAAGGAAGGCCTGTCTCTTTAACTCAGTTATAGTTAAAAAATTATTAAAACACTGACAAAATGGACCCGCTCCCCATGCTAATGATGCAGCCAAAAGCACGTAAGCGTGGTGGTGTTTGTGAGAACGAGGATGGCGTTCATCCACCTACCAGCTCTCTGTCTCAGCTAGTCAACCCAGTCTCCATTTAGAGCCACTGGAGAAAGATGGGCATTTCTAGATTGTGTTCAGAGCCACATTAGGGTAAGCTGGATGGGCCCTATTTCTCCTTGCTGACCCTGAAGGGAAGGAGGGTGACTATCTTAGAGAGCAATCTTCATGCTCTCAAGCAGCTACAGCCAGGTGAGATGGTGCCTGCTCTGGAGGTGGCTAAGGCGGTGTATAAAAGACGACTGAATCCATGCCTTTGCATTGCTTTCATCCCCTCCCCCAAAAGATTTATTGTTCCTCACTCTTTTGGGATGGGGTTTTCAAAAGCTCTCGGCTTGGACTAACTGCTGCCATGGGGAGTTTTGCCCTTGGCACTGGAGAGGAGCAGAGGATGGGTGAGTGCTTTTGGAGACCCCACCTCTGCTACCTACACCATGGTGGAGGGCAGGAAGCTAAAAGCAGGGATAACATTCAGACCATCAGAGAGTGGTGGGAGGTATCGGCAGCTGGATGGAGGGCTGTGAAAGAGGGGAGGGAAGATGCTGGATGGATGGAGAACGGGAGCCGAGGGGAGGCCGGCGCGAGGTGCAGAATGACTCAAGGAGACACGGGAAGCCAACCTTTCCCCTTAAACACTCCTTAAATCTTTCAGGCAGAGAGACAGGTAGCGCCAAACCCAGAGGAGGGCTGGTTCTATGTTGTCTAGGGAAAAGCAGAAGAGAGTCAGAGAGGGCTGCAGACAATCCAACGGCACTTGTGCTGCCAGGCGGCCAAGCGTCTCCTCTCACCTCCTCCGTCAGTTTGGATTTCTTCTTGAGTGTTAAGGAGACCAGTTTGTGCCGCACACTGTTCTTCTTGTGCCCGTCAATGTGAGTACTCTGCAAAGCAAGAGGCGTGGATGCAATGCGGTGAGACACAGAGCCCTGCCGAGTACGTGCTCTCCCTGCCTCCCCATGGGCTCCTACAAAAGACCATTAATCCTGGGCAGAGGGTGAGATACTTCAGAGGCTGGTGGGAACCAGAAGTGTGGACCCATACTCCTGTGCTCCCTGATAACCCAGGTCCGGCTCTGAATTTTGCAGATACTCTCTAATAAATGAGCTTCGCCCAGATCAAAATTACGTATTGGGGATGCCTGAAAAAAGTTATGTCGAATACATGGCTGACTCCTAGTCAGCCTAGGTCCGCCCAGTTCTGCCGTATGCCACTCAAGGCTTGTTCCTACCTTGCAAATGAGATGAGCAAGAGCACTCTCTGAGGTGAGCCATTTGCATGGCAAGTTTGTGAGCTGGAAGTAATCTAGCCAGGAACTCATGAACAGGTAGTTACCTGTTGTGCTTCATCATCGTTAACCACCTCTGTGCTCTAGCAGATTGCCCAGAAGAATGAATTTGGTGTGGGACAAGACCCAGGCACTGACTCGATATCATCAAGTTACTGTTGGCTTTCTACTTTTATACCAACTCTATGCCAGCTGTGGACTCTCCTTCTCAGGTAATTTACTGGAAGTGCTGAATGATACCATCGTCTCTAAGAACTTGCAAATTTATTAATTTACATCTGCAAATGACACAGGGGCTTGCCTGGCTGATACTACAGAAAACTTGAAAATGCAGCAGTGCCACCTAGAAAATCCCAATACCAGGCAATCCCAATACCAGGCAATATCTTGTCCTATTGAATGAAGCGGTTGCCAAAGATGAAAGCATATCAGCTTGACGGACAGCAATTTATCCAGAACAATGTCTTATCTGGGAGGGGTCCTAAGATGAAGTCCTCCAGTGACATCCCAGAATGCACCGAGGACGAAATGGATTTTTTGGTGGGTTTTTTTTTTTTTGATTTCCACAGCTTAATCCCCTGGTAACTCTTTACTTCTTGCTCCAAGATTAAGGGCACATTTTTAATTTAGTCTCTTCTGACCCAGGGCAGATCAAAAAGAAATCCCTAAATGCAAGAGCAACGACACAGGACATTGCACTCCACCCATGTATTTCTGCCCTACAAGGAGGAGGAGAGAGATCAAAGCCCCATGAGATATATCGGGCCACTTCCCTTACTGTATTGCCAGGGGACATTAAGTTATCCCTGTGAAGAAGAAGGGACAGGACCAACACCCGACACACGGGCAAGTCTCCCCTTGTAGCATAATTGCAAATAAAATCAACAAACTGATTGCCTGCAGCAAAACCCACGAGTCATTTCTTTCCAACACGTTTCAACATCCAACACCTAACAACAGCGTCTCTTTTACAGCCACAGCAGTTACCTCTCCTTCTCCCTGCAGAGCCTGCAGTTCTTTCTTATAGGTCTTTTTCCCAAGAGTCTCATAGATTTTTGTCATCACTGGTATCTTCTCACCACCATCACTCATGGCCGTATGATATTTCGGCTCAGGGAGGTCTCCCATGAAACGGAGGATAGTGATCCATACAGCAAGTGCTGCCTATTTGAAAGGAAAGATTAACTCTATTAGCTCACACCAGGGCAGTGAAGGGGGTGGTCAAGCCATGCTGAATCCATCAGGATGACCACTGTGGCCTCTCTGTACATCTACAGGAGATAAAACACTGTCCCATAGCACACATAACAGTTTTGCTGGCAGCCTACATCCCAACTGAGAAAGCCGGGCAGGCTGGTGGCTGGGACCACAAATTCAGGCTCTGTGTCCACGCCATCATGAATATGTTTGTGCACCCTACAAGTGGTTTGCTTCTTGGCAAGGAGATGCCAACCTTATAGAGAGGCAGTGACTGGCAGCTCTTAACCCACTGCAGAGGGGAAGGAGAACCACAGTGGTGGTGCCCAGCGACGGGACAAGGGGCAATGGGCACAAACTGAAGCAGAAGAAGTTCCAGTTGAATGTGAGGAAGAACGTCTTCACTTTGAGGGTGACAGAGCCCTGGAACAGGCTGCCCAGAGGGGCTGTGGAGTCTCCTTCTCTGGAGATATTCAAAGCCCGTCTGGAAGCTGTCCTGTGCAACCTGCTCTGGGTGAGCCTGCTTGGGCATGGGGGTTGGACTGGATGATCCAACCCCTGACATTCTGTGAAGGCAAGTTCATGGCCAATGTAACGTTCATTACAGCCACACAGGTTCAGTGCAGTTCTGCTCTTGTAGTGCTGGCTATGGGACAAGCGTTTCTTCTCTGCTAGCTCTGCACTGGTGCATATGACAAGGTAAGAAGCAACCTTTTCAGCTGCCAAGTAGCAGCTTCACAGGCAGTACTCACTCAACAGTTTTCATTGTCCATGCCCTGAGCCCAGAGCACTTCATTAAACGTCTTAATACAAATATCAAGGTACAGAGATGGACTCACCCCTCTAATGCTACATCCCTCTAATGCTTGTTGTCTGGTCAGTGCTCAAAGCATGCAGGTGGGACAGTGTCTACTGACACACATGTAGCGGATGAGGGCTGTGCTCTCCACCAAACCATGAGAACACCAGTGTATCCCAAAGGTGAACTGCTGGTGCCCTTTGGCTGATGGGTTCCCCAGCCTTGTTCCAACCCACCCTGCCCTGCTCAAGGTTTTTTATCCCCTGCCTCACCAACTGGTCTCCTTCATCTTCATGGTACAAGAGAGGCTGCTTGAGAGGCCGGCGGATGTAGGTATGTGTTGTTGTGCCCTGGAAATATGTGGCGGCAAACTTGGCAAATTTGTACTCTGAGAGATCTTCCTCCTCTTCCTCAGGGAGAGGCAATGCTGCATCCAGGTCCTCTTCCTCCAGCTCCTTCTGGGCTCGCTCAAGATCCTGGTAGGAAAAGACATGTCAAGTGCTCAGCATGCCTTTGGATACTGAACTACCCTTTTCCCCTTGGGCCTGACTTTTCTTCCCATCTGATTTCCATCCCAAAAGGAAAAGCGGGCTGGAGGGAAACCCACGAAATACAACTGTGGAGCCCAAGAAAAGCCTAAATCTTGAAGGACATGCCTGTGCCCAGGAATGTCCCCAGAGAAACAGGAGAAGCATCAAGCTTGGCCCCACTCCTAGCATGGGGAAAGGATGTCCAAGAGCTAAATGCTGTGAGCTGTGATGAACCACAAGGTAAAGACTCTTAAAGGTCACAAGTCCTCAATGATCTTACAGCGATACCGCTCCCCTCCATGTGGTAGCCCCAGAGAAAGCCTGCAGACTGCCTGACTATCACCAGCCACAGCATGGAAACCCTCTGGGGCCACAAAAAGGAGCCTAGTCTTGAAAGAAGCCTTCAGAGACCCCCTTTTGGATTGCCCCGCTCTCCCCTGATTCATTCATGTGTTGCTAAAGCCTTTCATGTGATAGCCAGGCTCATGTACGTCTCCAGTACCTCAAAGCCATTGGGTGCCTGTCCCTCCTGGCCAGGCAGGGAAGAGGTCGTCCCCAGGAATCCAAACATTTTGTCCACCATTTCTGAGTCATTCACTGGTTCATTGCGAGCTTTCTCCATTTTTTCTAAGAGCTCTTTCTTCCGACGAGCTTCCTCCTTCTCCTTTACTGCTCTCTCTGCGTCCTCCCGTGCCAGCTGGGCCAGGCGTACCTGCAGGAGGACAAGGACGGTGGCAGAACTGCTCCCTCCAAAGAATTGGCACTAAATTCTGCAGGGCCTGGCTTTAGGAAGGCAGACTGCCCAGTGCTTGGGGCACTATCCCAGCAACGTGACGTGGATCAAATCAGTAACATGTCCATGCCTGAGTTTCCTAACTGCAGAAGGACAAAGCGAGAGTATTTTCTCCTTCCTCAGTGCCTGTTTAGGGGGTTTGGTCCATACACAGAGACTCTCACTGACCTTATTTTTTTTCTTTTACACAACAACCATGTACATGCATACACACACACACAGAGTTTCCCCTTCAGCCTTTAATACAATAGCAAAAGCAAGTGAATAATAACCATAATCTCTGGCATTCCTGTGCAGCAGATCAGAAATTCTGGAGCAGCTTCAAACTAGTTAGAGCACAGAGTACTTCAGTGAATTAAATACAAACAGCCCAAGCAGGGCAGAAATCCCTTCAATATTTTTGGCATTCCCCCTCAAAGGAGCAAAACCAGTCCCTGGAAAACAAAGGGAGAACCCCAGAAAGAGATCAGTCCCCACATACTTGGTGCTTCTTTTCTGCTTCCTCTTTGGCTTTCTTGGCACTCATCTCCTTTCGGAGCCGCTCCTCTTCCGCCAGCCGAAGTTTCTCTGCTTCCAGGCGTCGATGATACTGGGGAAATAAACACAAGAGCCCTTCTGAACAGGCAGCTACTTATTTTTAAAATTCTTTTTGGCTCTTTAAAAACCAATCCCACAAGCATGTGATGCAGAAGCGTGTTTATTTCCCCTCTCCCCACCTCCATTTCCCACGACCGACCTCTCCTCCGTGGTACTTACTTCCCCCCGGAGGCGCTTATACAGCCTTCGGGCGATCATGCCCCGGGCGTATGCCTGGACGGTGAGGACAGCCCAGAGGCGGTGGCGGAAAGCCCGACGGACCAGGTAGCCCCGACATCGTGCCTGAAACTCGATGATCCGCCGGCGAGCCATGTGGTACTGCTTGTGGAGCTTGCGGGATCGGTAGAGGGCCTGCAGTCTCAGGAAGCCGATCCGCATCTGCAAGAAGGAGCAGGATGAAACCACCCCACCACCCAGGGGCTCACCCACCATAAGCAGATTTCCGTCGCTAATCTCCTTCTTGCACGGCTGTAAGTAAGAACCACTGAAATCAGCTCCCACCAGGACAAGCTTTCGGGAAGGAGGTTCTCCAAGAGGGTGGAGAAATGAAGCCCTCTGGCTCCTACACTGATTCAAAGCCCAGCAAGGACAAAGCCAGTTTCTTCCTCACTAAGTCCTACAGAGTTTCTGTCCTTGAGAGGCTGCAGGAGGTCTGGTTGGTCATCTCAAGGTAGCCACAAGCCATGAGGGTTGCTCCCATGGAGGTCCAGCATCTGCAGACCTCCTGCCTTACAGCCAAGGTACTGTTGCGCGGCAGGAGGCAGCATCCTGACCAGCCTGGAAGTGGCTATTCCTATCAAGTTGCAGGCTTGGAGGATGATATTGAGACACTTTAGACCCCAATGCACTTCCCAAATGACCCGCTGTCGGGTCAGAGCCATCTGGGACAGGGAGAGAAGAACGCCATGGGCTGGGTTGGGGACAAACCCAGATATGGTCCCACCTGGAGATGGAGTCCGTTTTTCAGAGGAAGCTGCCCTTGAATTTTCAGTCACCTGGAAACTAGGGGACGCCTTTTAAAACCCCAAGTGACCAGTTGGTGCAATGGACACCTAATTCACAAGGAAAAGGACAGCTAGAAGGTGGTCAGGTGCCCTCTTCAATGAGAAGGCAAAGCAGCAAAGGCAAACCTGCATTCATCGCTCCGACTGATAAAAGCCAACCCCACCACCTCCTACACTCAGTGGGGCATTTTGAGCCAGGAAACTCCTACGTACGTCCCAGCTGAAAGAGGTAGGAAGGCAGAGGCGTGAGGAAACACCCCCGTACTTACAGCACCGTAGTTCTTCCTGCAGTTATGTCCACGCCAGTATCTCTGAATCATCAGGGCTGAATTTCTCACTTTCAGGAAATTGGACCTGCAAAGTCATTTCAATCACTTGCCTCTGTGGTTTGGCCGCAAGTAATCGTCATCTCCCAAGCCTCATTCTTTGGAGATTTGAAATTGAGCAGCCAGGTGAAGTAAACACTGCATTTTTGGCCTGAAAAAGTCTCCTCCCCCCCAGCTCTCCTTGCTTTCATAAAAAGATTGTAGGGCCTCTCTCTGATAGGTCTCTTCAGGCAGATTCTGCCAGGTTATGGGAATGGGCAGAGCAGGAGACACTGCTAATGGTCCTGTCCTTCCCCGTGCCCTGCACCCTCCTGGCATCTGAAATCTCTTCCCTGCCTGCTCTCCCCACTTCAATCCCAGCACCTGAGAAAGGATTCAGTCTCACCCAAATTATCAAGAGCAAACATCTCCTCCCATCCTTCTTAGCCTGGCCTGATTCTACCTGTAGGTACCTCGGAGACAATTGTGTTGGAAGGGCTTGGGGGGTCTCGCTAGGATTACTGTGGGAAAGATTGCTGAGTTATTTAGCATGTGTCCTTTCTGCAAAGCCTAAGGCACAACCTGTGTCACAGCCATGGCTCGAACAGCCAAAGAGCACAAAGCCCCAAGAACTGTCCCTCTCCCATGGGTGAAGCTTGTCCTTGGCTGTGGCTCCTCCTCTTCTTCCACAACTGTGCCATGAGCTCCCACGGGCTACCTGCCCTCCTCCCAGCTCTGGCAACAGGGTTGCAAAGGGAAGAGTCCTGAACCCCTTGGGCTTTGGGGAGAGCAATGTTAGCTACAGTGGGTGACGCAGTGGCTCCATTGTAGTCTTGTGGGGATCCCCATAGACTGGAGGCTTAGTGTTGCCTTCAGCAGGCTCAGAGTCCCACTGCTGCATCATCATAGCAAACATCGGCTCCCCTGAAGACAGCACTGAACAGGGACAGAAGGTCCTATTTTGTCCATATTTGAGGCAGATAACACAGTTTTCCCTCTTGTTTCTCTCCAATACTTGCTGCACCCGAGTGCCAACACATCAGGGCTCCCCTCTCCCCAGCCGCAGGCAGGTCAGGTCAGATGGGCACCGAGGGAGAGACACATCCCCCAGGAGCTGCATTCTGGGTGAAGCATCTCACGTAGCCCACCTCTCATTTGGCAGTGGGGCTCACACCTACCTGTCTTTAAACCCACGGACCACCTTCTGGATGAGGATGACTTTGTCTGTGATGGCCTTGTCTCGCTCAATCTCCAGCAGCATGTCATGGTGGTCCTGTGGGAGGAAATGACACAGCACTCATGTCTCAAGCTATCTGCCTGACATGTAGCAGGAGAGGTGGTATGAAGCCCTTCCCCAGAGGACATGTCCAAAATAAGCTGTTGGGACATTTTACATCCCAGGTATCACCCCACCTACTCACTGGGGAAACCCTAACATAAACCCTAGTGATCTACTGCCTTCATTCCAAAATTAATCAGAGCATCCAGAAGCTGCACATGCAATACTTTACAGTCTGAAAACAATCAAATTACGTTGGCCTTCCATGCAGAGCTCCCTGCTAATTCTGTCAGCCACAGGAGGAGTTTCTGGGACCACTGGAGAGGTTTGGGAACAAACTCAAGGCCGCCTGGGTCCCACCTCTCCCTCTAGCCAAGGCTGCAATGCCTCCATACCCTAAGGACAAAACAGCTCCGTGAAACATTGAATTTCCTTGCCCTGAGGCTTTTGGATACACCAGTCCAAGCTTTCTATTGATTCCTCCCACGCCGTTTGTAACTCGGTTGTCTTTCCCAGTTGCAGCACACTGAGCCCTGCCGCGCTGGGTGCAGCAGGGGCAGCTCCACATATTTCCTGCTTTGCTCGACCTCACACGGCCCCTCGGGGCCTCCCAATTTCTCTGTTTCCTGCCCTGACAGCTGCGAGATCTTGATAACAGGCTCTGGAAAGAGTGACTAGCGGGAACAGCTTCTAGGGAAGAGATGGGGGTGTTCAAGCTGGCGATGGGGTTGGGGGTGAATTTAGATATAAGCGGTCAGGGTTTACTGCTGAGATTTTTGCTTGAGAGAAGCCTTTGCTTTCAGCCTGGTTCCTGGCCAGCTCAGCCTCATCTTCCCAGGACAACACAGGAATGAGTTTGTAAGGGGAGATGAGTGAGAACAAGGCTGAAGGGGACCTGCAACGTTGGGCTGCTCTGTGTCAGCAGGACCGATGCAGAAAGGGAGGCTGTAGGCACGTCTTGGTTTGCACAAGGACGTGCTGAAAGCAAAGCGAGCCTGTTCTTTGTCCCTCTCTCTGCAGGGCTTTGCATGGACATGCCTTCTGCTGCTGTGCTTTTCGGGTGAAGGCAGGAGATGAGGTTGAGTAGCTCAGCCCAGGAGGGAAAAGGCCATGTGCTGTGACTATTTCTGTGTCTGTATAGGTATGTGCATGCATCCCTGCTGGCAGAGTGTCAGGTCTTCCTCCTGCCCACCGCTTCCTAAACCAGACCCAAATATCCTGCCTTGGCCCAAGTCCTACCCACTGCCACACCAGCCCAGAGACCATGGGAAAGGGTGACATCTTGTGATGGAAAGGGAATGGTAGGACATCCCTTCACAGGCAAGGGGATGTGGAGAACCACCTACCTTCAGGAATATCTTTGTCTTGCCAATCTGCCAGTCATCATCCTTCCCGAGCACTGCTTCGGCGATGCGCTGGCACGTCCCACGCAGGTCGCCCTGGTAGGAGAGGAGGTGGGATTCACCAGGACCAGCCTCACCCATCACTCCTCCCAAGCCCAGTGGGGACCTTTTCTGGTCCAAATTCCAGAAGTTTTCTGCTAATGAGGTTCCCAGGACTTTACTGTCACCACATTTAAAGTGACCGAGAGGGACAGGCTGAATATGGCTACCTGTCCCTGCCAGCCCCGCAACCATTTTTCTTTCATTTGGAAAGCCCAGAGCACCACTCTAACATCTGGGGATGAAACATTGCATGATTGCTTTTGGAGAGGATGCACACCCCATAAATACCTCTGGAGAGCCCAGCAGAGAGCAGTCATTTCCCATGGAAGAAGATGCTCACCTGCTTGTATGCTGGCTTCACCCCAGGCATGAGCACCCGATACCGGTCCACGAACTCCACAAATGTGTAGCGGATGGGGTAGCCAGCTCGGCGGATCCGGATGGTCTCCATCATCCCTGAGTACCTCAGCTGACGGACGCACAGCTCCCGGTCAAACAGCTGGGGAAGTTACAGGACATGGTGGTTTGATTGCACATCTTGGCCTGGATTGGCCATAGAGAGTGGGGACTCTAAGATGTGTGGGGCAAGCAAGTCAGGCATCCACCCAAATCCTTCACTTGGTGGACCCAAGGCCATAGGGCTGTTGGCTGTCATGGGCCTGATCCTATGAACTGCTGAGTGCGTTTGACTCATTTCATTTCTTTAATTCCTGCTTGCAAGACTGGATGCGTCCCACGCATTACACAGAGGACTGAGAGGAGAACTGGACAGCACAATGCAATGGTGAACATCACCTTGGGAAAACGGGCAGCATCTACAAGGGTCAAACCGTACAGTCACCCTCACAATGACCACTCCATGGTCATTAACTTCTGACCACTGCTCTGAGCTTTACCGGCATGATCACAGCACTCCAGTATGGGGACGGCAGTACTGATTTGCAGGCAGAGGAAGCAGAGGACCATATCAGCCAAGGCTCAGACACTCAAAAGTCTTAGGGTGCCCATACCAGTTGATCTTAGGGTAGGTGACACGCTGAAGTCACACAAAGGAAGAGTGCAGCCTTGGCGATGCCAAGGCCCTGGGATATTATCAAACCACCCTGTACCCAGGAGGACATCCAAGGAGCTTAAAATGAACAGGTCAGAACTGAGAACAGCTGAGGGTTTTAGGGAAAGGACAAATCTCAGACCAGCATCTGTGGGTGCTCCTGACAAGCAGCAGATCGTTTCAAGGCCAGACAACAGACATAGGCAACCCAGTCCTTGTAGGTGTTTGCTAATAAACCTGGCTGCTCCTCCTTGCTTTGGTTGCCTCAGGGTGGATAATGAGTGGTGCTGCTAGGTGGGCAGATCTGCTGAAGTAAAGGGATGTTCAGGAAAATCTCTCTTGTGCATTGAGGAGGATCCTGGATCCCCTGAGAGCACCCTCTTGCAGCCTGATGTTGTCTGCTGGGAGCATCCAAAAAGTGTTCAACCCAAGTGGGTCGATGCGGCATAAAGGCAGACGTGGTGTGGTGCTGGCACACCACAGAAAGTTGGGACAGTAAATCCCAGCCTGGGCCAAAGAGTTACTGCCAGGGCATTATTCATCGGCCCTCCCTTCAGCTGTTTAAAATGTGAGCATACATGCATGTACAGATATGAGGATCTAAAATACGAGGCATGTAGGCTCTCCTTGAAGAGAGCAAGGAGACGTAGGTATGTGCCTGTATCTCAGAAGCATCTCCTGGGACAGGAGGATCTGCCCTATGGATGAACCCATCTCCCCATCCAAGGGGCAGCTTTTTGACCAGCTCACAGCAGCCACTTAACCATGAAAGGGCTAGAGTCTCCTGATCCCAGGAGAAGACAACAGATGAGCGAGGAAAAGGCAGAAAGCAGCATCATCCAGGTTTGGTCTTAAGCTGTCCCTATCTAAATTGGGCATCAGGGTTGAGAAAGGTGCAGAGGGAAGAGGTGTGCGTTCCTCTGTCTCGCCCTGCCATGAAGCAGAAGGGTACGTGAGCGGTTGTGGCCTTTGCAAATAACCCTCCAGAGCTTCCAGGGCTAGTTCATTGCACATATGGGCAACTATGAGCTCCTGGCATCAGGGTCTGATGAGGCACAGACTGCTGGAGACACTTTTGACTTTCTTTGCATGCTTTGTTACCTAATTCATCCCACACATTTCTCTTGGACTAACCAGAACAACAGAGCAATGCTCAGAAACAGCAGCATGGGTCGATGTACAGACCCAGAGAACTCCAGCCACCATCCTTATCAAACAGTTTTATTTTTGTTTTCCCCCATAGCACATTTTAGAAGGAAGCAAAAGTTTTAAAATAACATAAAGTAACAAACAGTCAGGACTTTCCACTGACCTTTCACTTCCCACTATCCCATTTCCTACCACTATCAGTACACTTTCCTTCAAAGCCAGGGACAGAAAATAAACTCCCAGAAAATGTTAAATGTTCTCTTTTGCAGTCACCCTGCACAGCTCTGTCTACCACTATCTGGGATTTTTTTTCCCCTTTGTATTATTAAACCAAGGCCAAAAATCAATTTAGCAAGAAATCACACTTTGTATCACATAGCACTATAGAATCTGATTCAGTGTTAGCTCATCCACTCGTTACTTTAATGGGGAGATTAATTTCTCTCTGCCCAATTCTTTCAAACTTATACCTGTTTTTATGTCCCATTGAAAGTTTTGTAGATAAATGGGTTGGCCAGAGACTTCTGGCTTAGCACTTGCAAGAGCTGATGAAATACAGACTTCCTACACAGGGCACAACATGCCAGACCGAATCCCAGACATCCAGGGGTAAGAACAGCTCAAAGTCATAATAATTTGGGAATAATTTGTTAACATCAGTTCAGGATGTCCATCTATTTCTCAACATCACCCATGCTTTTTAAAGAAGGTCGTCTTTTGATCTCAGCCCAGATGATAAGCTCAGATCAGACGTATTTTTCAATATTAACCCAAAATATTCCATTAACATCCTATTAGGTGCTTTTTTATGCTCACCAAAACCAGGATAAGGGCACTGAGAGAGCCAGCAAAAATTTTACTCTGCATCATATTAGGGTCACTGAAGAGCAAAACTAAGTTTCAAACAAACACTGCTTGTACGTAACAGCTCTGAAATTTGTTATTTTACGCCTTTCTGCACTCAGCTGAGCTTTGCTAACAGACAGTGACTTAGATAAACTCCAGCTCCGGCTAGATTAACAGCTACTGAAGTGCAAAGGCATGGGCAAAATGATTCACAGAAACAGATAGGTGAAATTATTATTAAATAAAGCTCTTCCTCCCCAAGCACTAAGAGCGGTGAGCAGCTAACAGTGACTGCCAACAGCACCAGGCTCCAATCCTGCAAGGTGCTGACAGTGGGATTGGGATGTTCAGCACCCGCCTTATCGTCTGCCTTTCGCTGCAAAACTCCGAGTCCCCTCCGTCAGCAGTTTGCGCTCAGGGGGATTTACAGCCACCTCCTTCCCTTTCGTTTCCTCCTAAAAGTGTCTCCCCAGAGTGTTTGTTGCTTTTGTAGCAGCTCTCTGGGAATCAGAGGCAAATAATTCCCCTCCCCTTTTTTCTTTGCTTTTAGAATTGTGCTTTGCACAATTGGTGCAAAAAAAAAAAAAAAAAAAAATCAGTTGAAATGATTTAACAGGGGTGAAACTGAGTGAGATCCCTCAGAAGCAAAGATTTTGTAGAAAACCCCATGGGAAGGGGATCCCTTTTAGGAAACATTGAACCCTGCCATAGGACCAAACCCAGGGCCCTACAACTCAGCCTAAGTCTCTGGTAGGGAGGCTCCTACCCCCTATGGAAATTCAAGACTTTTCCTATAGCAGAAGGGGCTGCAGGGTGAATTCCTCGAGGTCATCCTTCAGAAGAAGGGTAGGGGGAAGAGCTCCCCTCTGCAAAAATTTTTGGGTTGCTGTTGGATCACAAGGCAAGTGCCTGATTTTGCCAACGCTTTGGTGACTCCCTCGCTTGCAGAACAGGCTGTGAGTTGGTTTGAGCACCCAGGGTCAATCCTAGCTCCATCGACTCATGAGTTTTGCTGGCGGCTCCGGGGCAGGGTGACCCTGCAGGCGTTCCCATACAAAAGGCAACCAGGAGAGAAAAGCAGGACTTACCATGGGCTTCTTGTACTCATTGGGCTTGATGCAGCGGACAAAAAAGGGCTGGCACACGCTGAGAGTCCTCATCAACAGCTCCAGGGATCGCTTGAACTGGCTGCTGAGCGTTGGCGAGCGCTTCCTTGTCTCCGCTCCCTGCAAAACCGCAGCAGAGCGGGCTCAGGAAATGAAAGGATAACAACGCCTTTTGCCTCCGGCTGCGTCCCTGGGAACCTCCCTCAACAGCCAGGGCTGGAGGAGGGAGCAGGGCCAGAGGTGGTCGAGCGTTGTGGCAGGAGAGGGGCAAGGCAGAGTCGGCGAGCTTGCAATGGCCGGACTCTGGCAACCTGCTCCATATGCCTCTACCCAGGGAGGAAAGGTGCCATAATTCAATTTTTCCTGCTAAAACCTCCCTGTGTGACTGGCAATCCCAACTGCCCTATGCAGATCCATGAGGAAGATCTGCCTGTGAGAGTAAACAGCCTCTTCTGGGCCATCAAAAGTCTCTGTATTGCAGCTTGGGGTGATGCGTTTGCCCAGGGATGATCCTCAGGAATGGCTTGGGTTTCCCTGTCCCCAGGCATCGCAGTATGTTCAGGCCAACCCTCTGTTGTGGTTCCTCATGTCAGACTGAGCCTCTCCTGCTCCCTGGGGTGTGGGACCAGAGACCCATAGACCCATGTAGTGTGAAAAATGATCCAGGGGCACATTCACCATGGAGCAACTCTGCAATAGCTCCAGAAACTGCTGGTAAGGTCTATGTTCCTCAGCCTGTTCTACAGGAAAGATTCGAGTTGTATTTGGAAAATAATATTAACTAGACCAAATGAGGTGGGCATTTAGGGTGAATCAGGATGCTTTTGAGTATTTCGCTTGTTTAAGTTCCCTTGGTTAAATTAATATTCCAGTCTCCAGGTTGGGGCAGGTGTTTCTAAAGCAGAATAGAGTGGTTTCCCTTAATAGCCCCTTCTCCCTGCCCTGGGAGAACCTTGATATACCAGCTCCAAACTTAATGAAGCTCCCAGCTCATTTTTTGTGTCAATCACTATTGCCTGAGCTCATTACACACCAGTCACGGTAGTGCCGTGTGTCTTATAGGGTCTGGTGTTCAGGGAGCCTTTGTGGGGCTGCTGGTGGGTTGGAGGAAGAGTTGGGCACCAGGACGCAACTGAATCAAAAATAGGGCAAACTGTGGCATGACCTGATGGCCAGGGATTTCCCAAAGGGAGGATTCCAACAGGATTTTAATGCACGTTTCCTCCAAACATCCTCTTCTCTGCAGGTGGTCAAGCCATGCATGGAGTCCCAGTTGCATTGGACTTGCTGCTATGTTTTGCAAGGTGGTGAGTTTTGTTTCTACTTTTGCTAAAATCTTTACGTGTTCTTCATCCTATAGCACTAATAACCTGTCAGAGAACATTCCCACCTCCCAAAACTGAGGAATTTCATAGAATCACAGAACAGTTTGGGTTGGAAGGGACTATAAACATCATTTAGTCCAACCCCCTTGCAACGGGCAGGGAATTTGCACAGCTCAGGTTGGATATGACATTGAGACAAACCCAATCAACACAAACACAAAGTCATCATGGAATTCCAACAAGAGAAAACCCAGCTCATGTACACACCAGAAAAACCTGGCCTGCTTGTGGGGAAGAGCATGGGGAGCTATCAGTGATCTCTCCCAGCAAAATCCTCCCCTGAAGGACAAACTGTTAACAAATCTAAAGTAATTAATGGATGCAGCTGCTACCTGCAGAGCACTGTAGAGCCTGGTGCTCAGATTCTGTCACAGATTTGATGAGGAATAGGCTGTTTCAGCAAGAATCCTGGTTTGGATAGCTTTGATTAATGAATTCTTACCACTTTGCTAATTATGTGCAAGGGGCTCACCTCTGTGAAATGTGAAAGGATAGCCACAGGGGTTAGAAGCAGCAACAGATGCAGGAGCAGGGCTGGAAGCTGGAAGCAACTGCATGTTAGCCAGGTTTGTCAATTTGGGCTTGGCTGGGAGAGGTCATTCTTCAACTGTGGTGATAGGAAGGGTGCAAGACTTTGTACAAGAGTCTACAAGGGGGTGCATGAGTGGTTTGCTCCCAGACAGCAGATCCTGCCTCCCTAGGTTGCTGATGCCTTGCATTTCTTCTGTGCATGCATCCAGATCTGGTGAAAGGCAGTGGTGCCATCTCCATCCTTACACCTGAAAGCTTTTTCCTGGGAGGGGCTGGAGGGAAGGCACAGCAGTGGGAAAGAGGCTTGTCTACCTATCCAAACTGTCAGAGTGGTCTGGGCTCCTCCTGTCAAGACTGCACCACCCCATCTATTCACAGGCTTCCTGGGCCTGACATTTGTGCACAGACCCCTCTCATGGTGGGCACCAGCCATGTGGGCACTAACCAGGCTCTCAGCTACACAATGAAAACTCAGGCAAGTGCTTTGCATCAGCCTCCTCCTGCAGGGACAGGGCGACAGCACTGAGATCATCGTGGTTCCTCCCACCTCACCTCAGCACCAGTGTGGGGAGAACCACATCACTTCCAAGAAAATGGCCCCCCAAAAAAATGAGTGGAGCAGCCTGCCAACACAGCCTAGCGAGGCACTGAAAATGCAGGTTTTACTGCAGATGGGGAGCATTTTTTAGCTCAAAACAGTCCCCATAGCCTAAAGTAGAAAGACCTGAATATACTCTGCTTTTCTTCTGGGCAGACACGTCTTAGCTTTCAAACTGAGACCGTGGCATCTTTGGGACACAGACTTTCTCTTCACTGGTGTCCATGTAGGGTCTAGCACACAGGAGGACGTGACCTGTGTGTCATGGGGAAGGATGAGCAGCCTGTCCTCAGCACCAAAGGGAAAAAAGCAGAAGAGAAAAATAAGAAAAGGAAGAGAATTGCATGCTTTAAAGAGCAGCACCATCTCAAAAGAGAAATTCAGAATGACTTGCAGACCAGAGTGACATTCAGGCATGCTTCAATGCCACCTCTTTCTGCCACTTCAAGCCACTCTGGCTTTAGAGGTGCAGAGACGTGCATGGCTGCTTGCGGTAACATAAAGACAAAAGTCAGGACAGAATATCGTCATCAGGACACAAGGGGATTTTCTGCCAGCATGGAGTGCCCAAGATTCCCAGTGCTACAGCTGGAGCATCAGGACATTTCTCAGCATCTCTGTGAAGCTGTGAAGTCTCTAGGGACCTATTCTGACTCCCTCCTTTGGTGTCTTGGATATGTTTATGTACTTATTAAGTGTCCAGAGCTGAGAAAGCATAACCAGTTCAGCCTATCTTCACCCCATGGGTTCAGTGGGTTAAGGTGGACACAGAGTTAAGTAGGACGGTCCTAATACAGACCCAGAGTTCCAGCTAGGGTAATCATCAGGTTTTTTTCTTTGTACCATTCAAGCCAAGTAAACAGAAGCAATGGGAAAGGCAAGCACAAGGAGAAATGTCAGAAGTGGTAGGAGCTACTCTTGCTGTCTCTCCGCACCTTCTCCTCCCACTTTAGGAAGAAGGCTGCATGGTGCACCAGGGTCGCCATGCTTGGCACTGGGTCTGCCAGGGAGATGGCGACCTGCTTCAGTAGAAGCGCAGAAAGATTAATTACTTAAGGTGAGTTAGGGAAGGAGAGAGAAGCATGTACCCCCAGCAATACTTTGGGGAAAGGTTGTGGACAAAGGGCTGTCCTCCCATCTCCTTAGGATTACAAGGTCACTAAAATGGGCTGTGCCAATATGACATGCTGTTTCTCAGCCTTTTTTTTCAGAAGTCTAAGAAAAATGATGCTTTTTTTTTTGTTATCTGGTTATATAAAATGGCACTGGGGTGGCCTCCAGGTGACCACAGAAAGTTGAGGGCCCCCTCACAGCAGGTTCTGCGGGGACATATAGTGAAGAGACGATCTCTGTCCTAAAGGCTGTGCAGTCTGGAAAGTGCTTTCAGATGCAAAGTTGACATGGGCTATATCACTATTTTGAACTCAACTTACTGATGTTGATATACTTGGAAAATCTTTTTTGGCTTGGCTGTTCCACCCTTGCCTCAGTGCCTAACAAATGCAATCAATTAGTATTCATTAGAAAACCTACAAAACACGAGACTGTATTATGAGAACAACTATGACAACAACAAAACTCAGAAATCATTGGTATTATGTCTCCTGTTTCCCTGTATCTCCTGTTGTTGTCTTCAGAGAAGAAGACTGGCCTGGGAATTCCGGCAGATTTTGCACAGCAATTCTCTCCTGGACTTAATCCCACCATATCCTAACTCAGGAAGGATTTTTTTTGTTGGTGTGTGGCATTGCTACAACATTAGAGCAGGGCCCAATGAGATGTTGCAATCCAAACAATTTGCAATCACTATATGGAGGGGAAGGAGTCCAGGTCTGGAATGAATGACTTTGGGTCATTTTGGGTCAGATCCCCCTCATTGGAATTCCAAGTCCAAACACCCCGAGACACTGCAGAGGTAAGAAGGGTTGAAATTCAGCCCCATGCAAGGTTTTAAATTTTGAAAGTCAGGTCCATCTCTAAGATAATCCTCTGGCTATCAAAAGATTGTCATGGAAATGTGAGCAGGGTCACAAGCTAATGTCACAAACCCTTTAGCACACAGTATGCTACCTTATGACCAAATACCTAGCAAGAATGGTTTGGGAAGCCATCAGAACCAGTCAGGAGATGAAATGCCACAGAAAAGACCTAAAAAAGGTGCCAAGAGCCTGTTTGGATGATCATGGCAAAGTTCAGTATTAACTGCGTCATTGAAGGCTTGGATTTGAGCTCTCCCCTGGGCAAGACCTAACGCCATCCCGCCCCCCAAGAATGATGGCATTTCCAAGCAACCCAGAAATGCCATCCAGGAGTTTCTCTCTTCACACATGAACTGTCAGCTTCCTGCCCCAAAAAGGGAAAGACAGGGCCAGATTTGCAGTTGCATGGAAGGATAATGTCCCACTGAATCCAGTGGTGGCACCATGATAAACAACAGCCAAATCCCACAGATGGTTCATCTGAAGTTAATTAAAATGATTCAGATATCAGGAAAAAACTCCAAAACTTTGGCTCAGGCTGGTTCTGATTTTATCCACACCAAATTCGCATCATTACAAAGCTCTTCTGAGTTGAATCCTAGATATAAATGACAGTCATATGCCTGCATCTATTCAACAAGATGTAAAAATGCTCCCTGCCACATCGGTCACTTGAAATGGATCCTCTATAGATAGGGTGGGAAGAGGAATAAACTGACAAGAGCAAAGCACAATCCTTGCCAAGGAGAGGTGAATATACAACAGAGGAACTCATATATTCAGTTTACCTTTGGTGTGGGTGTGGGCGACTGGCCAAATGTGCTGGATGCATAGCCACAGAGAAACTACGTGAAGCACAGGTGAAAAAAAAAAAACAAAACAGAGACAGAGAAGAGCAAATAGTGAAAAGAAGGAATAACCGAAATGGGAGCCTGACATTGTTAGTCTGGGAGGTCCAGCTGTTAAAATATCTCATGAACAAAATGCATTAATTCTTAGATTTTTGTCTATCTATCTCCCTGCTGGCTTTTCCCCTTTGTCTCCATGTTCACACCCCTGAAGCTGAAGGAACCACCACTCTCCAGCTCTTGCCTCTTGGAAACAGCTCTTCTACAGCTTTTAACCTCACTTGTTATCCATCCAGTTTCATCCACCCCCACTCCTCTCCCTCACACATCCCTGCTCTCCCATGACCAGTACTCTCAATAGGCAGTGGTTTGGAAGATGCCAGGGAAAACACAGATTTTCACAAAAATTCTAAAGAAATCCCTCCCTCCCTAATTTTAATCCAACTAATCAGATAGTTTCTATAGAATGGAAATTTTTGCAAAGGGGAAAGCCCCCTACTTATTTTTCCCTTCACTGGTTTCCATCTCCCACTGCTCCTTCTACCTGTTCCTTGAGCAACCAGCGCTGTCAGACCACACCGTCTGATTCCTCAGAGGAACGCTGTACAATTCCCACTGAATCCATCGTTTCACCTGGCACCGTTCAAAGCAATGTTCCGATTCAGCGAACACATGCAGATAGACCTCCTCCGTGACGGGCATGCATAAATCAGGCTGCAGAGCCCCCTCTGCTCCAGCAATACCCAGTTCACCACACAGGTTTCATTGTGCACAAATATTAGGTCTTTCAGGGACCAAAGAGTTACTACAATTTTCAAATATACATTCTCTCTGATCTCTGGCTTTCTCAAGTCTCTGGCGTATAAGGACTTCATTTGAAAGACTGAATGTAAAGCAGATATGGACTCACAAAATCCCACAAACTCATCGATAAGCTCCTGAGGACCAAAGGTTGGAAGCTCTTGAGCAAAATGTCTCATTATTTGATTTAGCCCTTAGCAAACCGGCCCCTTACCGCTTTTTAAGGGAAGATGTTAGATTTGATTGACCTGGCCTGAATGTCTCCGGAAGATTTATCCACGGGTTGTCTCACTGGTGATTGGGGAAGGCGTCCACACTTCCAAGAAGAGCCTTTGCCCCAGCAAGAGCTATATGCAGTCAACTCCTATGACCTATGCTCACCTTCTCCTTCTTTTGGGGAATGTGTTTTAAGATAGGGGCTGCAAAGATTATGGAATTTTGGTGGAAAGCAATGGCAAAATCATCTCAGCCCCATGTTGGATCCTCTTGCCTGAGCAGTTTTGTTTGCATGGTGTTTAGGGGATTTGTGCTCTCCCAGTTTACACTAACATTGTGCATGATTAGGGGAGCTGGTACACAATGTTTCCTCCTCTTCCAGTTCCATGCCAGTCAGGTTACTAATCTCTCACTCAAATAAGACAAGTGAGAGAACATTCAAGTATCAAAGCACAGGGGCCACCACTCGGGAGAGATTCTGAACATGTTTAATGGAACAATAAAGGAAAAGGTTTATTTCAAAAAAGGTGCTCTGATGCTTTAAAAGGTCCCAGCTCTCAGGCCCTAGACAATGCCCAGGTGGCCATCTCAATTTTGCGGTCATATACTTCCAGCATCTTTTAAAGATGCTTGGTAGGTGTTCCCGTGAAGAAGTCTGTGTGACTGTGTAAACCTGAGAGCTCCCTCTCATCGATTCCCCAGAGCGCATCTCTGCTCTGCCCAAACAAGCAAGAAATCACTCCCACGCTGAACTGCAAAGCTTGCAACAAAAATAAAAAGCAGTGAGGAACAAGCAATAAAAAGCAAAGTAAACGGCAGCACTGATGCTAAGGGAGTTAGTGTCTAGTTCAGCAGGAGCATCCGCATCTGGGGGTAGCTTGGAACCCACTGGGAGCATCGTGCCAATCGGTAGCTGAACTGGGGCTGACAAACATTATTTTGTTCCTAATGAAGTCAAAAGAATATTGATCATTCATTTCAGCAGGAGCAAAACTGAGTGGCTCAGGGCTATCAGCAAGGCTCGCAAAAGTGTCTGTATCCTATTTAAAGAAATTTATTGGGAATTTAAACATTTATTTCCCTTAGCAGGCAAAGGAATGCAGCAGTTATACCTGTTCAGCTTTCCTGAAACTCTCTAAGTCCCTTGGACCATCTGTGGCCTTGGTTGGCACTTGGAAACAGGACCCCAGCTTCTAAAGAACTTGGTTGCTTTGGAAAATTTTATCCCCACCCTCTGCAGTCCCATGGCTCTGCCAAGGGAAAGACTGGGGGATTTGGCCATGGTGACCTATCTGTGTAGCCTTTCAGGTTCTGCAAGGCTGATATTTTAAAACAGGTTCTACTTTAATTTTGGGAACAGGGCTGATGATGTCTTAGTAGGGAGATGTAGAAGTTCCACTTACTCAAGAAAACATCATATATTTGTGTTATTAACAGTGAAATAGTCACGAATCTCAGCATTTAAGCTGATATCCTAGTAATGGGGTGGGAAGAGTTAAAGCAATAGCTGTGCCTTTCTCCAAAGCTTCAGTGCACATGGTCTTCTTCTGCACTGAGCATGGAGTAAGAATGTACCCTCCTGGAGGACTGGGAGCTGGAAAGGGGAGCTTTAAAGTTCAGCTTTTGTAATTGGTGTCCCCTCTCTCTGCTGTTGTTACAGTAAAACACGAATGTTGGCTGGTCCCTCCCAGTCCTGCTGCAGTGCTTAAGGGCCAGTCAGGTTGTCCCTTCGTTCCACTATGGTCTACAAGTATTTGTGTTTCAGTTCTCACTCTCTTATACACAGATCTGGACTACTCAACCGGAGGAGCTACCTCTTTCTCTCTCAGATTTCTACAATCACAAACCTTATTGTTCCCATCCCTACGCAATTAGGAAAGGAGCAACCACAGCACAAAATAATATTTGATGAACTGAATGCAGTGAACTGGGGGTGCGAGTGTGGATGTACCTCTGACAACGCATGAACGCTTTCTTGGCTCACACTAACAGGTTTGAAATACCCCAAACAGCATCAGAGCAATATGGCTCTTTGCAAATCTTCCGCCCCTTCCAGGAACACCCCCCATGAATAAAGATCTTCTCTCGCCTGCATTACCATGGCCACATCTGCTTGGAAGATCTGCTTGATGAATTTGTTTTTTGAGGAATGCACCAGCTGAATGATGTCTCCGTGCAGCGTGTCCCTGTTTTTCTCCAAGAAACCTAGAGGAATAATGGGACAACACATAGATAGATGATACAGTGCAACATGGCCAGGACGTGCCCTGCAAGCAGCCTTGGGGTTGCTGGACTGCTGGCTGTTCTTGACGAGGTAATGGGGGCAATGAGTGGGAAGAGAAAGGGGGACCAAGAGAAGGAAAACAGAGGTGCATCTTGAGACTGGATCAAGGATGCATATGGTGCAAAGCACTGCAGTTCTGTCAGGGGCATGGATGAGTGTGAGAGCACCAACATCTGCAGCTCATGGGCACCACTGAAGGGCCAAGTCATTGCAGCCAGAAAAGGAGTACTCTGACACTGCTATGGGCTACCATCCTGCTCTGCTCCAACGCAGCAGCAGCTAACCTTCCCCCAGGCATCCCCTCACACCTGCAGTGCCCCCGGAGCTGCCCCATACCTTTTGTTTCGTAGTAAACAATTCCAGCAAAGTGGTTAATACCGAACTGGGTTTCATAGTTATTCTTCGGAGGAATATAGTTGGTGTTAAGCTTGTGCTGGGAGTTCAGCTTGTGTAACATGGTGGCATCTGTACCCTGTGCACACAGAAAAAGATCTGATGTTCAACCAGGGTTTGTCCCATTAAAATAAGTTTCCAATCAATAGTGCATTTCTTTTTTGTCTCGACTGACCACATATATTTATTTTGAGAAGGGATGCATTGGAGGGATATCTCAAATGCAGGAATTAAAGAGATGGATTAAATATCGCTGGTATGTTGTGCTATATTCAAGATAGTGCTCCCAAGGAAGTATATTTAACCTTATTTTCTCCTAAACTTTGCCAAAGGCTATCTTGAGCCTCTTGCAGGCATATTCTTCCACCAGAAATGGTAACTTGTTTTAAACATGGCTGTGGTACTCATGGAAAAAAATGTGACAGAGCAATAAAAGCTATGAATAGGTAACCCACTGGGGAATGTGTGTTTGGGGCTGATCAGCCCTCTCATAGGGTGCCAGCAGGCAAAGTGCAAAGGGGGTAAAACCAGAGGAGGCACTGGCAGCAGGGCTGAGCCAAAAACACACCTTGGGGAACTTGCTCTCCTCATCAATGAGGGAGATGATGTTCATGGGTTTGATGGCAATCATGTCCAAGGCATCCTGGTTATCAGTGAACTCGATGTGCTGCCAGTTGATGTTCTCCAGGTTGTACTCCTCCTGCTCTAGTTTGAAGACATGGCGCACGAAGAACTGCTGCAGGTTTTCATTTGCAAAGTTGATGCAAAGCTGCTCGAAACTGTGGAGGGAAGGTCAAGGGAAAGTTAAGGAAAGGCCACTTTGGATCCACCATGGTCTACCTCTGTCCATCTCTCTCCATGCTTGAAGCAATACTCTCAGACCACATCAACCACTCAGTAAGGTTGCTGTTGGCTGAGAATTTCCTTATTCATTCAGTTCTTATCTCCCACAAAAACGTTATAGCCATTATATGTGTGTAGCCTAAACTGATCAGTTTAGGAAATAAATTGTCTGCTGCAACATAAAAGTGATCAGCTCTGATAAACTCTTATATAGAAAAAGGCTTGGCCCAGCCCAGTCCTGTTCATCTCAGGAGAGAGGAAAGGACTGCAAGACCTTGAGCTTGGGGGGAGGGGGGGGAAGGAGGGTTAAGACCTGGCTCTCCTTTTGGAGGCTCCGTACCTGTTCACAGTGAAGTTCTCAAAGCCAAAGATATCAAGGAGGCCGATGGATCTCCTGACACTTTTGAGTTCCTGGGAAGGAGGTCTGTAAATTGCAGCATTGATCTTTTCCACGATCCACACGAAAAGCCGCCCATAAATTCCCTGCAATATCGCAAAGATGGAGGTCACTGAGACAGGTTAGCAGTTCACCCTGCTAGTCTGAGGTACAACTTCACTCGTGATGGCACAGGCTTCCCTAAAGCACGCCCAGAAACTGGAGAGTCCCTGAGGACATGCTCACCAACATTCATGCCAGACTCTTGGTATGGTTTAAAGCTTCAAGAGTCATTACGTAGATCAAAGAAAATGGACCCGAAAGCCTAGATAAAAGACAAAAGAGAGCAAAATCCCAAATTTGGATAGTCCTGAATTTTACATCTACAGGCTCACTGTAAAGCCAGACAGTCCTCTCCCTGGTTTCTGAACATCTCTCTCTGCAGACCATCAGAGCCATATTACGCTGCTAGACAAGCCCAGGACATCCCACCTGGACAAGGTGCTGACTTAATTGTCACAGCACTGGCTGAACAGTTTACTGATTTAACAAAGCAGCTACTGCAGCTTCAGTAATTCCAGAATGCATGTTTTACAGTGTTGTTCATTTCTTCTGTAGGAGCTACAGCAGTACTACCAGGAGGCGAGCCTGATCCAAAGGCCCATCACTGCTAGAGAAGTCACCGTCTGGATCTGCAGCCTAGTTAGGTGTCAAGTCAGCTTAGGGACACGGTTTAGTGGTGGAATGGCAGTGTTAGGTTAATGGTTGGACTTGATGATCCTAAAGGTCTTTTCCAACCCAAACAATTCTATGAATCTGTGATTCTACCAGTCCCCCACAGATAGAGCAGAGAACCCAAGTTGGCCAGAGTGCCCACCAAAGATCAGAGCCAGATCTGCAGTGGGCCACCAATGCTTGTTTTGCGACCTTACATGGGGCTACAAACAGCACAGCAGTGATGCACACCCACCTCATCAACCTTCATCACCGCAAAGCCTCAAGGGTAGCTCTCTGTAAGTGCTCTGGTGGCTACTGAATTGCTCTAACCCTAGTCCTGTGACATTCAGCTTTGTTGACCGCTGCAGATTTGCCTTAATCCTGGCTTTCAGGTGTGAGTGTTACAGGTGTTGATAGAGCTGCTCTGATTTAGAGCAGCTGAGGATATAACCCTGGGGCTCAAGCTGGGACATTTTCCTGAAGTTGAGGTGAAGTTATCCCAGAATGCTGGCTCTTACCACAGGTCACCATTGAGTGTAGACAGTCTCAAGTCCAGACTGCAAACCCCCTGAAGACCAGCCTATCTAGACTCCTTCCATCTCAACTCTTTGTGCATCCCAGTAAGAACATAGTTGCAAGGTCATTTGCTGATCTGAGCTCACAGGGGCACCAAGCGAAACACTTTTCCTGTGCAGTGGATGCTCTGGTCTCAAAACTGGCAGATTTCTTCAGTTTGTCAACAAGAACAAAAAGGAATGCCCTAAGATTTACCTTTACAAAAGCGTCCCTCACATCCAGTGCTTGTTCCATGCTGAGAGGGGTGGAGACGGTTTCACCCCTGGTGATTATAGTCCGGCTGGTAAGGCAGTTCATCACGTCCTGAGGGTCAACCTGGCAAAGACACCACCAAACACGGCTATGACTTGATGCAAGGTGTCCTTACAATGGCCTGGGCTACTGGCCTGAAGGTGCATGTCCAGAGAGGAACACTGCAGCTTCTTACAGCTGGAGAGAATTGACTTTTCTTAGCTGTACAGGGAAAATATCTCAAATGATCTCACAAGCATTTTCAGAGAGAGTAATTAACACATTTATACAGTCTTTTACTATGGAAAGTGTTCTTGTGACTTAGTGTGAGATGTTAATGAGGCGTGGGGAGAGAAGACAAAAAAGCAAAGCCTGCAAAGCTGTATCCTACCAGCATGAATGCAGCTTTGCATCCCCCTTAGCCCCTTTTCATACATCTGAGATCAAGCCAGGGAAACATCCACCCCCTAAAGGACATGAAAACAGCCAGCAAGCAGCTGAGGATCACACTCTGGGACCAGCCTATGGAGATGAGATGGTGTCCCCAAGGGAGGTTGCCTGCTGGTGAGGCCACTGAAGAATGCTCCAGCCACCACATGGATGGTTTGGGTGAGCGGCATCTCACCTCACTTCAGATGTACACAACATAGGTAATATCTCTGTCTCAGCTACTGTCATGAACCCTCTTCACATCAATGAGGGGAACATTCTGGTTTAGAGACTGAACTATTTCAAATGTCCTTTTTAGGATGATGGGCCACCAAAATGTCTGTTTCTCTCCACTGGTGTGAAGGGGAGCTCAGATACCCAGCTCAGATGGAGACACCCACCTTCACGCTGCCAGTGCAGGGCAAGGCATGGCTTACCCAGGCCTCTTCAGCCTCCTAGAACTGGAGGTGCAAGGAGAACCTGGCTCAGATGAAGCTTTGCCACAATGAGGCAAAGAATTCTATTTCTATTCACATAGAAATATGTGAACAAGCCAGAAAGGGGACGGCAGCACCGCAGAGCCACTGACCTCCAGCAACGCTGCCGCAGTGATTAGCGATGCCGACTGAACAACCTCGCAGGCATCCAGGTTGTCATAGGTCCGAGCTGGGGGAAGAAAGGCAGAGGGAAAGCCATCAGCGTGGGACGTGGCTCTGCAGAAGGTGGATGGGGTGAGGGACAGGGTCTTTCTCCACTGCCTCTACAGGATGGCCAGGCTAAATCTGGCCAGCAGAAGGAAGAGAAAAGTCCATGCAGATGCTGGAGTCCTGCTGTTGGCTGCAAAGCACCTGTACTCCGCTCTGCCAGCCATCCTAAATAACTGATGGGTTAAAAACATTTCTAGCATCTAAGTGCTTTAGGCTTCTGTCTTCCAAAGAGGCTTTCTAAATCACTGTGCCATTTCCGACAGCAGGGCGGTTTCCTACCTTTACAAAAACATATCCAACCACGCAGGCACTTATCTAACACTCCATTAGTCTCTCCTTGCAAAACCTGACCCTACTGAATGGCCTGTGGCCATATTCAACCTCCCTACATTCAGAAAAGGTGGATGTGACTGAGCATACTGGAGGCTGGCAGCCCTGCAGAGTGGGCAGGTGGACTTATTCCTCCTTTCTCATCCTTACACACCACGGTAAGCACCTGAGTCCCTGGCATGGGACCACCATAGCTGGTCTGGATACAGCCCTCCGTCCCTAAGCTTGGCTCCCTCTCACCAGGTAGAATAGAGAGGAGAAGTGGACTGGACCACATTTTGTCCTTTTACCTTCATACTGCAGGTTCCCCATGTGCAGGATGGCAGCCAGCAGCTTGGAGATCTCCCAGTTCTCCGTGTCGGTGAACATCAGGACCTTCATTGCAGAGCGGATGTTGGCGTACTCTTTGCTATCATCTCTGCCATCACAGGTTGTGCAGTTACCCTGGGGAGGAGAAGAGGTCGCACAGCGGGGGGGGTAAAGCAGAGAGCATCTGGGTTACATAGCTATCCAGGGCTTCCCCCTAAATCAGTAGACGTTTTGTTTAAGGGATGAATAAGCAAAAGATGATGTTGAACCTGTGGATCTGGCTCTGCCCTTTAGTGTGTACTATGATTCAGTGCTCAGCCTTGTGACCTGCACTCACCCTGTTGTCCCCAGCTACCCTGTGTCTGGCTGCAACCAGCAGAGGAGAAAAAGCTCCCTGAGATGGGGATCAAGAGTGAGAAGGAATCATGCTGGATGGTCCCACCAATCCAGCTAGGAAGTTAAGTCCCAGCCTTGCTGATGATGGGCCAGCCTTAATTACACCTGCTTCTACCAGCTCCTCTGGGTTGCGACACTGGTATATAGGGAGTGGGGCTGGAGATTGCTGTCTCGGTTGGACATGTGGAGCAGAGAGATCTCAGCACCACAAGCTGCTGAGAATGCTCCATCCAGCCATGCACTCCTCCCCACCCATTGCTGCTGCAAGAGCATCGGGTCGTATCTAACACCCTGCTTATTCCCAAACAAGCGGCCCAAACAAGACCATCCAAGCTTGTGTCCTGCTCCACAGGAAGACTGGAAATAACCTGGTCTATACGCTGGGGTTAAGGGTTTGCAGTAAGACTGTGAGGCTCACAGTGGTGGGACAAAAAGTCCCACAAACCCTGTGGCTAAGACTCGGGAAGGTCATAACCAGCAAAGCAGCTCCTGGCTGTGGACAAAGCACCTCTCTCTTCTTTCTTCCTTGCTAACAAGCTCTCACCACCCCACAAGACCTCTGCTTTGCCGCACTCTCACCATTGCAAGGTAGTTGTAGTCCGTGGCTTTCCCAAGACCCAGCTTCTTCTTCTGCTCCATCGTCATTCCCCTCAGCATGCAGTAAAACACGTGGTAATTCCTCTCGTCCTGGGCCTGCAGTAGAAGAGCAAGCATCAGCTCTGCGAGGAGAACGGCACCGCAAAGGTCGACTGACTGAGTGCCCATACCCATGCCTTGCAGATACGTCGCCTTACCTGCCTGCAGACCCGGGACTTCTCTAGCAGGTACTGCTCAATCTTCGCCCCCTCGATGGCTCCCCTTTTGTTGAAGTGGATGTCGATGTACTTCCCAAATCGGCTGGAGTTGTCATTACGGATGGTCTTTGCGTTCCCGAAAGCTGCGGGGAAGAATTGCAGTGCGTTAGAGAGGACCCGATGCAGGGAGGATCATGGATCTGGTCTCATAGGCACAAAACAAAAAAACCAAAAGAGCGAGGTAAAAAGCAACCCCAAAGCCTTTCCCTTCAGTTTGCCTGGCTCAGTTTCATCTCGGTGTGGGGAAACAGGATATATCGCAGATGACTGTCCTTGGAAATACAGAGAGGAGCACAGAGAAGGAGGCATGGGAACGGGGTGACCTTATCCAGGAAGAAGGGCTAGGACAGCAGGATTTTGGCAGCAGCCGATGAAATACAAGAGGGTTGAGCAAGGCTGGCAGGAGGATGCTGCAGCGTGCGAGGTGACGCTGTGCGGGAAATGACAGAGCTGCTGGTGAATGATTTGGTGACTGAGAGGGAAAGTAAAGAGCTCGTCCTTTAGGGAAATACAGAGGGACTAAGCCAGCCTCCAGCAGGAGACGACTTCTTGCAAACAGGCTGTGTGCAGAGAAAGGTGCCCACGTCCATCCTTTGTACGGACCTCTGGCATGAGCGCCCTGGCCAGCATGGTCTGGCTCCAGGATTGCTGGCAGGTGATGGAGGTGCATTTGAAACACGGCGCCTCTCTTCCTCTCGATCCTAGCAGTGATGAAGCGCGTTTTTATCAAGCATTGGAAGGGGCTGCCCAGGGAAGGGGTCGAGTCCCCATCCCTGGAAGGATTTAAAAGCCAGGCAGACGAGGTGCTCAGGGCCAGGGTTTAGTGGTGGGATGGCAGGGTTAGGGGAACGGTTGGGCTTGATGATCTTAAAGGGCTTTTCCAACCTAAACCATTCTATGATTCTATGATTCAAAACCACCCTTGCGTGCATGCCACGCACCACGATGCTTTACACCGCACCCTGTGGTGCCCTGAGAGCCCCGTTGCATCTTCATGCCACAGCTGAAGGAAGCCCCGGTGGAGCACAGAGAAGGAAAGCTCAGCCAGTGATTTTTACGTCTGCTCCACTAGCATTATTCATGGAAAGCAGTTAGGATATCCACATTTCCGTTGCTTCCTAGGGGGCCATTTACCAAGCAAAACGCTGCTCTCTGTGAGTAGCAGGAGAGGTAAAAATAACGCTACTCTTTACAGAAAATACTATTTTTCTGCATAAGTGCAAAAGGTCCATCTGGCATCACGTTGGGGTCAGAGGGTCAGATCACACATTTCATTTACAGAGAATTAAAACCGTGGGGCCAATCACAGTAACAGCTTGCCAATGTTCCTATTAAGGCCACGAGCCGATTCTCATTATCTCGTTCCTTCTTGAACTGCCTTTATTTCTTTTTCTGCGCTCTGCTGCCATTCACTGATCTTGGAAGGAAAAGGTGGGGTTTGCTGTCGTGTATTGCCAGCACAGGGGGTTTAGTCCGTGAATCTCTGGTCAAATTAATCTCATGTTTTGCTGAACCAGCAAAGAATAGGAATAGGATTTTTGCAATTATGGTCAAATAAAACAAAAAATGAGTTAGTTGAATATGCAGCATTTACAGGATATTGGTGCTCTGTATACAGTTATAATTCCAGCACTGGGAGAGGTGGTGAAGATTTTTCAGAAGAGCTTTGTGTATTTGGTGATCAGCATTTTTTAAATCCCAGACTATATAGAGAATTAGGTAAAATTGAGGTTTCTGTTTTGAAAGTTTTGGAAAAAAAAGGTTCTCATTTAAAACCCCACTTTTTTTGATTTTAAGTGAATCAAAAAAATTGAAAAATATTTCAGGTCAGCTGCAATGTTTCACTTTCATCAATAGTTGTCAAAAATATTAATGGAAAATTGGAGAGCCCAAATCAGAGAATATTCGTCTTGTGAAAAATAAATTCAAATGGAAAGAAACTGAGTATGTTGTTTAACAAACATTTACATCATTGCTTTTGATATTTTGTTTTTATTTTTTTCACTTTTGAAAACTCAAAATACAACAAAGTGGCTTACATTTGGCCATATTTTGTGGTTCCTGAATCTGAATTTCTTTGCCAGAAAAAAAAAAAGCCTCCATCATCTGAGGTCTCACCTTCCAAGATGGGATTTGCCTCCAGGACCTGCTGCTCAATCCAGGAGTGCTGACCGCTGATGGCTGCCAGGAACTGCAGAATCAGTTTTGTGCTTTCTGTCTTCCCTGCCCCGGATTCACCACTGCAAAGACAACAGGAATCGAGGTCAGTGAAGGCCCTGCTGCATCCCTGCTAACGTCCCTCTCTCTGTCTCCAAAGGGACTGATGTCTCTATGCCTATTCTGGTAGCGCAAGTAGGATGAGGCTGCTAAAGATGGGCTTCCAGCATCCCAAGGACTGGTTGGAGAAGAAATGGCAGGACACAGTACAGGACAGCTTCCAGCCAAGACCCAGATTGGTTTTCCAGTCCATTTGGCCCAAGCTGTTGCTTGGGTTTGGGTGTCTCCAGCAAATACCATCATTCAATCAGCACTAAGAAGGTCAGGAAGCACTTTCGGATAGTGCTTTTCCAGGTATGAGCACTAAACAATGAGCCCGTGGCCCAGGGGCTGTCTGGTCCCATGGGGCATCTTTATCACCAGTTTTAAGCTGCCAAAATGCACTAGAAGGCAGACTGTAAAATGCTGCCTTTTAGAAGCAGGCACTTTCACAGGTCCCCTAGGCATGTCCTACCAATGGGAGGGTAGGAGAGGAGATCATGGGGCAGGAAACAAGAGTTACTCCCCCAAACTTTCTCTCCACCGAAAGATAACTTCTGTTATCTTGTGATGGCACAAGAGGAACGGCTGGGCAGAAATCCCTTGGTGTGAGACCATGGCCTGTCTGATATATGGGGTAGCCAGTATAAATGATTGAAATGGACCTTCCTGGTGTTCAGTAACCAGCCCTGGCCCCGTGGCCAAATTGCTTCACTTCTCAGGGTTTGTTGGCCACTAGCACACTGCATCACACCTGGCCTTGGCTCTCCTCTGGGCTCCATACGATGCTTTTTTAGCCCTGCAAGGCAATCATCACCACTTGGTCTTTTCAGTCCCACATATCTGAAATACTGTGCATGGGGTGCTCCAGAGAAATGTTTTTGTGCAATGAAATTTAGGATAGGCATGCCTTGGAGGGAGGTGGTGCCCTGAAAGCACGCAGGATTGTTTGAGGATTAAAAACTTGATAGCATAGCATTGGAGGGCTGAGGGAACCAAATCTGGTTCATACCACAATTTAGGACAGACACCATAGTGAACCTTGCCCATAAATGCAATAGGGCATTTCTTGGAGCCCAAGATTGACCAGTCCAGAGCAGAGCCATGCATGGAGACACCAGATCAGCAGTGTGAACAGGCCCCTTCCTATTGAAGAATCTTTGCATCTTTGATGTCTGTAGGAGTATTTGGTTTAAACTTAAAAGGGGAGGTTAAGGTTGAATATGAGATTTATTGGGATGTAGGGTAAGTACCTAAGGTTTGATAAAGCATCTTTACTAGGAACAGTGAGTACAAACAGAAACTACCTCTGCACTGGGAATATGTGTGTGGAAAATCTAACAGGTCATTCAAATTTCTGATTCTATTTGACAAGGTGTTCCCTATCAACCACAGATTGCAGATGGTTGCTCAGCATCTGTCTTCAAGATATGGCTCATTTGGAAATTCCCCAACTCACCTTATGATACAACACTGGTCCTTGTTGTTGCGCTGCATGTTGAAGTAGCAGTTGTCAGCAATTGCAAAGATGTGTGGTGGCATCTCACCAATCTTTTTGTTGGTGTACAGGCGTATCTGCTCAGGTGAGTAGATGGGTAGGAGCTGGTAGGGGTTTACTGCCACCAGTATTGAACCAGTGTATGTCTGGAGGAGAAGCACATGAAGGTTTATGGGGACAGTGAGATGTGGCTGAGAGGCTTTGGCAGTTTGGGTGGAGTGTGGAGGCCAGAAAAATCAAGGTTTTTCAAAAGCTGGATGAAAGATGATGTTCAAGTCAAAGATGCTTGCAGGGTGAAGCCTGGAGCAAAATTGGAACAAAAGTCCCAAACTATCCAAATCAGTTCATACTCAGCCTTGCTCATGCACAACATGGATTCAAGCCTTAATTTATATTTTGGATGCTCCTCAGTTAAGATTCAGAGTTTCAAGTCAAGTTCATATTTACAAAAATATCGCCAGAGCCAGCACATACCCATACATACTTACTGCATTGCACAAATTATGAGAAACTAGAGAAGAAAGGGACCTGGAGACCATTGCCCTATCTCAAAGCAGGACCAGCTGGATCCAAACTATTCCTGACAGATGTCTGTCTAACCTGTTTTTAAAAAATCTGCACCAGAGCTGCTGAGCCTCCCTCTGCAATACATTCCTCTCTACCGTCTCTGCCTAACCAAACCTCTCCATGCTGCAATTTAAACCTTGTCCTGTGCACATGGATATGGCCCACAAAGTCCTGACATGACCCTTCTCAGCTATTTCTGAGTAATTTTTGGAAATGGCCTTTTGTCCATCCTGTGCTCTCTCTGGCACTTGAACGAGCAACGCTGTTCCAGGCCTTGGGCAGAAAACCCCTTTGTGGTGTCTTGCTCTTTCATTTCTGCCCTTCCAGAAGCCATTTCTCTGAAGCCTCTCACCAAAGGACTCATGACCTCTATCATCTCACTCAGATGCAGCTCTGAGTTCAGGAGGTTTGGCCACATCCCAAGCTCAAGGCAGAGAATAAGGATCTCCTTCCCCAACTTCAGCTGTCTAAAAGTCTGTGTCTAGAGCAAGCAAGTCAAGAGGGCTTCATCTTGGGCTACCCAAAGAGAATGAGATGAAGCCTAGTTTCACTCCATGACTTCAAAGGACCCCAGTCACCTTCTCCAGGTTAACTTTTGGAAACTAAGTTGACAAGATTAATGTCACCTTTCTTCCCCGGTGGGACCAGCTGGGAAAATGCCCCTACTGCTGCATATATTCTTTTTAGGGGAAAAAAAAAGTAATTTCAACACAAAAATAATCCTTATGGGTTTTTATCTGTGTGGCCTAAAACCAACAGTAAGCCTTCAGCACAAAACAGCAAAGTGGCACAGGCAAGGATGCTTGTGAACGGAGAAGACAACCTCTTCGTGCACATTGCAAACTGGCTGATCAATAAAAGAAGTCTGAGCTGTTCCTCGTTTCTGAAGGCAGCAAAACGACTACCGCTGCTGGGGAGAGGAATGGAAAGGGAGACCTGGAGACACAAGCTGGCAGCCCCAGGTCGAGTTTCTCCCATTAAGCCCAGTTTCCCTCAGTCATGATGGAAAGGGCTCGAGTGCAGCGAGATGATAATTTGTTTGCCACCATCTACACGACTCCTCCCACCAGCTCAGGCTTGCTGAAAGGCAGCCAGTAGGTGGCAACTGTGTCCTGTGCTGAAAGCCCTTAGGGACTCATCGCTTTCTAGCCTCATGGCCAACACCAGAGAGCAACTTTCTGTTCAGTCCCAGGTGAGGTTTGAATTTACAGTGGTGACTGAGAAAGGATACTATAGTCTTCCCTGTCATAGGGGGTTACGTGCCAGTAAAGGAAAAAAGCTCTTTAAGCTCAAGAACAAAGTTGTCACAAATCCAAAGGGTAGAAATTGGCTGTGAAATCACACAGACTGGATGTTAGACAGCATTGAAATAGGGGAGCAGAGAATTCCCAGAACAGGGACAGAGCAGGTAAGCTTAGTGCTCAGAGGAGTGAGCTTAATTGCTGAATGGTATTATAACACCAAGATCGCCAATGAACCCCAAGTCTCTTCCAGTCCTGGGCGAGATACTTGGAAGGCTGTTTTCCTCTTTATAATTTATTACCAGGTTAATTTTAGGGACATTTCTTATCTTCCTTAAGCCTCTTTTCAAAGACTGACCCTCTGCAGAGGTCTGAAATCCCTGTGTATCAACCACGCTGCCCTGCCCCAAATGCGACCAGTGAGACTTTTAAAGTTAACCATTAGTTGGAGGAATGCTTTCTGGATGTTCTCACTGACCCTTCCCTTGTGATCCACAAACCACTTTGTCAGCATGAACTCTTGTACTATTGCTTGTTTTTGTAGGTCATTCCTGGTTGATAAATACTCCCAATTTGCCCAGTTCTCACAGTTGGCGGCATGCAAAACTTTGTCCACTTTGCTGATGAAGGGCCAAAGGGCACCTCCAAGGAAATATTCTCTCTCTGGTTTCTATTGCTGGGTGAAGGCAAAACCCTCCTGTCTTGGGAAAATAAAGCTTTACCGATAGGCAGGGGATCTGCTGTAGTGACCACAGGAACCACATCTCAGAGCAAATTCATTACTGCCTGCATGACCTACATTTTAATTAGCCCCAAACAAATCCTTTCTGAGCCTGCTTCCCTCGCTACCCAGAACACCATGGCTGACTTCATCTGGATTTTTATGGGGTTAAAGCTCTACCAAACATCACTGCATTTTGGCAGCACTTGGAGAGAAGCAGCAGGTATTGGTTTTATCTCCAGATAAAGAGATTCAACCTTATTCACGTGTCCAAACTCTCCACCAGATACTCTTGCTATTCAGCGTAGTTTCTCTTAGTGCTTGAAAGCCAAACCATGGGCAACAAGACCTTGCTGATTTTTTTCTCATTTTGCTGCAGAAGTTTGAGGTTGTTACTGAGAAGCACTTACAGCTTTAACCACATTCACAGGTTGGGGACTTTACAGCTCTGGGAAGGTGACACAACTTCACCATGAGGGTCAAGCTCTGCGGCAAAGGGGATGATGCTCTCAGTGCATTTGTGAAGCAGCAGCAATGGTGGTGCAAAGTAAATGAGAATGCTACGATGGTAAACAGAAAGGCGTGATCCAGTGGAAGGCATGACAGCGAGTGCAAATGACAGCTCCAAGAGTCATACTTACCCTCCCGCCGCAGTTTGTCTTACGATTAAAATGTGAGGGAGGAGAAAAAGGAAAATTATATTTTGTTAGAGCAGGATTACACCCTGCACAAAACTAAGGAGATGAGGAAACAAGAGGGACTGAAGTCCCGTTGGAAAAGTCACCCTTTACTCAGCAGGCTCAGAAATCCTTTCAAGCAGTGAAGGTAAAGTCACACTGAGCTTCGCTGTCTTTAAAACAGAGCACAAAACATCTCAGGGGACTGGGTATCCCCTACCCACATCATCCATACGGACCTTGGCTTTGTAAAACTGCCGTCAATATTTACCACATCCAACCCAAATCTACTCCACCACTCTTACATGTGCCACCACTCTTCAAAGATGAGATCTAAAGCTGGGTTCCTGAGCCTCCGACACCACAGGCGTAGACGACACGCTACGCTACAGCATATCAAGCTATGTGCTCCACAGCATTCTGAAAGTGCCGTTCTGATTTTGAGATTGCACTAATTGTTGTGTTGTGCCCAGGATCATGGGCTGGCCCTCCAGAGCCATTAGCGGGTGCGGAGCAATCGAGGCACAATAACCTGGGACCTCTGTGATGCAAATCCCTCTGTGGGATGTGGCCATCCCTTACGCAGTAGTTCTGCAGGACACGTGGCACACTGTCACCATCAGACCTGAACTCGTAGAGAAACCACATGGTTACTGAGTCACTTCAGCCCAAATCGCCGCCCACGCGCACGTCCAGGTTAGAAGCTGCCCTTTGCATTAGCCCTCATTAGCATGACGCTGCCAAACAACACTCTGCTCATTTATGTTTATAATCTCCCTGGATGCCTGTGAATAGCTTGGTGAAGGAGCTCGGAGGCAGAGCTTTCATGAAGGAGCTCTTATCTGAGGACCTCTGTTCACTTAGTGAGGCAACAGGCCCTTGCCCGATGACATAGGGACCCCAGGAGAGACACATGGACACCACTGAAAAAATATCCAACGTGATCACAACTTTCTTGGAGAGCAAGAGAGAGCTGTGAGAATCCACTTGATATCACTGCAGGGTGCCCACAAGCAGGAGAAAAAGAAGGGGCAATGCTCAATGGATAAATACATGTTCCCTGAATGAGCTGATCAGCTACAAATTATCGGCTATCTGTACTTCTTGGGTGGCATTCAGGTTGCTTGAATTTAGTTATCTATGTGAGTACTACATCTAACCTTGAAGAACTGGAGGAGGTTGAACTGTAGACCTCCAACCTGAACTTTCCTTCCAACAAAAACTCTTCTACGGTACCCAAGCTCCAGCTCTAAAGCAATCACCTCATCCAACAGGCACCTATGCTTGCATGGCTGAAAGGCAGTCTTGGCTGTCGGCTCTGTTGACATCTCTGGTGACTACCATGGCTGCTTAGTGCACATGGAGACACCACCTCAAGTATGAATTTGTTAACTTTCGTTGGTTTATCTTTACAAATGACTGTGGCTCCCTGGAGAGAGCTCCAGGGAGTAACTCAGTTCATCTCACATGTGAATCATTTTCTGGTCATGCCTTTTTCTCTAAACTGACACTACTGGGGACCTAGACATCACGCACAAAAATAAGGTGCCTTGGTGAGAGATGAATTTGGGGGTTTTTATTCTCCTCCAAGCTTTGGGGAATTAAGGATGCCTTTTTTGGCAGTCATATCTCCTTCCTCTAGGATTGAAATCCACCTCTGAAAGAAGAGAGGGATATCTTCCAGAGCTGGGGGCAGGTCATACCATCAACCGTATGAACAGCCTGTGTAACAGAGTGGTGGGCTCTCCATCACTGCCTCTCCTTTCAGAAGGCACTTGACACTAAGAAGAACAAGCAGACTTCACAGATAAAATCTTGGATATGGTCTGCTAGCTTATGCTATCTGGGAAGTCAGACTATACTGCAATTCCCTCTGGCCTGAAAATCTAGTAGTCTCTGAAGTCTTCCAAAAATTAGATTCCTGGGTGGCTTTAAAAAGGCCTTCAAAGTCACAGCAGGCACTTACCTAAGTATCTGAAAACTGTAGGATTTGAGAGCAATACCAAATTTTCCGTATTTCCATAGGCTGTTTGAGTACATTACCTAGTGGCAAACACACACACACACTCTCCTCACTTCTGCCCAAGAACATGCACCAGATACACTGATAAAACCAGCACAGAAACTTGAATGATGACTCTTGTCCTGCTGGGGAGGTGCCTTTGTGGTTCAACCAGGGTCTCCCACATGTGGGAGCTCCCTAGAGCTAAAAAGAGCAGGGAGTGCTTTGAAAGAGCAAGAGGTGGAGGTGGGGAGGACACTCACATAGATGAGGTGCTCTCGATAGCGGATCAGCAGGTTCCTGAGGATTCCTGCCTCGTTCAGGTCCCCCAAGCGGATCATGTCCTCCACTCCATGGATGGAGGTGGGGTGCATGGGTTTGATGTGGCTGGCATTCTGCGGGGAAATCCAGTGCTCCTGGGAAGAGAGCGAGGGCAGAGAAAGATAAATTAAATTAGATATCACTGGGATTTGAGACAGAAACAGCCCACCCCAGACAGAAGGACCAGATGGAAGAAAATACACAGGAGAGCATTAGCACGCAGGCCATAGCTTCTATTCCTGGTACAGAGCAGTGATTAATTTGAAAGATTCCTAGCAGAATAAGGAAAACATCCTTTGGTTTACTGGCACAGCAAGAGACATGAGACATGAGCCATCCTGGCAGAAGCATCATCCAGGGCAACATGGACATCCAGCCCATCAGGGGTGCTTTTAACAAATAGCAGGTTTGTTCTTCCCTTCACACAACTACATTGCCACATCGCTGGTTAACCTTCTGCCACAAAATACTGCTGAGCAGAGAAAAGATGATTTAGAAGAGGAGAGAAGGATGCACAGGTGTGGGAAAATCACACTTTCATTGGCAGAGTGTCATTCAGAGCGATCACTTCTAAAGGGCTTCAAAAGCCACTACAAATTGGACACAAGGAACCTGCTGAACCAACTCTGAACTCTTTCTGCCATCCTTGAAGGGAATGAGAGCATTCACAATTATCTCAGGCTGGGAAAAAAAATTATAAAGAACAGAGAACCTCCTCTGGTCACCCTCTGCTTGTGATACAGATCTTCCTCTAAAACACTGCACAGAAGTAGAGGTGGGAAATTGAAGGAGAACCAATGTTTGGGCACATCCTGTATTAGTAGGAGGTCAGGAAGGACTGGATAACAGCAGAGGAGAAGCAGGTCAAGGTGAGCTTGCTCAAAGCACTATCTAAATGTGTTTTGGAGGTCTCTGTTATCACTGTACTCAAGAAGCTTCTCAACTTTTCACTCCCAGTACCGCCACAAAGGTAAGGACACAACATTATCTTGCCCTTACAAATAGAAAACTATGGCACAGTTGATTCCCAAGGACATATGAGAAGCCTGTGACAAAGTCAGTCATCTTGACCCAATACCCCTGGCCTAGCCAGGCCTATATTGCTGAAGAAGGGTCATCACAACCTTTTGTACGTACATTGCCTTCATCATCCACAACCTGGATCTGTCCAGAGTCACACAGTTTAACCACCGCTCCAATGGGGACATCGAATTCCCGTCCAGTTTTGAGGTCCATCCACACATAATCCCCCTGGAACCAAAGAGAGCACAGTTACATCCAGGGCTACAGAAGGTTCAGCATCCCTTGGGATACAAGATGCTGATGTTTTGTACCCAAATCATTGGTACAAGTCAAATTACTTCCTTTGTGAACCCCAAACAATCTCCTTTTCACAGATGCTCAGGAAACCCCCTGCAAGGTAATAGCAGTAGGGCATGCTCCGCACAGCATACACCCATTGCACTCTCTCTCCATTTCATGAGTTCGTGAGTGGTTGTTGGTCGCAGTCTGCATCCAGCAAGCAGGTTACAGAGCAGAAAAACCCACCAAGATAGAGGTTTCCCTCTGTGCAATGTACAAGCCTTGAAAGTCACACTTAGGAGTTGGTTTTGAGCTCTGGAAAGCCTTGTCTCAAGGCTTGTGGCACATTTGTTACTTGCAGATAACCACTATCAAATATAGGTTCCCCTATCTTGGAGACTGGTGAAAAGGGGTTGACTAAAGAAGGGTTAAGAACATACCAGAGAGGTATATATATATATATTTCTTAAGGAGGCCTCCCAGCTACAGCAATTTGTAGGTGGGCTCTTTGCATTTAATACTTATCAGTGGATTTTATCTACCGTGACCATGTCCAGTTGCTTCCTGAAGCTGTGCAAAGTTTTAGCATCCATCATTTCAAAGGAAGAGCTTAGTTACAAATAGCTTGAAAAGCTGTGTCCTTTCGCATGTTTCAGATGTGTCACCTCTTTCATTTGAGACCTCTTTGTTTTCGTTTTGGAAGACACAGCAAGCAGTTGACCCCTATCCACTCACTCCATGTCGTTGGTGATCCCACAGACCTCTTGTCAGTCCTGCTGGGCAGGGACTATCTGCTCATCAGCTCTGTGGATATTAAATTACTTGAATGCAAAAAGGCTTTTAAAGAAGCTGTTTTCCTCAATACAAAAGAAAACCCCAAAATAACTCAAGAACAGACTCCCAGGCAGGACCCACGCTCTTTGAAACATGGCAGAATTATTTCCCACCCCTAATCTCAATGTCAAGAGGTGCTAAAATTGGGAGCCACCTAGTTAAATTCTTGTCAGGCACGCTTCCATCAAGCAAGCAGATGTACTTTTTCATGCATCTGGGGTTAATATCGTGAACTTGTAGCCCCACCTAATACCGCATTCCTGGGGGCCAGCTCCACTTGTACCTGTTAAGCACAATGCAAATGCAATATCTACCTTCTGACTCATAGAAGAATAGAATCATTTAGGTTGGAAAAGACCTTTAAGATCATCGAGTCCAACCATTAACCTAACACTGCCATTCCACCACTAAACCACGTCCCTAACCACCATGTCCTGAAAAACTGCTGGGAGAAGGGAAAGTGGAGAATAGGAGGGATCACTTTGCATGTGCTCTGATATAACCCCTTCCCTGAGCATCCACTATCGGCCATTTCTGTGGACAGAGTACTTATAGATTTGGTTTGACCCTGATGGCTGATGAACAACCTTCAACCTTGGGGATCTCATCAACACATACAAATATCTTAAGGGGGGATGTCACGAGGATGGAGCCAGACTCTTCTCAATGGTGCCCAGCGACAGGACAAGGGGCAATGGGCACAAACTGAAACATAGGAGGTTCTAGTTGAACATGAGGAGAAACTTCTTTACTTTGAGGGTAACAGAGCACTGGAACAGGCTGCCCAGGGGGGCTGTGGAGTCTCCTTCTCTGGAGGTATTCAAAACCCACCTGGACGATGTCCTGTGCAACCTGCTCTGGGTGAGCCTGCTTTAGCAGGGGGGTTGGACTGGATGATCTCCCAAGGTCCCTTCCAACCCCTGCCATTCTGGGATTCAGCTCCACTCTGGGCAGGGGGAACTGGAGACCTCCAGCAATATAAAACATGGTGAAATGTTCACCATCCAAGTCATGACTCACCAGGACTTCTGACAGATGCTAAGCTGTGAGTGCCACAGGGACGTGAGGCTGTACCCAGGGACCCCCACGCGGAGAAACACTACACACAAGGAGTCCCCACCATTCTGTGCTTGCTAGGTTTCACCTAGGATACCAACAAAGTCATCCTGCTTACATGGAGCTGAGGATCCAGCCCTTAGTTTGGGTTTTCTTTTCCTCAGAGGCTTGTGCTACAGCACTGTTGTAAGTATCTTTACCCAGCTCATAAAAATATAATATTCAGATCTCATTAACTGCCTTACCCTCCCATCTCACAACTCAGTTAAAAAGGAAAAAAAAAACAACCCAACAACTAATGAATGCAGTAAGTCATGCACAGATACATTAGAAATCCACTTTTGTTAATATTTATTTCTTAGCTCCTTTGATCGAAGAGTCTCAAAGCATTTCAGAGTGTTCCACACTGTTATCCTCACCGCATAGCTGGGCAAATTCACGCATGGGGTGGGTAACTTGATCAAGGGAACAGCCAGGTTGCTCGGTCCCTGCTCAGCAGAAAGCCCGTCTGACACCTCAGCGGCTGCGTAAAAATTGCTCTTGATCAAGAAAACAAGAATTGTAATGCTGTTGGTTTTTTTTTTTAAAATCCCTAATTTGGAATAGCTGTAAAAGCAGCCTGCTTCATGCGTTCTGTTATCTCACAGCCAGGATAAAAAGGCAGTCTGCTCTCCCCAAGGTAAACTGATACTGCACTACCACTAAGACAACCCCTGTGCTTTGCCTGCCTAATGCACGGAGTGCTCGTCCCCACAAAATGCTCTTTCTAAATACATTAAAGTGCAGTTCTTAATACTGGTGAAAAAAGCAAGTCTTATGGGATGAGCTAAGCTGGTAAGCTCAGAAAAGTCTGGGGGGTTAAAAAATAACATCACTTACTAAGAGTGCTGACCTATTTCCTTCCCTGACTTTAATCAATTTGATATAAAACCCATGGAAGCCAGTTACACTCCTTCCGCTGATGCAATCACCTTCAGATCAGCCCAAAAAGCAGCAGATATATTGGGGATTTCAGGGCAAACCAGGGCGATTCATGCATTTACCAGCCTGGGCAGACTGGCTTATAAGTTGCATAACCTACCTCATGCCTAGACTGATGCAGTTTATTCTCCAAGACACATGACAGAGTACTGGAGGAGTAAGAATTACCACCAGTCACTTTACAGTATCAACATGGTCCAATTCCTCCTCCTTGATGCAGCTGCTGGGCGCTAATGTCCTTCCAAATGCTCTGGGGCAGACCCTCAGGACCCCACAAGCTGTGGGCAGTGCCGACCAAACAGCGGTGCAAGAGGAGGAAACACCACGATGGGTGCACACACAGATCAACACAATTCATGAAGAGGACCTTTAGGAGGAGCTTCCAAATACAAAGAGCAAGAAGGTTGCACCACAAGGGAGCTACAGCGCTTGGGGTGAAGAAAGACTCAGGAGGAAGGTGAGAGAAGCTGGCACAAGCAGTATGGGGATCCCATTAAACAGGAAGACAGATTTCAAAATAGCCTGAAAGCTCCCAGCCATACTCAGAGCTTGGGATCCCCTATCTTACCGCTAAAATGGTCGTGGGCTTCAGGGCCTGGTTGACGTTACGGAGTAGTGTCCATTTGCCCTGGTCTCTCTCCTGATCTTCCACCACCTCAGGGCACGGCTGCATGAAAACGACTTTCTTCCTCTTCAACATCTCCAAAATCTTGCAGTGGTATTTGTCCCTCTCTCTGCTTTCTAAGTGTATTCCACCATGAATGCCAGAGAGCTGTGGCTGGTTTGCTTTAGACCTCCAGCGGGACCATGCCTGCTGCTTGCAGGACACCCACTGACCTGATTCACAGTACAGATCTTGGTAAAGATCTTCTCCTAGCAGAAAAATTTCCATGCACCAGCCATGGTCCTCCACTGGCCAGCTAGCACACTTGCTCCATAGAACGGGTGCTGCGGGAGTCTCCAAGAGAGCTGAACAAACTTGGCTTCTCTTCACTTAAATTCTTCCAGTCTCTCCAGTAAGGGGTGATACCTGGTCAGAAACCTGAAGGACACTGCAACCACTCATTCTGGAAAAACGACTGCAGGATTAACAGGAAACCTCTTCATTTCCCTGTGACTTCTCTCCGTTACCTTCCTTTCTCAGTGAAATAGCCATCTGCCAGCTTCAGGACTTTCAGCACAGAACACACTCAGGTGCTTATTAATCCACAAATGCAGTCAGTCCCCATGCAACACATGGCATTTAATTAACCTAATACCTTTACATACCAAATTAACCAAAGCGCAGCAGGAACTCAAAACCAGAGGCCGTCTGCATTTTCTTTAAACTGATCGCCTCGAGTAGATCCATAGCAACTGAATTTTAAATAATTGAGTGGAAGGTGTTCAGAGCAGCGCAGCCTCCGTTGCCTATAGGTGAGAGAAGCACCTGGGCTGTGGATGAAAATGTGCTGAACATGAGGACCATGGAGATAACAAGGTCACGCTACATGTGGGTGCTCTACAGACCCACTTCTGCAATCTCTCCTTCTGTATAGGGAGGACTGTTCTTGTAAGGACTAATCAGGACTGCTGGCCCAACCAGAGGAGCACAAGACATTTTACAGTCACCCCAGATTTGCTTTTTCCTGTCCTGTCTTAGATAGACTTGAGATGTCTCATTTTCATAGAATCATAGAATCGTTTAGGTTGGAAAAGCCCTTTAAGATCATCAAGCCCAACCTTTACCCTCACCCTGCCATCCCACCACTAAACCCTGGCCCTAAGCACCTCATCTGCCCAGCTTTTAAATCCCCCCAGGGGTGGGGACTCAAGCCCTTCCCTGGGCAGCCCCTTCCAGTGTTGACAACCCTTTCAGGGAAGAAATTGTTCCCAATGTCCAACCTAAACCTGCCCTGGCGCAACTTGAGGCCATTTCCCCTCATCCTATCGCCCGTTACAAGGGAGAAGAGACAAACATCCACCTCATTACAACCTCCTTTCATCTAGGAAAGGCCATTCTGCTTGTGTAGAGAATTTAAGACCACTCCAGCTGGGCCTCAGTCTCTTCCATGAAAATTCTGAATCTAACTCTACGTCATTTGTACAAACCAGAGCAATGCATGACTAGATAGCGGTGCAGCTGCTAAGCTTTCCACACCATTCTCATTCATCACTATTTTAATGCAAAACTTTACCAATGCCTTGATTCCATGGGGTTTTGAATCCATTTGTCCATGATGAAGAGGACATATTCTTGGCGGAAAGCTTTCTAGATGAAGGAAGGCTTTACAGATCCCCTTGATGGGACACAGTCACCAAGGACATCAGGAGATGATGGGTACATCAAACTCATACCAAGCTACTTCTGCTCATCAGTGAACAGCAGTGACAACAGTGAGGCGATCCTTGCCCAAAGGACAGATAACTGTGTGCCTAATTCTTGTAGCTGTGCGGGTGATGTAAGGAAGAGGTCAAGTCTCATGGAAAAGAAGCCGGGTGAGAGATTAATGAGATAGATGTCTATCAAAGGAGCAGGCAAAAATGTGCATGAGATGGAACAGTAATGCAGGGAGAAGGAGAAGTAGATCGAATGTAGCAATCTCATGGGAGATGTCTACCTCCAGTATGACCTGAATACACAGTGCTGTTAACGACTGCATTTCTGCTCCCCTAGAAAGTACAAGACAGATGCCCCATCAAAGTTAATAATCAACGAAAGAAAGAAGGCCCGAATAAATGTATATAAAGGGACCCACAGGACGGGCTTTTTGGATTTGGGCTGGGTCCTACAGATGCTCTTTGCTCACCAGCACACCTTTCCTCACTGCCATGCCACTGTAACTGGAGTGGTGTGGGAGCAGCAGATACGAGAAAGACCCACCAGTGTATTTAGAATCACAGAATCGTTTAGATTGGAAAAGACCTTTAAGATCATCAGGTCCAACCATTAATCTAGCACTGCCATCCCACCACTAAGCCATGTCCCTAAGTGCCACACCTATACGTCTTTTTAATACTATTTCCTTCATCAATCACTGGTTGGTCACTGACATCTACCATTCTCTTATGCCTGGGACGCCCTTTAGGTAAGGTTTTTGGAACTCGGAAAGGTGGGGCCAATATTCCCACACAGCAAGAACCATGCCATCGGGGGGGGCGAGCCATTTATATGATTTTCTCCACAAATCCAATAGATTCCAGACCAAGAGAGTGAGTGATTGTTTCCTTCCTTCCAATTTATTTATTTATGTCACTTTGCACCGGAGCAGACATTACGATCGTTGCTCAGCTACATCCTCTACCGTATTTCTGAGGCTGTGTATCTCTGCGTGCTGCCAAGGAGTAAACTGAGGAGCAGAGGAGTGGAATGATTTGCCCTAGGTTATCCTTGCAGCAAAACAGAGGTAGGAGCCCCGAGGGCTGAATCCAGGCTCTGCAGTCCTATTACATGAGCGTGCTTATTTTTTCCCTGACGCTGGGGCTGCTGAAGTTCTGTAATTTCACGTATTTCCAGTGCGTATTTTTCGCATCGCTCCTCTGCTAGCAGGAGATTTTCTGAGGGCTCGTTAGACGGAGTCACGTGTGTCAGCCAGAGGCGCTTGGTCTGCCTGAATGGCCCGAGCATGCTGCCTCCTGGAAACGGGAAATCCCATCCCTCCAAAGGGATGACCCAGCTTGGAAATCAGCCTCCCTTCTGTACGCATCAAGGGGCAGAGCAGCAGCGTTAAGGCTCCTATCAGCGTGCTTTTTCTAAGGGAATGTGCTGTGCCTTATGTGGGAAACAAATAAACACGCTGAGGACAATAAGGGGAGGGACACGATGGAGGAAAACAAACCTTTAGCTGGCTGGCAGCCCGTCGGCAATGCCATCCGGTTTAGATTACAGCTCCCTGGGGTAACATTAGACTCTTCACTGCCGAGAGAGAATTATGAGCCCGAAGAGCCATGCTGGGCCCCGATCTGATGATTTATTCCACCTCTGCAGCAGCAGGCACGGCTGAGATCGAGGTCCTGCCGTGACACGCTTCGTGCACACGCATAGCAAGGGGCAAATGCTTATCTTAAAGAACTGAGGTGACCCAGGCGATAGGTTTATGCTGCTGCTGAGATCTGAGACCTGGGCTCCCAGTAAGTGCTACCATGGTGGTGTGGACCTCGCTGCTGGAGAAAAAAGGGAAATACCACCTGCAGGAATGACCCTCACAGCAGGTGTACCACCTAATTCAACGAAAGCTTGGGGTTTTTTGCCCCACCCTGTTTCCCAGATGCAAACAAAACGCATCAGTCACTACCAGGGCGGAGGAGATGTTCTTGAGCTGGTTGTTTTGTGGCTATCACTAAAAAGCTGAGTTAGTCATTGAAACAGGTCTGGTGGGACTCGACTAACCCAGTGCATGTGTCCACCTCTGAGCAAGATGCCCAGACCTTTGCTAGATGATCATTATAGGTCCCTTCCAACTGAAATACTCTATTCTAGTCTACATTCAAAGGAAAGAAAGAGGCACTTCTACAGTCACCTCTGCATAAAGCAGGTATTTAAACTAGGGCAGACGATACTGGCCTAAAGGGGGGTGTGAAGAGGACAGTTTGGAGGTAGAAATCTACAGTATAGGTGTCCAAAACTAGCTAAGGGTCTCCTACCCCTAGCATGGGGGGCCCTAGGGGCTGATATTCAGGGAAGTTGCTGAAGGATATGGAAAATCGCTGGTTATCAGAGGCTGGCTGTGCACTCGGGTCAGCAGCACTCCACCGATTACTCCCTGCAGCACTGAATTTACTTTTCTAAAATCGGAAAGATGATACCCTGCAGAATGGCTGTCGATGCACCGTGTGGGCCAAATGCGAGCTGTGGGCCAGAACGCTGACAACTGATGTAAACCAACCTGCGTATGCAGCTTTTTTTTTCACATACCCGCATCTCCGGAGAGCTAGATCTGAGCCGAGTCCTTTATACAGAATCACAGAATGGCAGGGGTTGGAAGGGACCTCGGGAGATCACCCAGTCCAACCCCCCTGCTAAAGCAGGTTCACCCAGAGCATGTTACACAGGACTTCATCCAGGCAGGTTTTGAATATCTCCAGAGAAGGAGACTCCACAGCCCCCCTGGGCAGCCTGGGCCAGTGCTCGGTCACCCTCAAAGTCAAGAAGTTCTTCCTCATATTCAACTGGAACCTCTTCTGCTTCAGTTTGTGCCCATTGCCCCTTGTCCTGGTGCTGGGCACCACTGAGAAGAGCCTGGCTCTGTCCTCATGACACCCACCCTTGAGGTATTTGTTATATACCCTCCCAGCCTTCTCTTCTCCAGGCTGAACAAGCCCAGCTCCCTCAGCCTTTCCTTGTAGGGGAGATGCTCCAGTCCTCTCATCATCCTTGTAGCCCTCCTCTGAACTCTCTCTAGGAGTTCCTCATCCTTCTTGAACCAGGGAGCCCAGAACTGGACACAGCACTCCAGGTGGGGTCTCACCGGGGGTCATCTTTGAGGCAGAAAATCCTCAGTGCACACAGACACGAGTGCATTCCCCCAGCTCCAAATTTCAATGTCGTGTGGAGAGCAGACTGAAATCTAAATGTATGAGTGCATCGCAGCATATTATGTCAGTGCAGACTTCCAACAGCTACCTGAATCCTTCGGGCAGGGTAACGTCTGTGCTCTACTAAAAGCATGTATCACCTCTAGATATCACCTATCTGATTCAGTTCAGCTCTCGATTACATGGGTGTACCCTGCTCAGTTTAATGGAGCCTCTCCTGGATCCACAGCTGTGCAACCCAGGGGAGAATGAGGACTGCTCATCTCTATGCTTTGAACTCATCTCTCGCGGCACAGTTGCCGCCAGCATCAAGAAATGGTGGGAAAGGAAGAAAAAGCTCCAATTTCTACTTAACAACAAACCGTAGTGCAAGAAACACGCACGCTGGTAGTCGGTAACCCTAATAATTTTCCTGTTTCATAAATAAATAAGATTCTCCTCCCAATTTCTTGTAGCACATCAGGCGCCAGCTGTCAGCCAAGGTAACGTGCTACACACAAAGGCTTTCTGAAGCAAAGGCAGAGATGCAAGAGGAATCGTTAAATAATTCAATAATCAATGCACCACTTGCTCATCCTGTAACTTCGACACTGACAGGAGGGAAAAAACATCCCACAAATGTGATGCCCATCCCAACATTTTCCCATTTAGTGCTGAGGGCTAGTCAAAGACTCCAGGAGCAAAAATGATTGATTTAATCAGGTTTGCAAGGGTGCAATCCAGCATGGTGCAACGGGACTCAGCTCCCAGCCAGGTCTGGCCTCATCCCTGGCTTTTGGCAAGGAGCTTGTTGTTGACTATTTGGGACCTCTCGGCTCAGGAGTGGGTTTTAAGCATGTAGACAAACACGGAGATAGAAGATTTAATCCGTGATTCCTACGGCATTACCGTCGCGGGCGCAGCGGAGAATCCGGCAATCTGTTGACGTTACAAGCAGATTAGGCTGGCCCCGGGCATCACCCACCCAAACACCGTGCCAGAGCACTGCGTATCAGGGCTCACACAAAAAGCTGATGACCACCGCTTGGGCTGCGACTGAAAAATCTGCTAAGACGCAGAAGTGGAACAGGAAATGAAGACTGAGCCTTTTAGCCCCTTGGCTGGGTCCTGTCCTAAATGCAAATGGAAGAAATCCAAAGGAAGACGACAGAGCAATCGTAAGACATACAAATCTGGAAATTCAGAGAGGGGAAAATTAAACCAGGAGGAATCAGAGGAGGAATGCTTTAGGATGGGAACATGTAATTTATTACTGTTAGATGGAGATATACTCCTTCATAGAATAGAGTCATAGAATCACAGAATCATTTGGTTGGAAAAGCCCTTTAAGATCATCAAGCCCAACGGTTCCCCTACCCCTGCCATCCCACCACTAAACCCTGGCCCTAAGCACCTCATCTGCCCAGCTTTTAAATCCCCCCAGGGATGGGGACTCGACCCCTGCCCTGGGCAGTCCCTTCCAGTCCCTGACAACCCTTTCAGGTAAGATATTTTTCCCAATGTCCAACCTAACCCTCCCCTGGCACAACTTGAGGCCGTTTCCCCTCGTCCCATCGCCCCTTCCCTGGGAGCAGAGCCCGACCCCCCCCCGGCTCCCCCCTCCTCTCAGGCAGTTGTAGGGAGCGATGAGGGCTCCCCTCAGCCTCCTCTGCTCCAGGCTGAACCCCCCCAGCTCCCCCAGCCGCTCCCCAGCAGCCTGGGGCTCCAGACCCCTCCCCAGCTCCGCTGCCCTTCTCTGGACACGCTCCAGCCCCCCCAGGGCCTTCGGGGAGGGAGGGGCCCAACCCTGACCCCAGCATTCCAGGGGCGGCCCCCCCAGTGCCCAGCACAGGGGGACGGTCCCTGCCCTGCTCCTGCTGGCCACACCACTCCTGATACAAGCCAGGATGGTGTTGGCCCTCTTGGCCACCTGGGCACCCTGCTGGCTTATATTCAGTCGGCTGTCAACCAGCACCCCCAGGTCCTAGGAGTAGATAGGTTGCACTGGTACCACACTGGGAGCTTTCAGAGCCACTTTAAATCTGCCAACAACAGTCACCCCTGTTCCCAGACAACCGAGGGTGCGACTAAGAGCTCCTTAGTTTGCAATAGGAGGCACGATGGAAACTGCTTGCCCTTAGCCACCCAGAAGCAAAGATTTTGAACATTTCCCTTAAATGCATATTGTTCTGTATGTTAAGCTTTAGGAGGATGGGATTAAGGGAATGCCATCTCCTTCTCTCAGCACAATTTGGCAGGGAAGCTGGTTCCAGCAGGTCCCTATGGCCAGACAATACCACTAAGCTGCGCGCTCCCATCCCTTTCCTCGATTTGATCCCATGGTGAAACTGCACAGGGAGTTAACCCTGCAGCAACACTTTCATGTGCTTTTGCAAAGCGTTTTGCTGGTTTTTGCCTGACCTGGCTCATCAGGCAATCAAGCAAAACTCCAGTGAAAGAGCAGGGGGAGCAGCGCGGCCATGTGCAGGTATCTGCTGCGGCATCGCCGAGCGGCACCGATGGAGGCTCCATCTCGCTCACGAATGAGCTTTGTTCCCCAGGGTGAAGGCAGAGAGCTCTTTGATTTGATTAAGGGAAGAGGAGTCCCAGCTGATGAGCACGAGAGCTACAGAACTCTGCAACAGATGGAGGTAATCAGGTATTTCCACCCAACATTTTTCTGCCTCTGAGGCATACAGCCTTTTCAAGATCACAATGATGCGCGAAAAGGACACAGTTTGAATTCCAATGTACGGTACTGATGAAGGGGAAAAATAAAAAAAAAAAAAAAGACAATCATACAGAGAAATGTAAATTAGAAGGGATGTTTTTCATCCTGGCTTGGAAAGGCTGTTCAAAGAAGCTTAAAAGCAACCACGTGAATTCTATTGTTTTACCTGATTTTATTCAGGATTTTTCCACCATCTGTGATAAAAAACCTCTTTTACTTTTCATGTGCAGCCTGGCAAATTCTCTTGCAGAGTTTCAGCTGGTGGAGGCAGCTTCATCTTTTGTGCACTGGGAAGATCCTTTCTCCTTCATTTCTTTACTCGAGGCTCCTTCCCTCCTCCCTGCCTTTTCCTAACCTTACTGTGACTTAATCTGCAGTTTGTTCCTGTGCACCAAATAGATGTGGGACTACTGTAATCTGCACAGCTATTCCTGCACAAACAGAAACATAGTCAAAGTGCAAAGAAGTGCTTAATCCTAGCAAAAATCTATTCTTTTCCCATACAGGAGTAATCTATACTCATGCAAATGCCCTTTTCCCAGCAGAAAGGTGTCTGTGCTAAGGGTCTGCATTAGCCAAAGTGGCACTGCTATGTCTAGACAAGCGCTACCATTTAACATATCATGTCTTATCTTTGGAAATATTGAATGAAAGGGGAGTAATGCTGCTTTTCCTTTGCTGCCACGCCGGGTCTGAGCAGCACTGCCCTTTTTACACGCTCCCTTTGCTTATCCAAGAGGGTTGTCTTGGTTACTGAGGAGGGTGAGGGGGTCTGGAGGAAGGTTAGTTTGCAGCTCCGTCAATAGCAGCTTGAGGGAGTTTGTGATATGACTGCTTAAGGGAGAAGTGGGCTGCTCCAGGGGTGTGTTTGAAAAGCCAGCTCCTGAGAGGAATGAGAGGCAGGAGAAATCACAACAGAAAACAAACAAAAAAATCACACTGGCAGTGCTTGTGGTGCAATCCAAAGCATCTTGAAACTGGTTTTTGTTCCTTAGGTGCCAGCCACAAGGATGCAGAGATGCTGCGATACAGGTAGCATCCTTCCAAAAGGAGAGAAGATGCTCCCAGCTGTCAAAAAAAAAATCTTAAGAATATGAAGCACCTGGACTTTTTTGTCATCAGGAAACAGAGAACAAAAAGAATCCTATTCGTATTTGTTAAACCCCAGCAAAATCATCCATATTTCATTGCTTGCTTCATGGGTTTGGAGACTCCAGAGACGGCTCCATGCAAGACCACCCTTGAAATGGAAACCCAGAGCAGGTTGGTAATTTCAGCCACTTGCCTGGATTCTTCAGGCCCCTCTGCCTCTTGTGTTTGGAAAACTTCCCAAATTGCTGTTGATGGGTCCCTCTGAGGGAGGAGGTGGATCAGGTGCAGAGCTGCACCATGGGCTCCCAGCAGCACAATACCAGCCCCATCTGCTGTAACTCTCTGGAATTACCAACTGCACGAGCAGGTTTGTTTCTGATGATTTCTCCATGGGTTTCAATTCAACTTACATGCTAATAGTACCCCAAGCAGAATGAGGAATGCCAGAGAATGGCATTTTAATCCCAAATTTCACACCAGCACAGCTGCGCTGTAGAAAGTGTGAAATTCCAGAAGGCTCTGTAAGAAAGTAGGGACCCCGGAGGCCAACCACATTAATTAAGGGTCTGAAGGAACCAGTCAGCAAGTCCAGCTAGACAAACCCTAGCCTAGAGGTTGCAAACAGAAGAGTGGAGTCTTCAGGTTGGCACAAGATGATAGAGATAGGGACAATTGTATTCAAATCACAGTTGTAGCTGGCAGACCCAAGATGGTTGCCTTGTTGGATCGGGGCATGTACAGACGTGCACCATGGATGCCTTCAAACTGCAAGCTTGGGATAGTTTTACAGGCTGACAGAGCACTGGAACAGGCTGCCCATGGGGGTTGTGGAGTCTCCTTCTCTGGAGATATTCAAAGCCCGCCTGGACGAAGTCCTGTGTAACATGCTCTAGGAGAGCCTGCTTTAGCAGGGGGGTTGGACTGGGTGATCTCCCGAGGTCCCTTCCAACCCTTGCAATTCTGTGATTCTGTGATACAGCTAATGGTTTATAGCTTGTTGGATACCTGTTGAAGAGACTTGGCTTTCAGAGAGCAATCAGAAGCCAGACCCTGAACATCAGTCCTTTCTGAACACACAAACACAGAAACCTGCTTCAAAAGCCAAGTCCCACTAAATAATCACCGGTGATTAAAAACAAAGCAGTAGCCACAGCTTGAAAAAAAACAAGTTGGACCTATTTCTTACATGAAATTATCAAGGAATGGTAGCTGGTAAGATTGCCAGTGGGATAGACTTTCATCTGGATGTCCTGAACTCTAGTAGCTAGAAGAATAAAACCATAAAAGAAATAAGCTCTGCATGCTTTTGGGACAGCAGCTAATTCCTGTATTCTTGGGACTTCTTATTTTCCTCATGGGTATCTTATTACATGGGCAGTCCATTCTGCATACGCTGCACAGTCTGTGTAGGGGGGATGTGGCCTCCAAAGTGGTTTTGTCTCACATTTTATCTGCTTTACGACGAAAAAGGTTACATTCCGAATGGGTGTTGTTAAGTGTTACTCCCGAAACCAAGCTTTTCGTTTTGTTGCAGGTTTGCAAGGCGCCTAGCACGGCAGAGATCCTGGTCCAGCAACAGGCACCTGGTTGGTGCTCATGTGAAAACCTAAATCACGTAAAGGGAAATTAATTCATGTGAAGAACGCTCATCAATTTTATACTTGGTTTGAGAAACTCCTTAATTGCCATATAGCCTGGATTTTGAGACTGCGAGAGTATTATCACATAGATATATTAATTATGCCTACATTTCTGTAAGGAATGGGCCAACAGAGTATCAGCATGGAAATATGGTTAATGCCTCCACTGCATTTTGCTGGATGCAAATGCTGTTTAACTTCAAGCACCTACTTAATGGGAAAGGGCTGCCTGTCTGCCTTCCACTGAATCTAGCAATTTTATGGGGTTAAAGGGCAGTAAAATGCCTTTACAAAGTGATTTGCAGATCATGAAAATGCAGTGTGTGACCTTAAGAGTCATTTGCCAGCGATGGTGCTGGCAATAAAACGCCTGGCTGGGTGGTAGGAGATGCACATCAATTGCTCACGTTGCATTCACACTGGCTGCACAAAAGGCTTCCGAGCTGGAGTGTGCAAATCACTGGCAAGGCTCTGTCCCAGATAGGCATTTTTTTTTCCCAATCTTAAAAACAAGCAGCATTTGGCTCTTTCTTCTTCAGCATGCAAAATAAGCCAACCTCTTTTTGTCCTGGGTTCTGCTAAAGTAACTCTGGGGAAAGGATGGAGGGCATCTGCTTCTTGGTAAAAGAGTGGGGAGGGAGCATTTCTTCCAGCATATAAGTAGAATTGCCTCAGGCAGGATGTGAAAACGGTTCTACAAGGTTAAGGCACACCAAAGGACAATCTAGGGTAGCATCCTATCTTCACCAGTGGAGCATGTGGATGCCTAGGACAGAGTGGACAAATCTGTAGAGATACTTCTTCAAAATACTCTTCCAGTCCACGAATAAGGGGACACTGACCCAAATCCGTAGGGACTAGGTTCAGCAAAAAGCAATGGAGGTGGATAGGACACCTTGGAGAAGCAAGGAAGCTGGACAAGTGCTTGGAAGGGAGATGCATTAGGGACTACTAACCAAATAAATCACATCAGGCTGGGGAAATTCCAGAGCTGAAAGTTCATAGCTGAAGGACAGGAAAATATTGTGAGGAAATTATACTGTACGCTTACTCATCCCTTGGTGTTCACCAACAGTCAGTTTGGATACAGAATACCATGATGGGACAGACCTAGGTTGGGACAAATATGTTCCCAACTTTAGCACACTGTAACTCAGAATTTTAGATCAGAATTTTATAATAATTTCTGTTCAGGAACTGAGGTCCTCATAATTTATAGCTGGTGAAGTTTTCTCCTTTCACATAATTGCCTAATGGAGGATGAAATCCTTGTAAACTTTTAAGATTGACTTTTCCCCAGTGCAAGAAAGCAGCTGCATTCCTTGGCCAGTGCCACCTCCCTTGTGCAGACACCAGCTAGGGTGATTTGGGAAGGAGAAGAGGACTGATCCACCGTATCACCTTCTCATGTTTGCAAAATTCAGATCCCCATAGATGTGGTCAATGGGGAGAAGGCAACTCCCTTACATTGCAACAGTCTGATCACAAGCTGGTGGTACTGCTGGCCACTAGAGCAGTATCTGTAAATACACCCAGAAGTGGAAAAATGGAAATGCCAAAATATCGGCACACAGATTCCCAAGCCCCAGTCCACATTTACTCATCTCATTCCCCTACTGTTGGAAGCCCCAGAAGAAGTATCTAAAGCACCAGCTGGCTTGCCAGTGTGTCTTGGGCTTTTTCACTCACTGTATTGAATTTTCTCTGCCCTTAAACAGATTTTTTTTTTTTTTCAGAACAGTCTCCTTATGTGTATTCTAGCAAACATCCAAATCCTCCTCCTGTTTTGGTTACATTTATAAAACAACTAAAAATAGAATTACTCCTCCGAATTTCTTATTGGAAATCTTCCTTAGTGAATGCCATTCCACCAAAACCTAAAACGCAACAGGAAAAAACATACAAAGCTTTTCACAAAAACACTTGGGTTTGGCTAAAGACCAACATGGAGCGTATGGGTTTGATGTTCTCATTGGAATTCTCTCTTCAAAGTCAGTTTTAATTCCAGTAAAGTTATTTTATTTATCGACCAGGCAATGAATCTCAGCGGTATTCTCTGTACTCCCAGTTCAACTTTCTCCTGAGAAAGAAATGCCATTTTTCAATTTGTGCTGTTGTTACTGCTTTCCTTCCCCTGGGCCCCAGGAGCTGCGCACAGTTTCTTGAACCTGATTGCAGAAGGCCACAGCTAAGGGTTTTGGGATTTTGGGGTTTTTTTTTTAGGAAAACAGCTGTCAAATCTACACTGTGCTAGCAAATGATGCTGTGGCTTGGAAAAGGAATTCATTGTACACCATAAGGGCCAAATCTTTCACTGGTGTACATCAGGGTCATTCCACAGATGTCCACCCCAAATCCATGAAATGTGGAGGCCTTCCATTTTAATGCCTTGCTGTTGAATGTTTTCCAATTTTGCAAGGGGAATTTGATGAAGAGGAAGGTTGCCTTCAACAGGGAGAGCCACCTGCCTGCTGTGCAGCCATTCATACAAGGAGCGGATTAAACACATGCTCCATTAAGGATGTTGTACCACAAACATTTCTTACCGCAGCCATGTTGGCTTAAATGTCTGCCTTTTACCCAGATCCCTCCAACTGCAACTCCCCATATCCCATCTGAGAACTTATCTGAGTAAAAATAACAGCAGTAAGTAAGAAATAATAAATTACGTTCAAGGTTTTTACAAGTACTTGTAAGTCATGTGATTTTGGTGAAATTATGGACAACGTGGTCCAGCCAACAGCTGTATCACACATCTGGGAGGGAGTGGAGGGCAGACAGAGGGAGGCGGGTGTACAGGGATGGGATGGGATGGGATGGGATGGGATGGGATGGGATATCCTTTGCTCTGCTCTGTTTGCACAGCTGAGATGAAGATCCTTCCTCCCATTACGACCAGCAATCAGAGGGTCAATTACTGGAGTGAGGACCAAGGGAAATCAACCCTTGTGTTGATCCCTAGCAGCAGGATAAGATGTGGGATGGGGTGGGTGAGAACGAATTCTGACCTCCCTCCCCAGACCTTACTTTTGTGAAGGGATTTCTAGAAGGGCCAGCGATCCCCAGCTCCACCAGCTGGTGCACAATGGCCATGTGAGTTCAAGATTCATTACGGGCTTTTCTTTACAGAAAACATATACAAACAACAAGACTTCTTCAGCCTCAGGTTACACAAGCTTAGAATCATAGAATCATTTAGGTTGGGAAGGACCTTTAAGATCATTGAGTCCAACCCTTAACTGAACGTTGCCAAGTCTTCCACTAAACCATGTCCCTAAGCGCCACGTCTACATGTCTTTTATATGCCTCCAGGGATGGGGACTCAACCATTTCCCTGGGCAGCCCATTCCAATGCCTGACAAACCCTTTTTGGTGAAGAAATTTTTCCAAATATCCTATCTGAACCTGCCCTGGTGCAACCTGAGGCCATGAGGAGTTGGAGGAGTTAAGAGGCAGTCCGAGGGGCTGAATTTCTCCCTTCTTGCTCCAGACTTCAGGTCTTAGCAATTTCTCAGTCCCATCTTTAAGGGCTCTCACAGACACTGAGAACTTACCATCGAGAAGACAAGATGATATGTGAGCTGCTGGGCAAGAGCTGTCCCTGAGGCTGTAGATTTTCCCTGGGGAAACCTAAGGTTCCAAGGGTAATTCAGGGTAAATTTTGTTATTGAGTCCTTTGAAATTTCCTATACCCTCAAATGAATGTCCCATTGGCTGAGTATTTTGCTACTGCTCCTTAAAAAAGCAAAACTAAACTCACCCACTCATATAACAGCTCTCACTCCAAGCCTCCTCTATCTTGAGATCCAATAGATTAAGGTTTCAGTGCATATACTTTGGGGGAAGATAGATCCTGAGAGCTTGTCTAAGGTTTCAAAAAGCAGGAACGAGCGCGTTTCAGACAGGTTTTCTAAGAGGCAGGGTATCTCCACACCAGGGCTGAGATTGCTCGCTCTGCCTTTATTTGACATCATGTAATTTATATTCCACAGCCATAGCACTGCAAGAACATCTCCCTAGCCTGCAGCTTCATTTTCTGCACACAGCTACCCCAGCACTTTAATTGTCCCATAAATTTGATGGAAAGGATTTGATGCAGAGGGCTGTTAAAATGCCAAATATCTTGAGCACTGCAACTAATGAATGGCTCCCAACGATTCATGTTTCAATCTATATGCAAATGTGCCCTTTGGTTGGCTTGTGCTGGACTTTTCATTGCTGCATTACAGCTATCCGGGGAAGCCTCAGCCTCATAGATCAGGCAGATACAAGGCGTAAATGGGAGAAGACTTAAATTATTCAGTGTTTATGAGAAAGAGAATCCAAACAGTCGACTTACACTTTGCTTTTTATAATAACATGATTACAGATCAGCCCGGAGAAGACCTACAATAACGTTGGCTTTCTCCCCCACCCCTTCCTCCTTGCTAACAAAATATATAGCACAATGAATCACTTAGCAAAGCTGAATGCATATTATCCAATAACACCCAAAACAGTGTATGCCAGCTCCAGGTAAAATCGGTGCTTATAGAGCCCAGCTGGGAGATGTCTGTGAAATATGAAGGATTTCAAAATCTGGTCTCTGCTATTCTTACTCCCACCCAGGGAAAACATCTCCTGGAGCATCATCAAACTGAGTCTCCGTAAACGCTGGCAGTTACAAAATCTATTCCTGCTCGTTAATAAACTGCACAAATCCCTTTCACCTGCAGTGCAATGTGCAATTCTGGTCTTGGCAAGAAGAAATTAAGCTGGAGCAGGTGCACAAAGGGCTGCCACCATCACAAGAGGCCTGCAGAGCTTGTTTTACAAGGGGAAAAAAGGGGGTTTGCAGGATTTTGATCAGTTCCAAGGCTAGGAAGGGAAGTGATCGCTTTCTATACAAACAGTTGAGAAATGGTAACAAGGGGAAAGGGCAAGTTTAGCTAAAAGCCAGTCCGGGGACAAGAAGATGAAGCCACAAATACCCACAGAAATCACAGACATGAACGTATCAAGGACAATCTCACTTGTGTGGGATTCGTTTTGTGGTTAAAGCTCGTTCAAGCTGAAGCAGTACTGGGGGGTTTATGCACAAAGGAATGCCAGAGGTGGCACAGACTTTGCAGAATGGAAGGCTGCAAAGAAGCTATAAGGTTTTGGCATTGCCCCCAAGAGTCATAGAATCATAGAATCCGAGGTTGGAAGGGACCTCAAGGATCGTCTGGTCCAACCTTTCTAGGCAACAGCCTAGAAGAGTCACACACAGCTGAAGCAGGAGAGCAGAGCTGAGGTCCCTGACCAAGCCTTGGCTCCTGCAAAGCTTCAGACTAGTTGGAGACACCTTCCTTGACCTGTAAAAACATCTTTATAGTACGAGGCATCCACAGTGCTTGACCCCTCAGGGCTTTCATCGCTGGCTGAGCTTTGGTCTCCTTTACCTGCTTAGCTTAGGGCTTTGCTGTTTCTTTTCACTCCTATTTCTACTTCTCTCCCTATAACCCCAAGAGCAGGTTGGGAGGCCACTAAGACTGGGAGAAACCCATAACAGCTGCTCCTCACATGGTCTGGACGTGGTCAGGAGACCTGAGTGTTACAGGTACAATCTTCTGCCAAGTCTAGTTTAGTGGATGAACTTCGTGGGATGCTTGAACATTAAATACTTACAATCTGTGAGCATGCTTTACTCCCCAGCAGATAAGCGGTTTTGATTTCTGCCAGTCTGGCCCAGCAGCAGGAAATTTGCAGCACTGGGAACCTTGGCTTTAAGATCAAGTTATATGAGAGTTGCCTACATGAGCGAGAAGATGCAGTTGGCAAAAACAGCCATGTGGCAAGCAGCAAACATTCCCTATTTGCCACTGGGACAGCGGTGGCCTCGGCAAAGCCCTCTGCCTGGAGCAGTGATGTGCCCCTCGCCAGGCTCTGTGGTCATCTGCAGCCGAGGCCACCACACCCTCCTGGTCTCCACTCCAGCTCTAAAAACATCTCTGCTTTAAATAAAAGACAGAACATGCAGGAACGAGCTGCCGCTGTGCTGCGGAGCCAAACGAACTTGTCAGGCTGCCAGGGCAGGAATTTAGGAAACCCTCCTTTTACTTCTCCCCTTCCTTTGTGTATGGAAATGGACTTGCCACAAGTAATTTGCTAATGACTAAAGCTGATAAGTTTGGCTCCCTGCAGGCCCCTGCTGGGAAACAATATTGGCTTTTCTTCTGAATTACTGGGTGGAAGACACAGGGCAGGAGCGCTGTGCATTTTCTTCTCCTTGCTCGGAGCCGTGCACTGGCCTCCACGCTCAGCTGCCCAGAGCCAACCTCTAAGGGAGATCCCAGTGGGAACCGTTCTGATGGGAGAGTGGACGGGATGCAATGCCATGGGCTTATCTTCAAATTTCCCAGATTTATAGCTGGGTAAAGGCAGGAAAACCAAGCTGTAGGGGCCAAAAGCTCTGCGCTGATCTAGCCTGAGCAATGGCTTGCTCTTTTGGTTGATCTTGTTGGAGAAAGTTTTCAGGGGAAAAGGGGTGCAAGGGGAAGACTGTAAGCATGTTGTGCACATTCAGGAATGAAAAAAAACCAAAAGACAAGACAGAGGGAAAGCTCTCTGGAACGTTATACTGATCAGGAACAGCACAGATGTATTTCTAAAATCTTTCATCAAATCTGAAGGAGGCAAAATACATATATTGCTGCTACTTGCAATTAAGCATGACCATAAACAGCAGCTCTTTGGACCACAGAGAGCAATGTGGTTCAAGTGTGACTCAGATTGGACCTTTAGATGGGGTAAGCTGGTATAAAGTGACCTCAGAAAGAGCCTGTATCTGCTAGCCATAGGGCAACCTCCCTTGTTTCATTATGGAGGGGTCCTTGCTCACCTTATCCATGCTGCAGAGAGATGCTTCCAGGAGGCAACAAGTTCTACACAAACCTATTTCCCCGATATTTGTCAGCACCTGCTCAGCATCTGAACCCACAGGGAGAGTTAGTCTCAAAACTATTGAGAAGAGGAAGAAATGGAAGAGCTTTTTGAAAACTTCAGGTTATTTTAAGGGGCTAGGGTTTTTCTTGTTTAATGATAAGAAGCTTTAATCCCAAAGTAATGTATCAAATATTGCTGCTAACTTCTGGGAGTCCACTTGGAGATTCCTTATACACTTTCAACACCCAGCCATTATGAACTAAAAGATGTTTGTATGGAAAACAACGGAGTATCTTCTCTAAAAAGCCTACAGGAGACTGAACATGCACACTGAATATTAAGGCTTTGCTGTTAAGGGTTCCTGTAATACCTGCCTAGAGGTGATGGGCTTTGAACACTTGGCTGATACAAACACATCCATCACAAATGGCCCCAGGTTTATTCTCCAGCATCCAGCTTTCAGTACAGAAATACCACTACATTTTTCACAGAATCATAGAATGTTTGGGGTTGGAAGGGACCCCTAGAGGTCATCTAGTCCAAGCCCCCTGCAGGGAGCAGGGACACCTTTAACCAGATCAGGTTGCTCACAGCCTCATCCAACATGGTCTTGAATGTCCCCAGGGATGGGGCCTCCACCACCTCTCTGGGCAACCCCTTCCAGTGTTTCACCACCCTCATTGTAAAGAATTTCTTCCTTATATCCAGTCTAAACCTACCCTGGTTTAGTTTAAAACCATCACCCCTTGTCTTGTGACAGCTGGCCCTACTAAAAAGATTGTTCCCATCTTTCCTATAGGTTCCCTTTAAGTCCCTTTTCCTTCCATTGTAACACCCTAGAAATAACCCCTCATCTGCTAACATAAGGACAGCATCGCTCCTGCTCTGCTCCAGCTTTACTGCTGTAACACTATGGACATGAGAGGGAAAAGCCCAAGAATTCATCCCCATTTTCACACCGGACCAACCACATCCTGAGGTTTTAATAAGGACACAAATCCCAGACTAGATCGTAAGACTGGCTAATTCATGTTTAGATGCATGGCATAAAGTGCCTTGATGGTGTTATTGGAGCCATATACTTGTCTCTTTTGCTGTTAGCTACTTTCACGATAGTGGAGGTGACAGAAGAAAAGAATGATGCCCCTGCACCACAGCTCTCCATTCACAGTTGGGTCCATCGAAATGTCAAGTACCCAAACTAGTCTTGCTTGGGGCTTAGGTAGAGAGACATCTCCAGAAAGGAGATCCATCCTACCCTAAGAGAGGTGGGAAGGAAATGACTTCAGCAACACCCCGCTTCCCTGCCTAGATGAGACACCTTGGTTTTAGATAACTAGGAAGATGTCTATTTGATCAAAGCTCTGCAAAGGGCGAATTCAGACCACTACAGAAGACTATGAACTAGTAGCTGAGCCACAGAGGAGTAACCTCCAGCAGAGAGACATTACAGGCAGCCTGGAGTGTTACCATCCTAGACAGAGTTGTTGTAGGGTATTTCTTAGAGCCGCAACTGCTCTTCTGAGCTTTCAAATTAGCATATGAACTTACTTTGTTTTAATTGCCACACTTGTTTTCCTTGGCATCACAAAATCCATCAGTCAGAGCTTGCTACATGGGGCCAATGCCTCCAAGCCTTTTGGAAAGAGGACCAACCTCCTTATTTCCCCTACCAAATTGCAGCCTGGTTTTTTGGGCCACAGCTCCCAATAGGTCAGGGCAACACTGTAAAGAGCATTTCAGCTGCTCTGTGAGATCTTTGGCATTCCTTCCACCCTCAAAGCTATCCTCAGCTCTTCTTGTCACTGGTATAAACTGGTACCACGTGAGTTCCTGCATGTGGCTTCAAAGGTCCAGAGCTTTCTGCCCAGTTGCAGCCAAAAGTGTATTTGCCAAGACAGCCACAGAGTTGAATCAAAACTGTTGGGTAGATTTGCTCCATCGCCTCAATGCTTGACTGTGTTGATATATTTGAGTCTCAATTTGCAGCCCCAACCCAGGGCACGTGGCAGTACTGTCAGTCCTCCCCAGGTGAGACACAGCAATCAGACAACCCAGAAGCCGAGAGTGAGAGACACGTGTTATGCCTAGACACAGGGAAAACACTACAATCCAAAGCCCAAAATTATTTCAGAATCTACACGAGACCTGCCGTACAACTTAATTCCTCAATTCAATTTCTTTTTAAATGCGCAAAAGGACTCCGTTTTTACACAACCAAAGCAGCACTGTTCCTGGAAGTTGAAAATCAATTCTTGACTAGGTCATTCTTCAAGGCAGGCAATAAGCTGTTCTATTCTTCTGCGTATCCAGGACTCACGTGCAGCTTCTGGGCCATCCCAGATGAGAAAATAGAAGTGGAACATTGCACGAGGTTAATCTGGACTACACACACAGAGCAATAATTTCCTCTAAGCCAATCAAGGATTAAGGCTAATGACTATCTCTGCATCTTGTAACAGTCCTTTTAGGGAAATAGAATAGGATAAAAATAGCCTGACTTGACTCTTCCCCCCGCAAAAAGACTTTTATTAGTCCCTGGGGCAATGGAGTAAAATTAGAAATACTGAAGAGAGGAATGTTTCACTTACCTGTCGTAGAATGACCATGGTTCCTGTATAAACACATCAGCAATCACCAGGAATGGGCCTAAACCAAAAGAAATCGGCAATTAATTAACAGATACCCTGACCCATAGACCCCAGCTCAGGGACTGTCCCAACACTAAAGGGACGGATGCAGCTCCTAGGTGTGGAAGAGGGCTAGGAGCACTTAAACTCCCAAGGCTTTCATAATATTAATTCCAGACAGTGAGAGACAATCCTCTAATACATCCAGATTAATGCCTGCACCGTGGTGAATGAGACCGGGACTGGAGGTTGCTTATGCAAGTAATATTTTGTAAACCGAGTCCTAGAAAGTTATCCAAGGATTAATCAATCAGACTGATGCTGATTTATTACATGTGTCATCAGATCCCGTGGTATGAATTAAAGCACGTGGAGAAGGGGAGCCCTGTCCTTACAGCCTACAAAACTGGATGGATTATCATCTTCCTATCAAATCCGCCTTCAGGAGAGGAAAGAAAATACCAAGCCCTCCACCACAGCCTGCAACTAATACCTGGGTTGGACAGACTATCTCCATACTCTGCTCTTGCCTGTTGTGCAAATCCCACCTTTGTGTGATTTACAGATGTATTTTACATGGGAAAGTCCCGTGCTGCCCTTGGGTTTGTGCTTGCTGATGTGTGGTGCTCCCAGCATTAAATGGGTTTGGTGCGTACGAGTGGAAAACGCTTTCAAAGAACTGAATTTCTGCAGCTTTCAATCTCCAAGTCATCCTTGCCACATGGCCATCAGTAATTCTTATATTTATGATGTAGGACATTTTCCAGTACGGTAAAAACTCTCGTGCCTTAAAAAGCAGGCGAAAAGGCACTTTATCTGAGAGATATAACCCCCATGAGACACTGGGGATGTGCAGGCTGGTTAAAGACCATCTTGCAGGATGCAAGACATTTCCCTTCACAGTAACTGACTTGTCATACAAACCTAAATATTTTATTTCAGGTTTTAGCCATAATTTTATATTTTTATGCTTTCCCCACTAAAAGGAGAACTTTTCTTGCAGGGACAGGAGGGAATAGTAAAGTCTTTCCACCCCTCCTCAACCATCTCCAGGTGAGATGCCCCAGAGAGACACAATATGGGACAGACTCAGTCTTGCCAAAAAAAGGAATGATAAGGCCCTGTGCCAGTGTCCCAACATGTTTTCCTCATGGCAAGGAGAGCAGTCTCTCTTCCCCGCCAACAGCAACCACACTCATCCCATTCAGAAATGCAGGACTTGGTCTTTGGTGCTGATGCTGCTGGCTGAATTTTCTGTAGCTTCTCAGCTGCAGTGGGAAACATGGATGCTCCCATCCTCTCTAGAAAGGCAGGATTTATCTCTATTAACTGCTGCAGGGACTGCAAAGGCTCAACAGCATTTCCAGTTATTCCTCTTTTTCCTCACCACACTGCCTGCACCACCTCTACAGTTTTACCGACCACATATTTGAACGCAGACAACAACCCCCCCTGGAAGCTGGAGGAGTTTGCCATCTAAGTGCCTTCACCACCTTAATGAAAACATCCAGCTGTTGAAACCACCTACATGATCTAGATGACCTCTAAAGGTCCCTTCCAACCTAAAATAATCTATGATTCTATGATCCCTCTGCGTTGCCTGGAAAAGGAACCGGTGTCCTAAGAGCAGCCAAGGCATCGCTGTTCATTAGGAAATACTCGCTAGACAAATTTGGGCCACAGACCATATTTGACGAATTAATTTTGCTTTTTCTAGAAGATAGATGACTGGTGGAAAATCACGCGCCCACTTTAATATCTGAAAGGCTGTAAGGCAATTTTCCTAATTCTCAGTTTGAATCTTTTCTGTAGCACACCAAATTATTTCACTTCTTATTTCAAACGGCTTGAAAATAACTTTCTAACCCTGCCAAGTAGTGAGCCCTGGGACTGCCTAGGGATGCTGACGACTCTCCTCCACTGGGAATGGTCCATGAAATCTTGGCTTGGCTCCAAGCAGGCACTGGGTGAGGTCCTTCCCAGGTCTGTAACGTGATGGTTGTAGGGACAGTGATGAACACTGGGTTGGGTTGCAGTCTGAGTTCCTTGGTTGAAAGACATTTGCAACAGACAAGTCATCTTATAGTTCCTTGCCTCAGTTTCCCTCTCTAAGAAACAGAGATCTCACCCAACAGGGGAGCTCCTAAGTATTCCAGTCATTACTGATTTGCATGCTTATCATCCAAATGGCCCAGGTGAGCTTGTCCCATTGGGTGTCCATGTTGCAAAAGCCATGCATGGGGGGTCTTTTCCCACAGACTGGGCTAGAGCACCAGGTTCAGGTCTCAGAACTGCTCCTTCAGCCGTTCTTTCTTCTGCTGCTGAAGCAAAGCACTGCTAGATGGTTGGCCTGGCTCCTGGCATAAAAACTGCCCTGTACATGGGCATCATGCTCAGCCCAGCCTGTGGTGATGCTGAATAGGTGTTCTGCTAGGCTCAGAAGAGTATTGACCCATCACAGTCTGCTTTTAAACAGGACTTTGGTACCCAGACCCTGTTGTGGGTTTTTTTTAATATTCTGAAGGTCTATCCTTCAGCCCAAGCCACCAGACTTGCTCTTACTCCATGCTTTTCAAGTCCCCTTGCAATGCTGTTTCAAGGGAGGTTGTACACAACGGGCAGCCAGCTTTCCCCATCACTTGCACAGAAGGGAAAACCCCAAAACGGAAGGGCAGGGGGAGCAGTAGACTGCCCTCCATTCTTCCCACAGGGATCAGTCAGAAGGACTGGGTTTGTCTGAACACCAGGGAGATCAGCTGCCTGCTAATTCACAGGAGTCCTGGTGGAACAAACCGGCTATCTGGACCCTCCAGTCCTTGCTGGCAGGTTAGTGTAAGGGACTTCATTCCCACCTCCATCTCCTTTGTGAAGCTCTACAGCTGCTTGTGCTATAGCAAAAAAGCTGGGCTAAACAAAATGTACCCAGTACTTCTCCCAAATCACTCGCACGTAACACAAGAGCACAGACACCCCTCCACAAAGTGTATTTTTTGTAAATTTGGTTCATTTTGCAGCCTTCTGGGCATCCCTAGCCAAGCATCATCTGAACGGAGCATCTGAGGGAGGCAGTGGGGTAAGGCTGAAGGGGCTAAAAGAGCCTTTAAACTACTTGTGGATGCCGAGAGATGTGTGACATGGAACTATACATGCCACTTGCTTGCAAGCAGCGCTCAACAGAAGTCAAGGAGTGCTTCAGTACAAGGTGGCCACCACGGCGACCTCCCCCATGGCTTTCTTGCTGGTTCTGAAGAGACCCCAAATGCAAGAGGAATCCAACAGAGCTCAACTTTGGAGGGAGAAAGCCTGAGGAGCCCGGACAAAGCCATTATCCTGCAATTGCAAAGGGGGTTGCTACTCTAATCTGTTTAACTGGCATTTCTGTGCTCCTTGTTGGCACTTCAGGACCGGAGTCCAACCACATGACTGGCCATACCGCCTGGGAGATCGCTCTGCGGTGCTAATCCCCCAGAGCACATGCTCATTAAGCATTGGTTAGGAGAAACTCAGGTATTTCATTCTAAATGCAAATTCTGTTCCTTTCTCCTGAAGTTCCACGCCCCACGTGATTTTCCTGTCTGCAAATGCAGTGAAGTAAATGAATAATTAATTTACGGGGTGTGTGCATTCACATTCAGTGACAGCCTGTCCCGCTCTGCACCCAGCTTGGCGTAGAGCCTGTCTTTTGGAGAACACCCTGGGCGCTTAATGGCATGAAAACACAAGAGAGGTGGCTGTTCATTCACTGCTTTCTGTCTACTTCGCTTGACTGGCAGACACGTAATGTATCACCATAGCTGAGCAAGGAGATTTAACACACTGAAACTCTCTGCACACTGCTGCTTTCACCTCCTGCCCTCCAGCAAGGGATCTGAGAAGAACTAAAGATTTTGCAATGTATTTTACTGTTCATCTGAGAAGCAGTGAATAAAAGGGTCAGACCTACACCCTTGGAGACAAGCACCTTTGTCCTTACCAAACCCAGGAGTCAGATCAAGAAGAAAAACAATGGCTCTGAAAGGAGGTTAAACTAACAAACCCATCTTTGGGTTCTCTTGACATTAAATGTGCATGACGGTGAACAGAGAGGAAGGCGGCAATGTCACTACATACCTTCTACTCCTACTCTGTGACCTGCTGGAAGTTGGCGTGCTTGGGAAGCTATGGGAAGCTATGGGAAGCTATGACAGTTGGTACTTCTGCATTCTTCCTAGAGCCCCAAATCAGAACCAGGGCTCTGAGGTCAGAAGATATTAGTCTGAATATGGCAGCCATCCATCTTCTTCTTGGCTAACAAGAGTCTTCCCTGCTAGCTCGATCAACAAGCAAGCTCTCAACAGAGACAACCCACTACTTCTCTAGGTAATTAGCTCCAAAGGTCAAATCATCCTTCGTGTTTAAAATGAAGTATCTTTTCCTCGTCTGCGTTTGCCTTCAGCTTCCCAACTGAGTCCAGCCATATCTCACCAACCACACAGCAGGGGTTTGCCCCACTGCTGGCACTTCCCTCATACTGGGGTCTCACTTAGCTTGGAGTGGTGACTTACACCTTCCCATCCCATGGCACAAATACCTTCATCCTCGCAAGAAGAAATAAGAATTTCTAACTTCTCCAGTGCAGATTAAAATCCAGACTTCTGATTTTGTTACCCATCATCTCTTTTAATGTGGGGAAAGGATCCATTCCCATAAAAAGAAACAGTATTGCCCTGAATGCAATGGCAACGGGAATTCACCCAGAGTATTGGCTGATTTTTCCACACACAGGACAGGACTCGCTGAGGTAGAATCATAGAATCGTCTAGGTTGGAAAAGACCTTTAAGATCATCAAGCCAAACCTTTAACCTAACCCTGCCATCCCACCACTAAACCCTGTCCCTAAGCACCTCATCTACCCATCTTTTAAATCCCCCCAGCAATGGGGAGTCAACCACCTCCCTGGGCAGCCCATTCCAGAGCCTGACAGCCCTTTCGGTGAAGAAATTTTTCCTAATGTCCAACCTAGCCCTGCCCTGGTGCAACTTCAGACCATTTCCCCTCATCCTATCATCCGTTACCAGAGAGAAGAGGCCAACGCCCCAAGTTTTCACAAGCGAGAGACTCTCGTGATGGCGATGTGGGGACACGGCGAGCACTGCCTGGCCACCGCGCTGAGAAAGTTCCCTTGTTTATGTCTTAATTGCCGCCTCCGCACAGACGGATCAGCCTGAGGTCGTGCTGACAGGTGACGTGAGGAATGAGAGGAAGCCGTCACCTCAGCAAGGCAGGTCACAACAGCAATGAGCTGCAGAAAACATTAGAATTACCATTTCTCACGTGACCGGGGCATCCGTGGCACAGCCTGCCTGCAGACTCTGCATGCCCTGGGAGGGGATCAGCACGGAGAGTGTTTTCCTGGAAAAACTCTGATGCAAATTCACTGAAAGTCAAGAAAAGCCTTTCCTACAGGCTTTGGGTCAGACCTAGAGTGGCCACCAGTTTTCTAGTGAATGCTGGTATCAGCAGACAGAGGAATAGCTGCTTTGAACAAGCGTTGTGTTTCGGTGGAAAGAATTACCTCCCCGTCACCTCTGGGCCCAACTGCTTGGACAACTGAGGGAAAAGGAGAGATCGAAGAGGAGCTGCAAGCTGACACGTAAAGGTATAGGTGACAGTGGGGGGGTAAAGATCTATCATGAAGGCCTGGATCCTCAGAAAGGCTCCTCGGTGTCTGGTCATGGATGCAACATTGTGAAACTAAAGAGTGTGCAAGGGCTCTTTTATGGAACGTGCAGATTTTTCTCTAGCTGTTCCTGCAGCATTCAGCCTGGCGGTGATGGGAGCCACAGGATTAGGTACTAATTAGATTTAAGGGTACTCCCGTCGTGCTTCTCCTTCTGGTGGGCGGATGCTGTTCCCAGGGAAGACCTGGTAGTTTGTTGTTGTTGTTGTTTTGGTTTTTGTTTGGTTGGTTGGTTGGTTGGGTTTTTTTTACAGAAAGGGATGTTCCAGTCATCCTGCAGATCTGGGATCTCCAAACGCAGAAAATTCCATCTACTCAAAGTAGAAACAACCTTTCCTACACAGCCAACCTGCTTATCAAGTAGCCAAATATCTATAAGGAGGGAAGTTTGCAGGTGCCAAGGTGGCTTACTGTAGTAAAACAGCCCAGAGTGGGAGTAGCCTTGATGCCTTAGATACACAGATACTTTGCATTTCTGTACATCAGGGTTTTTTTAATGCAAGTAGCTCAAGGAAGCAAGTGCCGTGCTAGTGCACGCTACTGTCTGTCATTCTGCAAGTGCAACTGAAACCCAGGGAAATGATGCCCGTAACTGAAACCACCACCAAATAGGGTGTAATTTACTCAACATGAGTGATGGAGAGGCGTCACGGGTTGTGCAGTAGGAAGAGTTTCCAGCCAAAGACTTCAGTACCCAGAACCAGGGCCTGACTTTCAACAGACCTCAGGTAGAACTGAAAGTTTCTGGAAAATCTGGCTTCTCCCTGAAAACTGAGAACTTACACCATGTCCTGGGCTCTCCTCATTGGTCAGGTTAACTATGGATCAGCTAAAAATGTAAACGTTGCTGTTTCTTTTGACCCAGCTAAAACAACTCACTGGCCAGACCCCCAGCAGTATGAAATGATTGAGATACAAATGACTTGAGCACAATCATGCCGATTTCCACAAGCCAGTGCCCAGCGCCAGGACAATGGGCAATGGGCACAAACTGAAACACAGGAGGTTTCAGTTGAATACGTGGAAGAACTTCTTTACTTTGAGGGTGACCGAGCCCTGGAACAGGCTGCCCAGGGGGGTTGTGGAGTCTCCTTCTCTGGAGATATTCAAAGCCCACCTGGATGATGTCCTGTGCAACCTGCTCTAGGAGAACCTGCTTGAGCAGGGGGGTTGGACTGGGTGATCTCCTGAGGTCCCTTCCAACCTTGCTATTCTCTGATTCTATGAAGCCGAGAATCGGGATGCCACGAAATGCTGAGGTGGCGATGTCTCCGGAGACTGGGTGTAAAGGGGTTTAAAAGACAGCAAGTGGAAGGAGTGTGATCCTCTGTGCCTGCCTCCACCAGGAGCTGCAGGCATTAATCACAGCCCGAAACAACAGCTCCAGGCTGTGCCGTCCTGTTCGCCTTTGCTAAGCAGCACATCAGTGAGCGAAAGGATGGTGGAGACTCAACTCCAGCTGCAGGATCTCAGAGCTTGTTTAGTCCTCTGCATGCCAGTACCAACCTCCCAACAGAGTTACTCAAACTCCTTCATATTTCAGATTAGGACAAAATAGGGGATTCCCCAGTGAGGCTGATGCCGCCTGTGCATTTAGCTAGTGAGGGTGCAAGAGTGCAACACCCCGAGTTGGCACCATGGGACACATCTCACAGCATTAAAGAAAAACAAAACTAACCCCAAAGCACTGCCAGCCATCAGGATGTGATTTTAAACAGAGCTCAAGACACAAGTTAAAGCTTCCACAAAGCCAAGAGCCCGTTGTGTGATGCACTTACTACCTAGGAATGCTGCAAAGCAACGACTGAGCGTTTCTTTGCCTCCTCCTGGCCACGCGCACAGATCAGACGAGAGCTGGGATCTAGCATCAGTGTCACTGGTGTCTATCCACGTGAGCCTGGGGACCATGGAGTAAGACAGAAGCGCGCAAATCTTAGCAAGGGAGTTCATTATTACACATCTCCATGTGGCTTTCTGCACTAAATCAGCACACATCGTCCCCTCACCGGTGACAGTGTCATTTAGAATCGTAGAATCACAGAATGGTTTAGGTTGGAAAAGCCCTTTAAGATCATCAAGCCCAACCATTCCCCTAACCCTGCCATCCCACCACTAAACCCTGGCCCTAAGCACCTCATCTCCCTGGCTTTTAAATCCCCCCAGGAATGGGGACTCGACCACCTCCCTGGGCAAGTGACTTTGTGGTTCTCAATCTTTTTAGCTGACACCCAAACCGGGACCGAGCTGTTCAGATGCAGACACGGCAGTTGATCAAGTCAACTGAGATCACCTCCATGACTATGGGAACGAACAAGCACTTCCAAGAACCGATTCACTCAGTCTGTTGGAGAAGTCAGCATTATTTCTTCCCCCCGCTAACTACCAGGGAAGCCTGAGATGACTGGTTTCATTGGAAGTCCCCTCCTCTCTCCCATCCCTGTGCTCCCTGAGCAGCTGGGAATACATCAAAAGACCATTTAGCTAACTCTGCGGGACTGGTTTGGCCCTCAAACCACCATTTGAAGGGTCTTGGTAGCAGTGCCACCGAGAGAAGACATCTCATCTGAACGAGTTCCAGCCAAAAAGGCTACATTAGAGCAAGAAACCACAGAAAGCTCCCTCCTCTGGAAAATCAGAGAATCAATATGCAGCTTCTGTTCATCTGAGAGTAGTCAGGAAACGGGCATCAATTTTTTAAGCCTCCAGCAGGAAGTTCAATAGATTTGCCCTGCATTCAATCCCTCCAAAAAGCCTGACAGGTAGAGAAGCTGAACAAAAGACCTGACCTTTTCTCCCTCCCTGTGCTTTCACGTAGCCAGAGCAGAACAAAGGACCACGGCGGCATCCGATCCCAGCTCGCCACAGAGCGCTCGGCACAATCTCCTGAGGAGGGCAATTTCCCTTTGTGCACCAGCCTCTACCGGCGACTGAGTATTTTTCAAGAGCCACAATAATTAATCAAATAAAGTATCGTTTTGCAAAGTGCTCAGGTGTAATTTCAGCAAAATCCAGACCCAGCAGGCTGAGCTGATCCAGGCAAAATGCTGCACTTGCAGGTTGGCCAAAGAGTGTTTGCAATCTGTTTTCAGCTAATCCTTATCCACAGATGCGCTCCCAGTCTTGCTAGGGTCTACACATGGGGCCTTGGCATGCTACAAGACCAAATTAGCAATGAAGTCTATATTTGAAATTGTGGGTGATTTAGCATGTGAACATGTTCTCATAGAATCATAGAATGTTTTGGGTTGGAAGGAACCACTAGAGGTCATCGAGTCCAACCCCCCTGCAGTCAGCAGGGACACTGCTAACTAGATCAGGCTGCTCAGAGCCCCATCCAACCTGGCCTTGAATGTTTCCAGGGATGGGGCCTCCACTACCTCTCTGGGCAACCTGTTCCAGTGTTTTACCACCCTCATTGTAAAGAATTTCTTCCTTATATCTAGCCTAAACCTACCCTGATTTAGTTTAAAACCATTACCCCTTGTCCTAAGGCAGCTGGCCCTACTAAAAAGATTTTCCCCATATTCTCAAGACTCTCCTCCTTGTAGCAGAGCTGTCCTGCGCAGTGCTGGGCTGTTCTGGAAGTCCCCTTGCTGGCCCTGAGTGCACCAGGACATTCACACACTACTGTGCCAAGATCAGAGCTCAGATCCTGCCCACCCATGCTCAGGGAACCCCAACTAGCCTGGGCTGAGCAGACCAACAAGTGTCGGTGGGGTCACCATGGACAGGCTCCTTCATGGGCTGCTCAACCCCTGCCATTGACAGAGCAAAGTATACACACAGATGTGGTGGTTGACTTCAGGCTGATGGGTTTTAGAATGAGTACATGAATTTGGGAGGAGATTTGTGTGGGGCATGTCCTGGTTTGGGCCAGGTTCGGGAGGCAGTAACCTTCTCAGCCATCAGGGCTCTGCCAGCCCTGCAGTTGAACCACAGCCATCAACCCGTAGCTCCAGTGCAGGGTTAATCCTTTGATTGCATTGCTCAGGCAGCTACAAAGACTGCGTCTATAATCTGAGAACAACACCCTGAAGATCCAAGGGAAGGTGTGTATACACGTATATACACCCCATATAGCATGATATATATGTCACCTCTGGCCAATCCTATATTACTGGCTCCAGTTAGGAACAACTGGGCCATGTTATGAAGGAGATTGGACTGGATCATCTCCTTGGCCCTCCAAATTTCATACCTCATGCATCTACAAGACCACGGGCCTTGCTCCAAGGCAGAGGGCAGGAGATGGAGCACTGCACCCATTGCAGGCTGGGACCAGGGCCCCAAATTGAAATTTATGGGGTGTCAGGTGATGTGTCCCGTGGCACACTGGAGCTTGTTCCTGAAGTGGTTTCAGGGGGATTTAGGTGCTTGGGCTCTTTCTAAGTCCTGTGAAGTGCTCCCTTGTAAAACAGTCTCTAGATGATCTGCCACCACCCAGACAACGTATGGCAGAGGGAAGATCTGAACGCTGGATTAATCTCAGTCCAATAACTTAATTACTAACCCACTGCTGCTTTTTTTTTTTTTGCTATGAAAGGTTCATTGAAGAGAGTCTACTGCAGCCACCGTCCTAGTAATCACCCCAGTGACCTACTACACTGTTATTCCCTTATGGATCCCAGCCTGTTTATGGAGGAGGGGACGATTCTATCCTCATTTCCCGCAGAGGGAAACCGAAGCATGGAGGGAGGACGTGACTTTCCCCAAGGTCACGCAGGACAACCAGGAAGGCGCGATGTGCCTCTTGCAGACACCCAAGTCTGTGCCTATGACTCCAGATCAAAACGCCTTTAATGACAGCAGCTCCCCTGCTCTTCTCTGTCCTTAAATTGTCCTAATAAGCTGCTGCCTCACCCTCTACTCCTGCCTGTCCCTAATGGTCTGGCCTTGGCTCTGCGGTCTCTCTCCTTTCAGTGCTATTAGTGCTGGCTGGAGCAGGGCTTCTGCAAGCTGCTATAATCCTGCAAGGTTTTTTTCTCAGCAGGAACCCCTTTGCTCGGATTTTCGGTGAAATCCTCCCTCCGCCTGCTCCGACACTATCCTCTTATCTTTTGTGGTCCTGGAGAAATTCAGGACGGCCCTTCAGAGATGCTGGGGTCAGCCTCCGAATGCAGGGACTAGTAGGATTAAGTGGCTTCAAATCAGAAGATACCAGCCCTGTTTCATCCTGCTGAGACTCCTGATGACTCCAGAGGGTGTTTGGCTTGAACAGGGACTGTACAAATTAAGTAGAGACTCTGCTCTGCCCTTCCAGGCTGCCTTTGGTGCAATCACCATCGCGTCCCTTGGGGCAGCATGAGGCAGGGCTGGGAGACATCAGCCCTGTAATAGCACGGACGGACAGGGGAACAGACACTCCCTGACTCATTGGCTGCACACACAAAATGTTAAATTAATTTTGCAGCTGGGGAAACTGAGTCACGGGGGCTGTTTGCTGCTCTATCTACTGCTCTTCACGTTTCGGTGGCATATCGGGTTGCTAGGTGTGCTTCAGCACATGGGATGCTCTGTGATCTCAAGGGCATCACCTGGCTGAGCTAAGTCAGGCTTACAGGTCTTTGCCAAAGCAGAGTCAGACTAGAGTGCACATGAGAGGGTAGATTTAGACTAGATATTAGGAATAAATTCTTTACAGTGAAGGTGGTGAGACACTGGCACAGGTTGCCCAGGGAAATTGTGGATGCTCCATCCCTGGAAGTGTTCAAGGCCAGGTTGGACTGGGCTTTTGAGTGACCTGGTCTAGTGAAGGTGTCCCTGCCCACGGCAGGGGGGTTGGAATTAAATGAGCTTTAAGGTCCCTTCCAACCCAAACCATTCTGTGATTCTATGATACGTTAGGTGTTGCACAGGCATAAAGTAAAAGTCCGTGCATCCCCAAGAAGCCTGGACGGGCTAAAGAACTGGAGGCTCCAGGAGGTGAAGTGACTTTGCTCCATGCCAAGTTCCCACCTGGTGAAGAGCAGAGCCAGCAATATGGACTTGAATTCCCTCTATGAGCAGCAGAACTAATAAAAACCTTATTTACAACCACAAAACTCCAAAAAGTAAGTTTTCTTGACAGTCAATAGGGTATAGTCCCCCCCAAGAAGCCTTTCTTGCAAGTAGGGCATCCAGGACAGCTTTCTCACCCTACCTGGGCTCTCTGGCATCCGACGGGATCTGGAATCATGCTGCATGGTGTGAGCTTTCTACCATGCCCACCTGCGTATTTTTATGAAGTGCCTAGGAACTTCATTTCCTTGCTACAACTCTTGTCAAATTCGGAGTGAACTTGGCCAATGAACTACCGTGATTAGGCGACACATCGAAAGCGACAGGCGGCGTGACCCCACAAGCCTTGTTTCCTATGGAAATCAGACTAGATGAGCAAGTCAGCTTTAATCAGGCACTTAATTTATTCCAGTTTTAACAAGCTGCTCTGTTCCCACCCTTGCTTGCAGTATTTTGAGATATTCCTCCGAGGAAAGGGGTGGCCGTTGCTATTTGTGATTTGCTCTCAGCTACACATAAGAAATGGATGTTTTCTGGAGATAAGTCTCACCCTCTGGGCTGAGTTCAACATCACAGCTGCACCTGAAAAGCTTGACTTTTGTTCCAGCCCTTTTTATTTAATATCTTCCCTGACTGCCGAGCTCAGCGCTGGGAGGACAGGACCTGGTTTGCTACTCTGAACAGTCTGCTGTGTGCACAACCCAGATGTAACAGGGCACTGGGGGAGATCCAGAGGGTTATTTCTAAGAGCAATAAGGTTGGACTAGATGACCTCTAGGGGTCCCTTCCAACCCCAAACATTCTATGATCCTATGAAACAGCTTGCACCCTCTGTTACCCACCGCCCTAATCTGTACTGGTGCAAGTCACCTGAATGAACAGCGGCCCTGATTTGTCCCATCATGGTATCCCAAGCCGCCATGGCTCTCACAGCGATTTGGCCGAGACCATTGGGTGCTCTCTTGTCTCCCCCCCTGATGCTTTGGGTGCAGGCATGACATTTAGCAGTGGAGAAAGCAGCATCTCAGTGCCTTGCTGGAGTAACACAGGTTCCCTCTCAGAAACTCTCCTCCTCGTGGGACAAGGACCTGCTCCATCACCCACAGCACTGGTGGCATCACCAGGCAAAGCTTCCCCTGTATCATGCTGGAGAGGAGCAATTTCTTACATGGGAGGGATGGTGTCCTTGCAGTATACCTGCTCCGAGAGACCTCCCTGGTGTGACAGCAGATTGGGCTGACCCGGTCATTAATTGTTTATAAGTCTCCGTGTGCCACTTTACTGAATTACATAAAAGGTCTAATAGTTGCTGCTATGGATCCTGATCCCTGGGCAGGCTGTGTCTGGGCACCCCAAGTGCTCAGAGATAGTTGGTAGCTCTGAAAGCCTGCAGAAACAAAATTAAATCCTACAGGACTGTTGGAGAGTTTTGTCCATCTTTTCTTTTTTTGGATCAAGGATGCTGTAGCACCACCAGCCTGGCATGGGGACACATTTGGGCGGTGTATCGGTAACACCACTGACAGCTCATGAAGACTTTTGGTAATTCCAGCAATATGATGTTTTCTCATGTCCTGGGCCCTCGCAGCTCTCCATTATACCAAAAAAACCCCAACCAACCCCATAAAGCCAGCTATGCCTGACATTTTCCTGGGGTTTACTTCCAAAGACAGACCACAGAAGTCCGAGTTATCCTGGCTCTGTTGTTCCACCAGGACTAAAGGCAGCCAAGAAGCTGAGCAGAGGGGCTGAAGAGCAAACGGCGATGGTCTTGCTCACTCTGATAGCCCTCTGCATGCAGCTTCTCGATGGGCTTGAGGAAGGCTCCTGCATGGAGGTTACCGATGAAATAACCACCCCCTTTATTTCTCCAGATCGAAACCTCCTGCGGGCTGTAGGAGAGACAAACCCAGTGCTTGTGTGGTTTCTAGAGTTTGTCTCAGCCCAGGGTAAGTCTGCTGGCTTTGATGGCGCTGATCCAGCAAAGTTGAGGGATGAGAGGAAGCAGGACAGAAATAGCTGGGACAGCACAACGTAACGGCAACCACCGCTGATGCTGGAAAACACCCAAAGGCTCAGACATAGGAGGCAGAAGGTTGATGCGCTCCAGCTAGGCTTGCAGGGCTCCATCCAGCTCACTACAGCACACACTTGCTGTACCCTCTGTCCTAATGCAGGAGGTCTGCACGTCCTCCTGACAGCCTCAGCTGGGCAAGGGGACCCTATCTCTGCTGATGGGAGGTGTTATGGTTTGTGGGTGCTCCCCCCTTCCCTTCCAGCCCCACTTGTTACTGTGAAGCTCTTTGGTCCCACCTGAGCTGCATGGGACCTTTGCCCAGCCTTGGAACTCAGTGCCACCAAGAAGCAAAGCATTTTTTTCTCCCAGTCTCTCTCACGGGCATGAATTCAAACTCCCTCGCACCAACACGCTCTGGGCAGGGACAATCACCTCGTTGGCTTGCAAAGCAAACCTCAAGCTAACAACAGCACGGGTCAGCTCTGGGGTTCACAGGACACCATCCGCAAACCCTGGCCTTTCTAGCAGTGATCCAGCTGATCACCATCTTCATGGGCATTACTTAATGGCCTGCAAGAGATCTTATACAGAACCTGCAAAAAAAATCCCATTAAGCTCCTCTCTGCATTTGCCTGCACAAAAGTATTTTCAATGAAAAAGAAAAAGAACAGGCATTATTTTCCTCGACCCACACGACACACGGCACTGCTACTGAAGTGATGAGGCTGGCACCTTATCTTCTCCAAAACAACTAAGAAGTGCAGCGAGGCAAATATCTCAGAATCATTTCAAGGAGGATCTCAGGGCATGAATAACTTGTGGTGACTGGAAGCAGGAGCTCATGAGCTCTCCATAACAAAGCCCATACTGGATGCAGGTTGTGGGTTCCCCATCTACTGTATTTCCCTGACAGAGGACGACAGAGGACGCCTAGGGAACAGTATAAAAGCAGGATGATTTAGTGACACTACCCCACAATATTCCCCCAGACTCTAATAAATTGCAGCTCAAGAACTTCTAGGGCCAAAGAAGGGTACCCTTTGTCTTTAATAGATGTATTTCATAGCTTTTGAGAGGCTTTTCATCAACAAATTTGCCCGAGTGCTTTTTTAACCCATCAATACTTTTAGGATCTACAGTGTCCTGCAGTAAGGAGTACCTCACATGCCAGGTTGTGTGAATTCTTTTTTGCTTTGAACCTGGTCTCTGGTAGCTTTATTCAATGCTCCCTAATTTTTATATTGCAAAGGAAAGTTCAGGGAAATCCTCCTTTTGCCATCACCATGCAATCATGATCTTCCAGGATCTATAGCATATCTTACGGTTGGACTTGATGATCTTAAAGGTCTTTTCCAACCTAGATGATTCTATGATTCCTCCCATCTCTTTGCCAGCCTGAAGTCTCTGTCTAAACAATCCTTCCTCATGTGGAAGCTGTTCCAGACCTCTGACCATCCTTCCTCCCTCTGAATCCTCTCCAGCTGACCTACATCATTTTTGGGATGGAGGGACCAGAACAGCCCACAGCATTCCAGCTGCAGGCATACCAGGGGCTCACAAAGGTGCAACGCTGTTTCAGTCTTCATTCCCCTCCTGACATCTGTTTTGCCTTTTTTTTGGTTTCGGAATACTTGAAATAAGGCAACAGAGGAGTGAAATGTGCTCTCTGGCCAATGACAGATACCCCAGGGAACACCCAAGGCCTTGGTCCCAAGCGATGGGTCCTGGTCCCAAGACTAGCACAGCCCAGGTAGGGCTCAGAGCACCTTTTCCCTGTGCCTCACTGTTTGGGCATTTGAGTCCTGCCCAGCATTTGCAAAACCCTCTCAGGTGTAAGGTATTTCACAGCTGCAACCTGCAAGTGCTACAAGGTTAAACCATAATATTCCACCAAGTCTACATTTACATGGTGCCGTTGACAGCTGCCTTCATAGAATCATAGAATCATCTAGGTTGGAAAAGACCTTTAAGATCGTCAAGTCCAACCGTTACCCTAACCCTGCCATCCCACCACTAAACCCTGTCCCTAAGCTCCTCGTCTGCCTGGCTGTTAAATCCCTCCAGGGATGGGGACTCAACCACCTCCCTGGGCAGCCCCTTCCAGAGCCTGACAACCCTTTCTGTGGAGAAATTTTTCCTAATGTCCAACCTAAACCTGCCCTGGCACAACTTCAGACCATTCCCCCTCGTTCTATCGCCCGTTACCAGGGAGAAGAGGCCGACCCCCACCTCGCTACAGCCTCCTCTCAGGCAGTTGTAGGGAGCAGTAAGGTCTCCCCTCAGCCTCCTCTTCTCCTTGTAAGCCTTGTGCTCCAGACCCCTCACCAGTTTTGTGGCTCTCCTCTGGACATGTTCCAGCAACGCAACGTCTTTCTTGGTAGTGAGGGGCCCAAAACTGAACACAGGATTCACGGTGCAGCCTCACCAGCACCGAGTACAGGGGCACCATCACTTCCCTACTCCTGCTGGCCACACCATTCATGATATAAGCCAGGATGCCATCTGGGCACTGTAGATACCTGCCATTTTCTATTCACCCTCCTTTGCCAACCTTCACGCTGTGCCCATCCTCTCTCCAGCTCTGTGGTGATCCCAAATTTATCTTGCCATTTCCAAAGTCAGGATCTGCTGCAGTGAGTGGCTTTGCCTTCCTGGGGTGAAGTCCCCTCCCAGCACAGCTCCCACCATACAACCCAGCATCAGACGGGAGAAGAGGACAAGACCAGGATCCACAGGGGCTCAGTTCTCCCAACGCTCAGCATGACCTCGAGCACGTCCCCTTGCAGGTCCTCCTTCCTCCACACATCTTAAAGTTGGAGGCCAGGCTGCTTGTGCAGCAACAACAGCAGTGGAAACCTCCACCCAAGGCAGCCTGTAAGTCTATAATCAACCTAAAGCGTAAGTTGTAACTCCTTGTGTATTCAGGTCACCCATGCCCCAGGCAAACACTGGGTGATTACACCAGGTTAAACACATGAAAGGGGATGGCAGCAGCTGAATCAACATGGTGTGAAAGGAACTGGCTAGGACTGAGGTCCAAGAAGAGCTCAAAGCTTTTCTGCAACTGCTCTGAAACTGCGAATGGGATCAAGCACTCAAGTTTTCAGATCCAAGCTGGGCTGAGGTGGGAGTTGGTACCTAACTGCTCAGGCTGGGCAGGTCCGGGGAGGACTCAGCTGACAGTGCCAAGAGATGAAAGTGTCCCCAGAGATTTCTGGCTTTGAATTTTGAACTATCGTATATTTATTTGCCACTCAGTCTACTTCAAACACCTGTTTTTCGTTGAATTTCCACACATCGCACTCCCCTCGTGAAGTGGGAGCAGCTCCACTCCACTCTTTCCCAGCATCCTGACTGCAAGAGCTTTTCAGATCAGGGGCTCTGTGCACAGCTCCAGACACGGTGGGGTTTGGGGATGCTACTTGGGGATGGATGGACAGCCTAAGGATGGACACTGATGGGGTAGTTCTGCCCTCAGAAGCTTTCTGGCTCTACGTAGCAGGTTGGCTGGGGGACCAGAGAGTCAAAACCACACCGGCTCATCCCATATCAGGTTCTCCTCGCACGCTGCCTAGCAGAGAGGAGGGTTTCACGGTGCAAAGCTCCCTTACACGCTGTCTCCACATCCTGCAAGCCCCTTGGTACAGTGACACTCGTCCCACTCCGCTTCGGGAGCAACAAAACTCTGGCTCTGCCCCAAGAGGACGACAAAAGTCCCTGTTTCTCCTCTCACCCTCAAAAGGGTTCGGCAAAGCTGAGTGGGCAGCAACTTCTACCTGACAGCACGGTGTCAGTGTGGACAACCAAAAATATGCCCAGGATTGGACATGGAACTGTTGGAGTGGGTCCAGAGGAGGGCTACAAAAATGATCCGAGGGCTGGAGCCCCTCTGCTATGAGGCCAGGCTGGGAGAGTTGGGGGTGTTCAGCCTGGAGAAGAGAAGGCAGCGGGGAGACCTGATTTGGCCTTTCAGTACCTAAAGGGGGCCCATAGGAAAGATGGGGAAAATCTTTTTAGTAGGGCCAGCTGTGACAGGACAAGGGGTAATGGTTTTAAACTAAAACAGGCTAGGTTTAGACTGGATCTAAGGAAGAAATTCTTTACAATGAGGGTGGTAAAACACTGGAACAGGTTGCCCAGAGAGGTGGTGGAGGCCCCATCCCTGGAAACATTCCAGGCCAGGTTGGACGGGGCTGTGAGCAACCTGATGTGGTTAAAGGTGTCCCTGCTCCTGCAGGGGGGTTGGACTGGGTGACCTCTAGGGGTCCCTTCCAACCCAAAACATTCTATGATTCTATGATTCTATGATTCTATGATTCTATGATTCTATGATTGAGAGTGCCTGAAGCTGCCTCTCCCCCGTCAGCCCCGTTTCTGCCGAGCTTGGAAGCTGTTCTCCACAGCTCCAGGAAAGGCTTTGGAAAAAAAAAAAAAAAAAAAACCAACAAAAACCAACAAACCCCTACGAGCTGACAATGCCTTCATTAATCACAGCATAATCCTTTCCATGGCAACCCAAGGATTGCGAAGTCACAAGTTAGCAAGGATAAGACAGAAACACTGTGCAGCAGCCCCCGGTCCGCGGAAACTTAATAGTGAGCGAGATGAATCGATGGCTCTGAGGAAGGGAAATGAGTTAGAAATAATATTGCCTTGGAAAAGAGGTTCATCCCCGGGCCAGCTTCAGATCTCAAAAGCGTTGGCGTCAGTGGGGAGATACCGTAACTCCATGAAGTTACTCCAGCCTCACCCCAAAAAAGCCCAAGAAGTGAGTTTGGCCCTACATGCTGGTTTTACAGAAGCACAAAGCTTCCAACAAGGTCAGGCAGAACTGACAGTCTGTCACCAGCCCATCGCCACGACTTAAATGTTGAACATGATTTAGACAAATGTATTTGGAGATTGGCAGAGCTCAGAGGTTGCAAAGCCACAGGTGGAAACAATTTTGACTGTCAACCAACAGGAGGGAAGTGCTGTCCTGGTTTTTGCCCTTCTTTGTCCCTCTTCTGCTGTCCCTGGGACAGTTTAGACACAGAGTAAGGGGGAGACTTGCACAGGGTCTCACAGGGATGCAGGTTTTGCCTGAAGCTTTGGCAAAGCTCAGTCCAAAGCTGCAAAACTATCCCATACCTTCACACCACCACTGTTGGGACCTTGTGGTCCCTCACCTCACGGGAAGAGAGATAAGACCCATAGCATCATAGAGTGAAGAAGAGGAGAAGAGTCAGCTTGAGATACAAGCTGTGTCCTCGACATCTTGATGCAAAGCACAGGTTCACCCCATGGGGCTGGTTCCTGGACATCCTTTTGCCAGGACTATGGAGAGAAGTACTCTCACACAAACCCAACAGCCTGGGGACTGTGGGAAGCCCACCTCCATCCAGCTCCTGCCAGCTCCTTCTGCAGGAGGGATTTAGCAGCCAGGGGCAACCAGGCAATCGTAGACCCACTGGCCTGTTGCCTTTCGAACTCTCCCTCCATGTTGCCTACAAGACAGGTCCTCCACCATACACTCCAGTCTTCCCAGAGACACCAAGAGATGCCAGTCCCACCTTGGTTAGGCTGTAACTATCCTTAGGAAAGCCTGGGAATGCTCTTTGGTTCAGTGCTCGGCTGATCCAGCACAGCCCATGCACGTACCATTTACTCCCAAACCAGGCAGCAAAACGCAAACTGCTTTATGGGAATTGCGGGTCCCACGCAGTCCTAACAATTTAAACAGCCCGGGAAGGTCCTGGACATGGCTTAGCAGCACCGGTGCGACCCAGGGGACATGTCACCAAAACACAATCTGGACCCAAGTGCTGCTATGCTGGAAGGAGGGGAAACCCCTGAAGAGCAGCACCGGGGAGCAGGTTGTGCTGCAACCGCCTGGGCGATGCCTTCCGAATGGATCAGAGCAGGGAGAGGGTGAGGTGGTCCCGGGACCCATGGGGTGGAGGAGACCCCCGGGGCCGGGGTGGGGGGGGGTTGGTGCAGGAGGCACATTCCCCAACAGCCTCTCCCCAGCCCTGAGCGCTTCCAGACCTAGCCGGGCATCCCAAGGGGCTGTGGAGCAGAAGGGTGGGGGGGGCTGCATGCCGCAGCCCAGGAGGGCAGTGACCCCCACCCCACTGCTAGGTGACC
>JADKXX010006185.1:0-49787 GCA_017310255.1 Butorides virescens | reverse complement strand
TGTGCACGGGTCCATGCGGGTGCTCGTGGGGGTGTGTGTGCATGCATGGGTCCATGTGGGTGCATGTGGGTGTGTGCAAGTGTGCATGGGTCCATGCGGGTGCATGTGGGGGTGTGGGGGTGTGCTACCTCCAGCCCGGGGACACGGCAAGCCCTGCGCACCCCACGCATCCCCGCTCCCCCTCCTGCATCCCCGGGGTCTGCCCCAGGACCTTGGCACCCCCAAAGAGCCCTGCTACGAGCAACGCTGCATTCTTCAAGCCCTTGTTGGGCAGAGCCCTGATGGCTTCTTGAGCAAGGGGGTGGCTGAGAGGATCCCTCTGCCCCACTCTGAGAGGTCGCAGGGGGGTGCAAGGGACCCTCTCGAGGTCCCGTGGGATGGGGCCAAGAGCGGGCAGGCATTCTGGTTTGAACGCACCAGCCTACGCTTGTAAACGTGGAAACAGAGAGAGAAACGCTTGAGGACCAGGAAACTCAGAGCTGAGGTTTTGCCTAGAAGCTTAACTCTGACCTGGTGCCTCCCTGCCCAAATCTGGGCTAGTGCCTTCTCTCCTTCCTGCTGAGAAAGGTGGGGGTGGCTTTTCATTGTGCTACCAAACATCAGCGAGGTTTCTTACTTAGCTATGACGTGTGGCATTTTAGCTAGTGAAGGGTGCAAACCGCACCTTTTTATTTGCAGTGTTAGCACGCGGGATGTTTCTAAGCTCCGCTTATGGAACGTGGGGACCTGAACTCCTCCTGGTGATCAGGACAGCTGAATATTTTTGGTGATACTGCAGAAGTAAGGAGCAATAAGAGGGAGCGTCCTTCCTCCAAAGCCACACCAGGAACTCTGATCAAAAGGAGGGAGAAGTCACGGCGCAGCCACCCTGTCACTTCCCCAGCCCTTTTGTGGAGAGGCTGGAGGGGGTCCAGAGAAGGGCCACCAAGGTGATCCAAGGACTGGGAAGCCTCTCTCAGCCATATGAGGATGGGCTGGGAGAGCTGGGTTTGTTCAGCTTTGAGCAAAGGAGGCTCAGAGGGGATCTCATCACCATGTACCAGTACCTAAGGGGTGGACACAAGGAAGATGGAGACACCCTTTTCACAAGGAGTCCCATGGAGAGGACACAAGGGGGATTGGACACAAGTTGCTCTTGGGGAGATTCCGACTGGACATGAGAGGGAAATTTTTCCCCATGAGAACAGTCACCCATTGGAATAATCTCCCCAGGACAGTGGTTGACTCCGCCACATTGGACACTTTCAAGCCTCAGCTGGACAGGGTGCTGGGCCATCTTGTCTAGGCTGTGCTCTGGCCTAGAAAGGTTGGAGCAGATGATCCTTGAGGTCCCTTCCAACCTGGGATTCTATGATTCTGTGTTTCAAAACTCCCCGCTGCTGCCCAGCCCTCTTGTGGGAACCAACTATGAACAGAATTTATTGACTTTCAGCTCAAGAGAGATGATTTATGACCACCTTGGGGCCATGCCCAGTTTCACTCAAGCCCTGCTCACTGTGCCAGTGTGGTTTGTCCGGATGCGAGGGCAGATATTGGCTGTGCCTGGGAATTGCTTCGCTCTGGACCTCATCCGATGTGCCTGGAGAGGGTCCCAGCCTCAGGCAGCCTTTTTGTGTGCCCATCCTGTCCCATGGGTGGGTGGGGAGGCAGCGAGGGAAGCTCTGCCAAGGAGACAGGGCTGGACGTGCTCCCCTGCCTGCACCACTGGGTTTGGAGGTGAGGTTTGAAGAGCACGAGGAGCCTTTGGACAACTGCTCAGCACAGACTCTCGCAGCTGCAGGTCATGGGCTGATTAGCTCATATTTAATACCTGGGACATTTCCAAGGATGTGGAAGCACCTGAGCAGCTCCGAGGGACAGGCAATGAACCCATCCCCTTGCCGAAAGTCAGGCTACCTCTGTAGCCCTTCTTCCTAGCAATCCTTTTGAGCAGCAGGAGGCTCATATCCATAGGTGGTGGTGGGGAATGTAACGAGCGTTAGGGTGGGAAGCTGCAGGCTGTAGGAGACCCAATGCCAGGGAGAAATATTCCAGTGACATCTTGCAACCGTGGTAGGATACCCATTCCTCCATGAAGAGGCTCTTGCAGGTCAAAAGGAGACTCTGGAGTGTTGGTTTAGTTAGTTTAATGTTAGAAATCCCTGGCAGATGGTAGTGCTGGAGGGATGAGGAGATGCTGCAGGGCCCTTGGGGAGCCTGGGCTGGATCCTGCCTGGAGCTGTGCACCACTCTACTACCTGCTGCTGGTCTCTGAATACACACAAGCTCCCCACATCTCCACACTGATGTGCTGGGGTCCCACACCAATCCCAGCATCCCTGCCCATGTTGCCAGCCCCCATGAGGGTGTCCACCACCAGCACAGGGACAGGCAGGGCTGCAAAGCAACCACGGCTTTCAAGCCCACTGCCCCAGTACCAGCAAAACTGACATGGAGGTGCTGGTGGGGAAGCACGACCTCCATGCCTACAGGATGATTTGTGGCTTATCCAGGCTTGCACAGAACTTTTATTTGAATGTGCATGAAGCTGGACTCAGTAAAGCCACTTGGTCTACACCAGAGCTCTTGTGCTATATCCAGCCACAAGTATCACAGCCCCATAGGTGCTCAGCCATGTCTACTGCTCAAGACATCCTCCAGGAGAGTATTAGGGTGTTTGTGAGGTTGAGATGTTGGTGAGGCTTGCCCCTGAAGAATGGTCCTTGCAAGCTGTTTCAGTGATGGAGGCAGGATCAGGTAGGATGCTCTATGTAGGGTTTAGTGACCAAGGGGCTGAATCATAGAATCATAGAATCCTAGGTTGGAAGGGACCTCAAGGATCATCTGCTCCAACCTTTCTAGGCCAGAGCACAGGCTAGACAGCAGGGACCAGAAGGTTGATCCCAGGAGCAGGACAATGTGGACAGGTGCCCCCACCCCACAATAAAAAGGCTTTTTCCAGTTGCCTGCTCCAGGATCTTGAGGATGGGCTGCAGAAGGGCACAGCTCCTCCATGTTACAAAGACCTTGAGCACGGGCAGGTGATGGAGCTTGGAGCTGGAATCTGAGATGGGAGCAAGACCCTAGGGCCAGCACTTTGGGGTGATGTGTTAGAGCAGCAAGACTGGAGACCCCCATGGGCAGGGACAGGCTTTTTGCTTTTCAAATGCTCCCAATGTGCAATCTGCAGTTTGTTCTTTGATGAAAAGCCATCCAAAAATCACATCCTCTTGCTGCTTTGCCCATCACTTTTTAAAATTTTTTATTTTTTTTTTAACAATTGTCTACAGTGCTTTTCCTGAGTCAGGTGAGCCTCAAAAAAACCAAGTTACCTGCATTGTGATGACTCTGAGGCATAGGATGCAAAGGTTTTACAGTCAGAGGAGGTTACCCATCCCTTCCGTGGCCTTTCCCAGTGAACTTGAACATAACCTTGCGTAAAACCTTCACGCAGATTGCCTTGCCTCAGCCTCAAAGTCCGCAGAGAAAGTAACTGGAATGGAGTTTAGTGAATCAAGCAAATGAAAAAGGCTCTGCAGAGCCACCTTGTGCCCACCACAAGCAGTCTGGAAGAACGCAGCAGTTTAAAGGCAGGGAGTCTGAATAAAATATACACAATTTATTTATAGGAGGTTTACAGCTGTACAACGTTGGCTTTCTGCTTGGACCACTCTCTCGTCTTGTGCAGCGTGACACGTCTGCGCCTTGGGAGATGAAGACAAGTCATAGCCTGCTTTCCCATAGAAACGTCGAAACCAAAAGGATTTCATGGAGTGTAATGACAGGCTACTTGCAACCATTGAAATGATAAACAAAAGAAATGGAAAATAAATCAGAGACATGTCCTACACGACCTGGAGGGGGATGGAAAGTGCTCGTCAGACCTGCCCTCCCCTCAGACAAAAAAAAAAAACAAACCCTGAATATTTCTGTTTACTTCAAGGCATCAACCTTTGCAATGGCATTTCAATAACTGCCCTCCCCCATCCGCTCTACAAACAAGACAAGACCAAAAAAAAAAAGCAACAAAGGTAATTTTTGTTATTCCGTCAGAAATGTAGGGGGAAGGTGGCTTCTGCTCTAACTTTTCAAAAGGTTTCAGAAAAAAAATGACAAATATTTCTGATATTAAGACATTTTGGTCCTGATATAGTATGATTTTTTTTATTTTTTTTTTTTTTTTTTTGGAGAAGCTGTTAAAAAGCTGCCTTTCCTCTCCTTATGGCTTGATTCTCTGTAGGAAGGAAGGAGGTTGCCCATGGGTACCAGGGCACTGCTACTCCTCGGCAAGCTTCAGCGCCGCTCCTTGGGGATCACGGTGTGGTTTGGCACATGTCAGGGCACTCCTGGCCAAATGGCTCTCATTTGCTGAAGCTATCGGTAGCCTGATTTCCTGAGAAAACAAGGCTAACGCAGGCAGGTTGGCTACCCCCATCTGATGATGATGGTGCAAAGCTCCTGTGATGTTCCTGGTGATGGTCTCCCTTAGCTAAATAGCTCTTCTCCCTGCCAGGTGAGGTATCGTTGGGCATCACAGTCCCTCTCATGTACCACTCTGAACATGAGCCTGTGAGATCTTCTCCTAAGACCTAAATCATGCCTTCTAGCCCCACAGTGCTGCTTCCATTTAGTTTCAGTGATGAGTCCCATGGACAAAACCAGAATAATATCAAAATATCTCTGCATTGGTCTTCCAAATTTGAGGATTTGCTTTGACCTTGGGGTGAAAATATCACTTTACCAAACTAGGAGCACTTGAGTCCACTCTGTGAGATGCTGAACTAACCCAGGTCCCAAAGGTGGCACCAGGAGTTGGAGGGTGCTCAGCACAAGCCAGGAATAATTGGGACCTGGAAAGAGCATCCTGTGGGCCACTGCTTGCCTTGGAAAACAAGACCTAAGAAAATCAGTATTTTTGGTCAAAACCCCAATGCATACCCACAGGAGGTAAACTCTGAAGGTGCGGAAAGGGGAACAACAGCCTACAAAAATCGATGAAGTTGTACCGTGTGCTTCTGGATGCACCAGGCATCGAGCTGGCAGCTAATGTGGCTTTGAGGAACACCTTATCATGTTATGGACTTAGCAGATCTTTAGGGACTTTTTAAACCAAAATACAGACCTGCAGCACAAGCATGGGCATTTAACGGGACAAACAGAAACCCTACTTGCTATGGCAAAAGAAGGCTTTCCTGTTCACTTGTCCTTGCAGGCAGAGGATTCTGCTCAGGCCAAAATTTACCAGGATTACAAGATTACACCACATGTTTTCATTTCCACTTGCATGCAGGTGACTGCAAAAGATTTGCTTGCTAGAAAATCTGACAGAAAAATCCCTTAGCTTGCACCATTTTTAAAGGTACCTGAATAAAAAAAACCCCCAACCTAAGAACCAGAGAAAAAAAACACATGCTTTGAAACCTGCCCTGATCAGCTGCTGCAAGGCCAGACAAGAGCCTGTTGTTCGGCTTATCTGAGATGGTTTGTAAGAAGCTGGATTCTGCCACCCAGTGGTAGAAGGAAGATAAACCCAGTCTTTATGGCAAACGGGAGCCTAGATGTGGCCTGGAGGATGTGTTTGGGTTGTGCTTGTGCGACTGGCTCTAGCACCATGCAACTCATCCTCCAGGCCAGGAGACTGGAAATTAAAGGTGAGAGATGGACACTGGTATGAATTAAATATTCCCAGCATTTCCAGGCTGCACTGGGAGCGGTGCTCCTCTTTTCTCCTCTAGCACAAGCTAAAATCCCACTATTTTTTTAAAAGAATTTGGGAAAGCGAGGCACTGAGAAATGATGCACTGTATGCAGCAGTAAAGATGGCGCCCCTTGAGCAAAGCTCCCCATCCCTTGGACCTGATGCTTTGGCCTTCAGAGGAACTGATCTCCTCTTCTCTAAACACTGAACGGCCCCAGCAGACAACCCACCTCAGCTACTGGGGTGAGCTCTTGGGATGGGGACTGCATGAAGACATGGAGACGGCAGGCACCACGGCAGTTCGAGAGGCACATGCAGGAGCTGAGTCCAGACTGATTCAAAAACTTGACCCCAGAGAACGGTTGTCCCACCACGGTTGTGGGCATCTTTGTATCCTTCAGAGCTGCACGGGGTTGAACAAGACTCGGGAGGAGACAGCTCATCCCTAAAATGATGGAGCCATTAGTCTTGTTGCCCCTGTGGATTTGGGATTTGGGACTGCCTTGGTGCATTTTCCCTCCAGTTGCGGGATGCAAACCCATACCCAGAAAACATCCAGAAGGCCCCAATCTATTTGTCCACTTCTCCTTTGCTGAAGTGCCTCCACAGAGAAGCGATTAAATGGCAGTTTCACGAGCGACGACCCCACGCACACTACTCTAAAACCAAGCAGAGACATCGAAGATGCATTGAAGCGGCTGGTGGGACCGCGGTGGCCACGTGCGTGCGTGGTGGCACGTGCGTGCCAGCCCGTGTAAACAAACAGCATCGGGGCATCGTGCTCCGGCTGTCAGGACACACAGCGTGCTCGCAGCGATCCCACAGGGCACACGGCGGCGATGAGGGGGCTGCAGAGGACGCCAGCAGAAGGATCATTGAGGTTCCCCAAAAAGGCACCATTTTTTTTAACATTGAAAACACAAGATTGGCTCCTTTGAGTGGAACGCATGCATAGTTCACATACACTTTAAGGATGGTAGGTAGGCTCTGTGTGTGTGTGTTTGTGTATATATATATATATATGTACGTATGTATGTATGCGTGTTTATATACATGGCACCAGAAGAAGAGTCCATGAGCATTAGACATTGGTGAGGATGTTGCTGCTGAGCAGCCTCACGGCGATGGTTCCAGAGAGATCGTTTGATCTCCTGTTCCCCTTGTCCTGGAGGTGCAGCGTGTGCACTGACTGCCGGTCGCTGGGATCCCCCGTGAGCGCCACTTGGCCCATGAACTCGTCGCTTATTAAGTTGTGGTTCCAGATCTGGGGAGACAAAACAGACACAAGGGCAGCTCCTTGAGGGATGCAGCCAACCTTCACGGACCAGAGAGGAGAAGGGGTTATTGGGGACCTGCTCTGAGCTGGAGGCTGTGAGGTGGTTGAGGTGTGGGGGGTTCACTCTGTAAATGAGAGGGGAGAAGGACAAGGATTCACCAGATGTCACGGCTCAGCCGTGGCGGTGAGAGGCCGAGCTGCATGAACCGATGATGCTTAGCCTTGGGGAACGGACTCGCTGTGGGCAGCGTCAGGAGAGGGCAGGTAGGGAGGTCCAAGCGAGGGAGGGTCTCCATCCCTCGGCTCACTGCTTGCCTGCTGGGTACCTGAACAATGATGGGTTGTCCCGGCTTCTTGCGGTAGAAGAGACCTTTCACGTCAAATTCTGGAGACACCGTGTTCTTCTTCACTGGAGAGCGAACCTTTTGCCCTTCACACTTTATGATCACATAAGGGTCAGCTCCTGGAGAAAGAAAAGGGAATTTTCGTTTTGTTGTAGCTCCTGTAATTCCTCAGAGCCCTTTTCCAGGGGTGTCATGCTGCAGTTTTTCTCCATACCCCACCAGAGGAGATGGATATCTGCCAAAGAGTTCATCACACCCAGATGGGATATCTGCCAGAGAGTTCATCACACCCCAGATGATGTCCATGAAGCTCAGCTGAGGGGCTCAGCCTTACTCCTGTTAGGTGACATTGTCCCCAGGTGGTGACGGACTGCTACGAAATGGCCACCTCTTCCATGATGACATGTTCTACATAAACACTGCTTCATCACTCAAAATCCTCCTGGTCTTTGGGATAAATCTTTCATGGAAGACACTGACCTTCTCACTTCTCCCTTTCAGGATTTGCTCTCCTGAAGGCAGACAGAAATAAGGCCATGGAGAAGAGAAGGAAAAGGAAACAGAGAGGAACAGCAAGAGCCTTCAAACTGCAAAACCCCACTTGCTTCCACTGCAGCTCGTATACTTCCCCCCCAGGCTAACCTTGGTTTTACATTAAGGTGGTAACTAGCTACCTCAGCAGGTACTATGCTTTGCCCCCCTATGTACAAATCATTGGCCCATCTTAAATTCCTCCCAGGCTGAATGAGACTCAAATGCTGCGGGGGCTGCCAGCGCAACGGCTAATGCTGGGGTAAGAAGAACGCTGGGTGGTCAAGGCGATGAGAGGTGGCACAATGCTGAGCCAAAACTAAGTGCCAAGATGTGCTAATTTATGAGATCCAAACATAAGACCACTTGGGCACTGGGGAGATTTGGTGAGCAACCAGTGAATGGGGAGCCTTAGGATGGAAATAGATTTAAAAGGCTTTTAAAGAGGTGAAGATTGTTCTTAGAGTATTTGCTTCAGGCCAGAATTCAGGGAGAAGATCAAAATGTCAAAAAAAAAGGATCATTGGTGGCAGTGAGAGACACGGGGACGAGAAGGATTGGGCACTGAGGGGCAACCAGGGGAAATGAGCAGGGACTGGAGGAGATGAAAGCAGACAAAGCGGGTAAGTGGAATACATGGAAACCAGAGGAGAGGTCCATGACGGGATGTGTAACATGTCAGTGGGAATGGAAGGTTATCGCAATATCCCAGCTGGAACAAGACAGTCATGCAGAAGGAGAAGCCACAAAGATGGAAGGTAAAGTTACCAAGTTTGGAGACTACCAGCCCACAGCTGGATGGTACCTGAGCTTCCCTCATTAGTGAACATTTTCCCCTTACGAAACAAGTGCTCGTTTGGGGAATTTCAGTAGAGAATGAGCTATTGCTATGGAAATTTAGCTGTCAGAATGCATTTTTCTCACCATGGGATTTAGTGGCTATGATGGAAACACAGACCAGGTGGATGAGTTTTCTTGTCCAAGGGAAATGTGGAATTGAGGAGGAACAAACCACCCCCTGCTGAGGGCCAGGGATTTAAGAATCACATCTTTGATTGCCAGACCACCTCCTTGCTAGCTTTCTGTTCGCAAGGACCTGGCTCCCCTGGTGAGATGCAGCTGGGTTTCACAGCTGTTTTTCCAAACTAGCCTTGTCTTTTGGGATGTCCCATAAAATCCTCATATTCCATCAGCCAGAGCCAAATTCCTATCTAGTAAATCACTGTTTCCAAAGTAATGTGAAAGGCCTGGGCTGGGAGGTGCAAGATGCCATTGCACTGGAAAGCACCAAACATGCTGGCTGTTGGTGGTGGGAGCTGAACAGCTGGAAAGCAGCTGGAAAACAGCTGGAAAACAGCCATTCCCAAGGACCTCTTCCTGAAGAAATGTTTTATGGCTCCAGAATCCACATATACCCTTGTCTGAAGGAAAGATAAACCTGGTTTCTGTGAACAGTTCAGAGACCTTTGGCTACAGATTTCCCTGCATTGCTACAGATGTACTGAGGCAGGCTAGAAGGACTCCCTTCATGGCACGTGATAAATAAAGCAAATTGGGTTAGTCCTTGCTCTAAGGAAGGATCCTGCTCATTATTTTCAAGGCTCTCATGATATGCAGCCCTGACAATAATGCTTGGGTGAAAAAAAACAAACAAACAAACTTTAACTGATCTTTTAATTTAGGTATTTTAAATTTTCAGTTTTTAGTACTTTAAATTTGGGCTTGAAAGTGCCTGGCTAAACCTTGCCACATTCGACACATCCTTGACTTGGGAAATGGGGGAGAAAGGCTCGGATATGCTCTGTTCCCGGGGTGGAAAAGCATTTGCTTCTCTAATTGAATACAAATATCTTAAGGGTGGAAGTCATGAGGACGGAGCCAGACTCTTTGCAGCGGTGCCCAGCGACAGGACAAGGGGCAATGGGCACAAACTGAAACATAAGAGGTTTCAGTTGAATAGGAGGAAAAACTTCTTGACTCTGAGGGTGCCCGAGCCCTGGCCCAGGCTGCCCAGGGGGGTTGTGGAGGCTCCTTCTCTGGAGATATTCAAAGCCTGCCTGGATGAAGTCCTGTGTAACATGCTCTAGGAGAACCTGCTTGAGCAGGGGGGTGGGACTGGATGATCTCCCGAGGTCCCTTCCAACCCTTGCCATTCTGTGATTCTGTAATTGCAACCCCTAGACCTTTCATCCCTATATTCCCAGTACAAGTCTTCAGTACCCTTGGGTTTCTTGGTCCAGATGCCCCAGGAGGACTGAAAATGGCACTCTTGCCATGAGCTTCTGCGTGGCTGCAGGACGTGGTGAGGCATGGTGCTGCTGCTGTCTTTCACGCAAGAGAGCTGTTGGATGCCAAAATTGCATTGCAGGACCATGAAAATGAACATTTATAGGACCAAGGAGGCAGAAACACAGTGAGCTATGCTGGTGGTGGCGGCTCAGGTCGTCTCAGAGGGCTCCTAGGAGCCAAGTGTGGAGTAGGACTTATACGAAATAGAGGTAGAGGCTCTCGATCCACACCATCCCCAAATGAGCTAAATTTTACCTTCCCTCTACTGATAGACATTTATCCAGCCTCCAGCAATGAAAACAATCCCAACACATCAGCCTGTTCCATTTCTTCTCTGTCCTTCCTACTAAAAAGCCTTTAGATACGATTCCTGACTTTTACAGCTGCTCATACTCAGGAGGAAAGCCTGGATTGTTACAGGACCACTGCTAAGGGCTTTGGGGAAGTTTTGGGAGGATCTGCACCTCGAATGTTGTGTTCAGATTTGTGCTCCTCACTCCCAGGACATGGAGGGGCTGGAGCGTGTTCAGAGAAGGGCAGCGGAGCTGGGGAGGGGTCTGGAGCCCCAGGCTGCTGGGGAGCGGCTGGGGGAGCTGGGGGGGTTCAGCCTGGAGCAGAGGAGGCTGAGGGGAGCCCTCATTGCTCCCTACAACTGCCTGAGAGGAGGGGGGAGCCGGGGGGGGTCGGGCTCTGCTCCCAGGGAAGGGGCGATGGGACGAGGGGCAACGGCCTCAAGTTGTGCCAGGGCAGGGTGAGGTTGGGCATGGGGAACAATTCCTTCCCCAAAGGGCTGTCAGGGGCTGGAAGGGGCTGCCCAGGGAAGGGGTCGAGTCCCCACCCCTGGGGGGATTTAACAGCCAGGCAGATGAGGTGCTTAGGGCCAGGGTTTAGCAGTGGGATGGCAGGGTTGGGGGAACGGTTGGGCTTGATGATCTTAAAGGGCTTTTCCAACCCAAACAATTCTGTTCTATGATTCTATGATCTCCCAAGGATCTTAGACAACAGCCTAAATATAAGACCTCTCAGATCATGTCCACAGCAAGAAGTGAGTTTGATTCTCCATGGACTCTCTCTTCCTCTGGTTTCTGAATCAGGCACGTTCACTGAAAAAAATATCTGAGGACATAACCAAACCCAGCAACCTGCCACCTCATGAAACAACCTCCATGTTTTCCCACTGAAACAACCACCTTCCAACTCCTCCGTGACTAGACAATAGGCAGGGAAAGACCAGTACCTCCTTGGGAGTCCTGATCCTTAAGCCCAGCTGCAGCAAGGACATGGATCTGGGAGACCACTTGCGGGTAACCACACATCCCACTCCAGCAGGTGTGTGGTGGCTCATCCAGCGTCAGCTCTCTGCAGGGAAAAACATGAGGGCTTTGAGAAGTTCCCAGCCTTACCCCATGGGCAGGACAGAGTTTGCTCTAGCAGGATGGAAGGACTATGCACTGTCCACTGTCAGACTCTTCTCCCACTCTGATCTTCTCTACCTGGGTTTGGGATGCTCTCATATGTCATGCTTAGAAGCAGAGTGGGAGCTTCTATGCGTGTCTGTGGTGGGACCTGTAAAGATGCCATTTCTTGGCCACCCTTGAAAGGAAGCCAAACACCAGCTCCAGGCAAAGCTATGACCAATTCCAATCAGGAAAACCACATGTCAAAAGCACAGGGCTGTCTCCAAATAGCCAGCTCCTCCCCATCACTGCTCTTGCTCCTTACCGACAATCTGAAGGCACATCTGTGAAAATCCTGAGAAGAAACTCGCCTACGTGACCGGGGTCAAAAGTGGTGGGGATGATGACGTAGCGGCCTTCCTTCAGGTCTGTCCTCAGGAAGACGCTGCGGGAGTTGATGTAAATGGAGCTGGCCACCTTCTGCTGCAGGGTGTGCATCCGGTAGTTCCTGTTCAGCTCCACCTGGGCAGAGACCACAGCGGGACCATCATCAGGATGACAGTGACTGACGATATACTGGTATCCACCTTGGGGAGCCAGACTGAAAGGACTGCAAGCCCCACAGTGCTGGAAGAGTTGGAGTTAAGAGAACCAGCAAAACGATCCCAGCTGGGCTGGATGGAAAACAAGTGTGGACATTGCCTCTCCCAACTCTGTTGGCTCAGGGACTCGTTGTCTCTTGCATCCCAGCTTGACACTGGAGGCCCAGCAAGCAACACATAAGGATCAGTCTAACTGATTTCAACATTTGGAGATAACAGACTAACCATTGCTTTTAGCAAGGAGACCTTGTCCACGCTGTCACTGTTCACCTCTGAAATCTCTCGTCATGTCTAGAGGGGGGCAGGCTGTGCTGAAGACATCCCAGAAGCACCCAGATAATGATTAAATGAACAGTGCAGGATGTACCACTCCACCACTAACAAATTCATGGGGGTATTCAGGCCAACATGCAGGAACCATGGTCTACCTTATGGATATCAAAGCCTATGGCCAAGTTCTCTCCTTTGCCCTCTTTGCGACTGGTCCTTTTTGGCTTCTGCTGGATGGAGATCAGCACTTCATCTTCTGCCTTCTTCACATCAAACACATACTGGAAGCAAAGGGAGGAAGGTAAGGGAGGAATTCTACTAAGACAGGATCACTGAGCATGGGTGGGGGTGGACACACAGTAGAGTTAACCTCAGCTTCTCCTCACCTGCCTCACTGCAGGGACAGTCTGGCTTCTGTACCAGCACTGAGAGCCCATACCCACTCCTCTTGGGAACTAGCATCATTTTGCCAAGCCAGAAACCTTTTTGGCTCATCTTAGAAAAAGACTGGGAAATCCAGTCTTTGAATTGCTCAGCAGAATCGAAGGATTCAGTCTCGTACCAGAGACTTTCACCCCTTGCAGTCTGCCACAAGTCCTCCTACAAGGCATGGAAGCTGATGTTCAGAGAGACCTAAGGTGAAGGCTAACACAAATCTGGAAGCATGAAACAACTCTCCCACATCCTTGCTGACAACTCCTGCAATGGACTGGACCATCCTTCATCTGCTTGTTAGATGAAGGACTCACAAGAACTTGTCTTGTGTTACTGAGAATCCCAGTTCAGAGCAGGACAGGACAGAAGAGCTTGTTCCAGGAGATGAACTTCAGAGCAGGGCCTTTTCTGAAAGCCAAGCTAGAAGGAAATGACCCTAAAGACTACACATGTCCTGGTAAATTTAATAGTGCCAAGGTTTGGGCAAAGGAACTGGAATTTGATCATTCAGACATCCAAATTGTTGGAAATGGTTCCTGTTTGACTGGCACCAGCTAACACTGCTGCCCTGTGGCACAGTTTGCTGTTTGCTTGTGCCAAGATGCTCTACACCAGGCACTTGGATGCAGTCTCCCTGATAAAAGGGATGAGGTTAATAGAGTTGGCCTGCATGCTGGTCACGCTGTGCCAGGGGTCTCAGCCAGAAAATGGTCATGAGCGCATTTAATCTGCTAGAGGTCTAGTAGCCATTTTGGCCTTCTAGGTCCCTGTAGGAGATTTAAATGCTTGGAAGGACATGTGAAGGCTCCAGAAGGTCTTCTGCTCTGTCACTTACTTGGGGGTTCTGCAGAAAGGTGTCCTTGTGGTTGATACAGCCTCCGCAGCGGTTCTTCAAGGGGTCATCATTCCTGGTCCATGCCCCGCGTAGCACGGCCTCCTCCCAGGTCTTGTGGATGCTCAAGTAGGATGTGTTGATGAGACGGCACTTGATGATGTCTGTGAAGTATTTGCAGAAGTCTTCGAAGGTCATCCTAAGTCAGGAAAGGACAGAGCTGGGTTATGCTGCTTCATTCCCCGGAACAGTATGCTGCAGGGATTTCCTTGATCTCTTGTTAGAGACTGTGTGTGGGTAGCCTCTAGTGGCTGATGAATAACAAAAGAGATGGAAAAGCCTTTCTCCATGCCTGCAGTAAATCTTCTTCAGTTCAAATGGAAGAGCTATGTGTTTTGGAGTGGGAGAAGCAGAGTAGTGGCCCTTCCACCACATGTGGGTACATGTATTGAAACCCACCTGGTGAGGCTAAGTTCAGCGCATTCATAACACAGTACCCTGGTGAAATAGCTCGGACCCTGTGTGATACAGAGCAGCTTGCAATCCTAGGATCATCGCTACCCAAAATTAATACCCATAGGCTCAAGAAGGAGGCTTCACTAAAGATCCTAGGGCTTGGAAGGCTGTTTGCTCTGGGTAGCTGTATGCATGGAAATGACTCACGTGCTTCATGGGGTGGGAGGACTCTATGGGCATGGCCCGTAGCGATAACCCCAGGAGGGACTCACCAGAATTCTCCATCATCTTCCACAGTCATCCCCATCTTCTCTCTCTCACTCTTACTCACTTTCTGCCACTCCTCAGAGCTGTGGGAAGAGTACAGGATCAGTACTGCAAGGGCAAGGGGACACACAAGAACTCAAGAGGCTACTTGGCCTCTGCATGATCTGTCAAGGGCACAAGACCTCTATAAAGCTCTAGCCATGCAACCAGTCTGCTTAGCTCATCTTCCAAACATGGGAGTGCAGCATGGCTTGGAGCTTCAACTTCCTTCCTGACCAGTGGAGCTAAACCCAGCTTGGCAAGATTTTGGTTGGCCAGTACAATCACAACCCTATCAAACCCTATTTGAAGATAACAAAATGAACTCTGGCCAAACCCTCTGGTTACACCAGCCCTTGGTTCTTCATCCCATGCATAGACACCATAGCAGTCAGTGGTGGCAGAGGTTGATTCTGTTTGGTGCTGTTTTTGCAGGAACAAGACTGGGAGTGAAAGGTGGGCTATAATCATCCTTCACTAGTGTGAACATGCTGGCAATTTCAGCACAATAACCACTACAGCCTTAATAAGAAGGTCTATCAAGCTCAGCCACCCTCCTGCTGACCTCCAGGGACCCCAGGGCAAGGAATGAATCTACCCCAATGAAACAGCAGGTTTAAGACATGGGTTGAAGCAGCATCCCCCAACTGTCCATACAATGTTATCCTATGGGTGTGGATGTAGTCAAATTGTCTCATGCCTCAAGGCTTCCTCCAACCCAGCTTTCCCCACCAAAAAAAAGGTGCTGCTGCTGCTGCTGCTGCTGCTGCCCATCCTAACTCACGTGTCACTCCAAGGGCCGTTCCACTCCCGCTCGCCCCACGGATTGCGCATGCGGATCATGTCCAGCTTCTCCGACTTGAAGAAGGACAGCAGGCCATGGCCCAGGCGGACCTTCCGCACATCTGTCACCGCATACGCGTGGCCCTTCACCAGTCCGCAGGCCAGGCGGGCCTCCATGTCAGCCGCCGACGTGGCCTGGGCAGGGGGACACAGACAGTGCTTGTACTGGAGGATGTGACTGCCTTTGCAGGGACTGGGAAAAAAGAGCTCAAATTTCCCTGCAGGTTTCTCTGAGCTGAAAAGGAGAGCACCAGTGCTCAAGGAGAGACCCAGTTGCCTTGGGAGATGTATCAGACGCCATTTTAGGTCCTAGATCCTTCTTGGTCTTCATCTGCTGCATGAGGTGTCTGAGCTTCCATACTGTCCAACAATAAAGCTCTTTCTACTGGTTAAAAAGGGAGGTCTGGCACCCAGTGTTTGTGGACGTGTCTACATGCAGACACCAAAATGCCTTTCTCTGGAAGTGGATCCTCTCCTAACATTTAAAGGGTGGTGGGATGAATCTGGGATGTTGGACATAGCAATGAGGAATAAAAAGGATTGGCAGCTGGGCTTGAGTCCCTTTGCCACTCACGGGTAGAAGTAGGAACCCTTGGCCATAATTGGTCTGACCTAATTTAGAAGTCTGCAACAGTGTACGATGATTGCATCCCACATGCCTATTCCCATGGCACCGTGACCATACAGGTAACATTGCTTACTTTGATGGAGCAGCTGATGAGGCCTCCCCGGTTGTGCACCTTCAACACGCGCTCAAAGAGGAGGTTTCGCTTGGCTTCATCAGTGATGTAGTCCCCTTCAGTCAGGTCGATAGGTTCAGAGACTCCACCAGTAAAGTCTACCAGGGCATCAGCTGTGTTGCCTCCATCCAGGGCCTCATAACAGCCTGACAACCTGAAAGAGGGTGACAGGGATGGAACAACAACACTGGCTTGACATTTTAAGGGGTCTGGGACAGTTCTTGGGACAGCCTGGAGAATGGAGATTTGTAATAAAACTTTCAGTGGGTGAGGATAGAAAAGTAGGGTGAAAAAATAAGACCGATGCTGCTTTCAGCACTCTTGCTGCCATAGGACAAAGTAAAGGTACGCTGGTTTTGGCTGGGGTAGAGTTAATTTTCTTCACAGTAGCTTCTATGGGGCTGTGGTTTGGATTTGTGCTGCAAACAGTGTTGATAACACGGGGATGTTTTAGCTATTGCTGAGCGGGGCTTACACGGAGTCAAGGCCTTTCCTGCTGCTCACCCCACCCCACCAATGAGCAGGCTGGGGGTGCACAAGAAGTTGGGAAGGGACACAGCCAGGACAGCTGACCCAAACTGACCCAAGGGATATCCCACACCATATGACATCATGCTCAGTATAGAAACTGGGGGAAGAAGAAGGAAGAGGGGGACGTTTGGAGTGATGGTGTTTGTCTTCCCAAGTCGCCATTATGTGTGATGGAGCCCTGCTGCCCTGGAGATAGCTGAGAACCTGCCTGCCCATGGGAAGCAGGGAATGAATTCCTTGTTTTGCATTGCTTGTGTGTGCGACTTTTTCTTTATCTATTAAACTCTCTTTATCTCAAACCATGAGTTTTCTCACTTCTACTCTTCTGATTCTCTCCCCCATCCCACTGTGGGGGGGAACTGAGCAAGTGGCTGGGTGGGGCTTAGTTGCTGTCTGGGGTTAAACCATGACAAAAGGGAATTTGAAATCCCTAGGATAGATGCTACTTAAACAAACATGGAGTTGAAGGATATTTGGCTTTGAGGATAAATTAAGGCTAGAGAAGGTTTTTTTCTTACAGGTTCTGTCTGTTTGAGATATGTCCTACTCCTCCCCAGGAAAGCTGTTGTTTCCACTGGTGCAAACCAACTGATGAATGAACAGAGAGGAAAAACAGGGTGCCCAGGTCCCAGTTTGTTCTGCAACTGCCCAGGTACCTACTTGGCATAAGCTTTCTCCACCAAGGCGCACCAGAACTCATTCCTGGAGTTGGAGTGGCAGTAGATGAGCTGGTTGTGGAGTGTGGGCAGGCGGTCATCTATCACCACGTCCAGCCACTGACCAAAACGCCAGAACTGGAAGTGGAAGATTCCCACATAGCTCTCAGGTTTCTCAGAATTCCACTCCTGCTCCTTCCAGTCTGGGATGACCTGCAAGAGAGGAGGCACATGCAGCTAGGTTATCCCCCTTTTTGCTGGATTTGACTCTCATCCTGGAACTAATGCATACAATATCAAAGACAAGGAAGAATATGAGGGGGATGGACTTGCTTACAGCCTGTTGGGGCCAGATTTTGGACCTGGTTCCTCCAATGCAGACTAGATTAACGTGTACTGGAATAGCTTAGACTTCATTGTTCCTTGGAAGATGGAACTACAGATCCTTGTCCTCTTTCTTATAATTCTATCCTAGACATCTGCTGTCATCTACTGCTGTAGACAGGCTATTGGAGCAGAAGAGTCCTTGGTCTGACCAGTGATGGTTATTTTTATGGCCAGATTTTTGTTCATTTTAGTGTCACTAGGGTACCACTAAGAGAAGGCACCTTCTTTGATTCCCTTACTTGATTCTGGTGTGACTTAACCAGCCCAAGTGTTGTATTCATCTACCTGGTGGCAATGAACAGGGATCAGACACTCCGTGTGCATCTATTCTGCTAAATAAAAGTGGGAAAAGCAAGATCCCCATCCCCACAAGGTCCCTGTTCCTCCCTGTCAAGAGCTATCATATTTATCCAAGCAAGCATGGGGATGTGACTTGCTGAAAGAAGGAAAAGAGGGTCGGGGGTGAAAGAAACCCTATAGAGCAGCTGAGGGGCTGAGGGAGCATATGTTTGGTGTCACTGCCATCTGCACTGCCGGTGGGACAAGGCACAAGCGAAGGGTAACTGCCAAAGACCATAGTCCTTCATGGCTGTGGGCACCACCAGCTTTGCTTTGGGTGGAAAATCCACCCAACAACTGGGTCAGAAATGGGCACAGCCATGCACGGATACTACATCTAGGAGGACTGGCATTTTACTTAGAACCAGGACATAGAGGCACACAGCAAGAAACTGCCCTACCACAGATTAGCTTATGTTGACGGCGAAGGCAACATGGGTTTACTTCATGGCCAGGGTAGGCTGTGAGGCCATGTACAGTTAATGTAGTTGATACTTGACAACTACTGACCAATTCAGCTGTTGTAATGTGACCGACTGTTGACAGCTTTGCTTCTTCACTTACCTGGTCCCAGAATTTCATGAACTAAGCAAGGAAAAGCCTCCATGTGCCCATGGGGAAAATTATGTTCCATAACACCTAAATAATCACTGGCCTGTGGAGACAGCTGTGAGTGTTGGGGTGGGATAGGACAGGCCACAGCTACATTGCATGGAAAGAGGATCTTCAGGAGGTCGCAGGCCATGGTGAGACCCCCTGCACCGTGCTTTGGCCTTTGTCCAGCTGCCTGAGCCTTCTGCTTATTTTTTTGGCTGCCATCACAAAGCCATAACCCTGCAGAGAGACTTGTCTCTGGAGAGCCCCCCCAACTCCTTATCTACCAGCAATGATCCAGCCCAGGGCTTTTATTGCTCCTACACTGAAATATTAATGACGCCATCAGCCCTGCAAGCTCACTGGCACTCTTGAGTTCTCTGGATCAATAGAAGTAGACCAGACAGAGTCACAAAAAAGAGCCACTTTTGGAGGGTTTGATGTTTTCCAGGAGTGCTAACAACGATGTCCCAGACTCCCTCTGGGAGAGCGCCAGGAAAGGTCAGACAGCCCTCCATCAGTCCCCATTGATTCCCTCCTGACTGGAGCTTATCCTAATTAAATGTCATAGAGGACCATTGTGCTAATCAACTTGCTATTAATGTGGGCTTAGAAATGATTACGGCATTGATTAGAGGCAGCTTGTCAGCCAGAGCTGGTAGCAACAGCTTCCAGCTGCCTGGTGCTGAGACTTGCCATTACTATCAGTGGTGGCAGGAGATACTGGTCCCCACCATCCTCCTCCGTCCCTTCGTTTGGGGACAGTGCTGAAAACACCCTCTGCTGCTGAAGGTAGCAGCCTTCATACAGAGCAGGATCCAGGAGCAAGGACTGGTCGTGTTTCTACACCGACCCAAGGGGAAACAAGAGGAGCCTGATCTCCAGAGCCCAATCTGTCCTCAACCCCCCAAAGTGGAAGGTGTGAGCTCAAACATCAGGTTCCTCCCCCCAGCTCCTCCCAGAGCACAGCATCCCACCCAGGCCAAGGACCCCTCCAGTTGCTTCACCCCCTGGCCGAGGTGTCTGTGACTCCCCTGGCTGTAGGGGAGAGGTGGCAGCTCTGGATGAGGTGCCTATCAGGGCACCACACTTCACACCATACGGCACAACCCCTGACCTGACGCTGCCACTTACCTAAAGGATTAACCTGGGGCACATCTACAAACCCCAGCAGTATTTGGAGCCCTGATCCCTCCAGGAGATCATCATGCGACTGAGGTCCAGGGCTCCCAGGAAACCTCCCCAGACATCTCCATCCCTCCTCCTGGAGAGCATGCCATGGACCACCCATCCCAGGATCCCCCTGAGTCCTGGACTCACCTTATGTGACACTAAGGCAGTGGAGACCACATCTCCTCATTCATCCAACCGTGCTGCTTTTTGCTTAGGGGCTCCAAAAATCTGGAGTCATAACACCCTTTAGTGGGACAAGTCTACAGTGAAAGGGCTCAGAAACAGGGAAATTGAGAGCCCAGAAACACCAGGTTCATTTCCCTAAGCTGGTTTAGGGCTTTTCTCATGTTTCTTAAGAGTAGCTAATTAGAAGGAAAGGCACCTGTGACCCTGGAGAAATGTCCCTGGTGAGAAGGAGGAATTGGTAGATGCCGATCCCTCCAAGCAGGGGCTCTTCTGCTGGGAACTTGACAGCTCAGGAAGGGGAGGGACCCAGCTATGCCAATCTGCTGAACCATGGTACAAACTGGGAACAAATTCCCCTGGGAGATGGGACAGAGTGGTGTGTGTGAAAGACTTTATGGGATGCTGAAGCTGTACAGGGAGAGTTTCAGTGGCTGGTATAAAGATGCTCATCTTCCCCGCAGCAGAGAGACATGATGCCGCCCCATGGACCTCCCACCCCCAGCTCTGATGGAAAGGAGCATCCACCTGAGGATTGTTTCTGCTCCTCTGCCCAGCTTCAAACCCCTCCCCAAAGGACACAAATTGTTAAATGCTCCATTAAGCCTTTCACACCAAGAGAAAAGATGCTAAATGTTCATTTTACTTTTTACAGGAGATAAAAGGTGCTTGAAAATATCAACAGTGACTGGAAAATTGGTGGGTGCTGTTTTACTGCATGCAGGATTGGGGCAGCTTCCAAAAAGAGCATGAAGAAGACACGCACAGCCTCAGGGCTTAAGGGGAACCCTGTTGACTAGACTTTTATTTACTGTGGTACATCAATACTCAGTGAGGTATCTGCAGCAAGAACTCTACCCCAGCAAGCAGCAACGTAGCAACGGCATATCATGAGACCTGGCATGCAAAAACCCTTTTGGAAGTTAACAGTGGCTCCTGTTTTTGGGTCAAATGTGGTTTGCAGTCAGGAGCTCTGCTCTGGGATGTACAAAGAGGGATCTCCTATGGGAAAGTCTGCCAGAACCATGGAAGTGGGTTTGGCCCACAGTGGGGCCATGCCATGGCCGAGCAGGGATGGATCCACTTTTATCATTGAGTCCAGCATTTCTTGGGGTCTAAGCAAAGACATCAACTTCTCCAGCAGTGCTCATGGCATGGCTGTAGGATTCAGTGGTTGCTGAGCTTTGGCTGTGGGCAAGACTCAAAGCTCCCGCCATCCCACCAGCCCGTAGCTGATCTTCCCGCTTTCCTTCCCCTCTCTGCCTGGCATAGCTTGTGCAAATCATTTTACACACTGTTAATGGGCTGGGGAGGGCACATGGAGTCTGTGTCTCTGGAGGCTTTGAAGAAGAGGTTGGACTCTTTTTGGGATGATCTGCAGAAGTCAACAGGCCATGGGTACAAAGTCACCTTGTCCTGGCTTTCCCATTACTGCCCTCTCCTTACACATCTCAGGAAAATCTCAGGCCATACCTTGAGGAGCGCTCACCTTATTTGAGTGTAGTCTTAGCACTTTAGTAATACTTGACTCTTTCAAAGGACATTCCTACCCGTGGGTCTCAAGAAGCTTCACCAACGTACCCTCCACTTTTTGGTGGAGGAAGAGGGAACGTCCAAAGTTAGTAGTTTATCCGCAGTCGTGGGACAAGCCAGGTACAAAACACCCTCCTGCTCCTGAACTTGCAAAGGTACCTACTCCTCTCCCTGCTCCCATGGCCACCCAGACACCAATCCCTGCCTCAGCATTTGTAGAGGGTAGGAGATCCTGCTTTCGGGGGACAACAGCAGCAGGTTCCTGCCCTGTGGTTTGCAAAGTGTTCTGCAGCCCCCCCCGGCTCTCTGTCAGAATAAATATATTCATGGGTGCTTTAAGGCCACAACAAAGCACAAATTGGTTTTGCTGCAGGGGACACAGTGCTGGATCAGACCTACAGCCTGCTCTGGGCTGCTGGCTCACTTGCCCGGCTCTGCACACACATGCACGCCTGCTCCAACCCATCTCAGGAGCAACAATCTCCGCAGCACAAGGTGAGCAACGTGCTGGAGTACACCTCCCAACGGTGACCCCCAGCAAGAAACGATGGTGGCTGTCGCAAAAAGGGTGCTCCAACCTCCCTGCACCAGTTTGTCCAGTGGGTTTTGCAAGCTGCAGAGTACGGCATGTCCAAATGTACTTCAGCTTCACGGCAAGGTGATCCTCCACGGGACTGGTCTTCAGAGACACCAAGCAGCCACAGTCGCAGCAAGAAGCACTCCGCTGCAAACAAGCCCTCCCTTTTTCATGGCTAGGATGGAAACTGGAAGCCAGGGCTCTCCCCAGGTTCTCTCCCATTTCTAGCATGGCAATTTCTTATTTTTCCATCAGGCTGTTGCCACAGCTGGAGGGCTTAGGGTAGCCTCATATTTCCAAGCCAGCAAGACCCTGCCCCGGTCAGACCAGGCGAATCCCTGCTGAATTCACAAGCATGCAGTCTTATGGTCAAGGCAAATACAGCAGCAAGCTCACGGCCCTCTCCTCCTGATCACTCAGAGGACAGCAGGTACAGGGGACATTTCGCAGATCTGAGGGGCTCCAGAAGCACCGAGCTGCCCTCCACCTTTTTGTGACGCCATCCCTCATAAAAAAATACGAACCATGTGAAAAATGAACCAAGAACTGAACTGAGAGAAAGAAAAATGAAGACAAAAGCACAGCTGGAGCAAGAAGGGCTGAGCAAGAGGGGATCAGGCTTTAAAAATGACGGCGCCCTTCAGCTGTGCTGGTTCAAGGCCGTCAGTGAAAGCGAGGAGGAAATACATCACCTTGCGGATCTGGGCTAACTCTGCTATCCGCTCCCCAAATTCCTGGGCATCTGCCTCGTTGCACTCCACCTCCTTGGCCCCTGGCTTCTTCCAGAAGATGCCCACCGGCTCCAGCAGCTGCCGGTTCATAAGGTAGGTGAGATCAGGAGTCCAGTGCTGGGAGGTGCCGGTCACCGTGACCTTCCCAGGTCTCTCCAGCTGGATGTCCCAGTGGAGGAAGCGCAGGTTGTGCTGCCGGATGAAATCCACTCGGTAGATGTGCTCATTGGGATGCAGCAGCTTCTCACCATCCTGGGGCCTCGCGTTTTTTTGCTGCAGGCTCTGGAATCGCAGTCGCATGCAGCGGGTGAGCTGGTCATCGTGGATGAAGGGCAGCTTGAGCATCCCTGCCTCGGCTGCCATTGCCTCGGTTGCTCCTCTGCTCTATGTCCTCAGCAACGTTTGGCTCTCAAAAAGGACACGCAGGGGGAAAAAGCCTCCAGGCCCCCGAAGCTGGTGCCCCCTCTCCACAATCCCAGCGGTGCTAGGCAACCCAGGCCAGTGACGCAAACCAGCCTTCCTCTGGGTGCCCTCCCGCCTCATTTGCAGATTAGGAACTGATGGTGCTGCTGTGCACGATAATCTATAGGGAAGGGATGTCTGATGTCAGCCTCCCTGGCAACCTCCCTGACAACCGCCGCTCGTTATCCCGAAATGAAGGCGTGCAGCCAGTGATGCCACCCGGTAGGTCTGGGTGGCAGTGGCTTTCTCTGAGTGTAGGCTCATGGGATAATTCAGGTTGGAAGGAGAGTCTGGAGTGGCCTGGTCCAACCTGCTGCTCAAAACAGGACTTACTTCAAGGTTAAATCAGGTTCCTTGGAGCTTTGTCCAGTCCGTCTTTGAATATCTTGATGATCTTAAAGGCCTTTTCCAACCTAAACAATTCTATCATTCTATAAGCTCTGGAAGGGGCTGCCCAGGGAAGGGGTCGAGTCCCCATCCCTGGGGGGATTTAAAAGCCGGGCAGACGAGGTGCTTAGGGTCAGGGTTTGGGGGTGGGATGGCAGGGGTAGGGGAATGGTTGGGCTTGATGATCTTAAAGGTCTTTTCCAACCTAGATGCTTCTATGATTCTATGGTTCTAAACGACCTGGCTTCAGAGTCTGGCCCCTCACGTGTTGCGCGATACCAATGCAACCCATGGGAGCACAGGTTATAGATCCAGAAATCCCTTTAGGACAAAAGGCTGTTGGAAATCATTTAAACCCCCTCCCCGCCCCCCCTCCATTTCAAGGCCTTAATTTCTTTTCATAAGAGCTAAACACCTCTGAAGGGTCACAGGAAGGGTGTTATAGAGCCAGATCACGCCTAAAGCCATGTAGGCCCAACCAAGTGTCAGGAAAATACAAAACAGCTCTAAATTAACTTCCAGTCCCCCATTCCCACTCGGTGACTCGAACACCACAGGCTTCATGGGAAGCAGGGACATGGCAGGAGCCTTGGGGCGAGGTAGAAAAAAGCACGTGAATAAAATCATCTCTTGGGATACACAGGGATGTGGCTGGCCCGTCCTATTCCCTTGAAGGCATTCCTCTTCCCACACATGAGAGAGACAGTTTCACTGTGTGAAGTGGAGCAAGGGACACACAGAACCTAAGTTACATCCTGGTGTAAATCAGGACTATGTTTTCTAGCAGCAACGGGAGACCTGGGCCAAGATCCCTGTGCTGATGTTTCAGTGATACTAAAACCTGCATCAGCATCTTTCAGCTCCTCCTACACCCTGCATCAGAGACCTTTTGGTGCTTAATGACACTAAAACTGATGGTGAAACACTGGAATGGGTTGCCCAGAGAGGTAGTGGAGGCCCCACCCCTCGAAACCTTCAAGACCAGGTTGGATGGGGCTCTGAGCAACCTGATCTGGTTAAAGGTGTCCCTGCTCCCTGCAGGGGGGTTGGACTAGAATAGAATCAGAATCATAGAATCGTTTAGGTTGGAAAAGACTTTTAAGATCATCAAGTCCAACCGTTACCCTAACCCTGCCATCCCACCACTAAACCATGTCCCTGAGCATCCCATCTACCATCCAGGGATGGGGACTTGGCCACTTCCCTGGGCAGCCCATTCCAGTGCCTGACAACCCTTTCAGTGAAGAAATTTTTCCTTATGTCTGACCTAATGATGACCTCTAGGGGTCCCTTCCAACCCAAAACATTCTATGATTCTATGATTCTGTGAAAACTAGGCTTTAAACTAGATTTAAAAAACTAGTGTTCTGCTGCCTTGTCTGTCTTCTCAACTGTTGATTACATCAGTGTATTGGCTGGTCAGGAGTAGAGGTTTTGCCCCAGTACAGGCTGGGGGCTGACCTGCTGGGAAGCAGCTCTGCCCAGAGGGACCTGGGAGTCCTGGTAGACGACAAGCTGACCATGAGCCAGCAGGGTGCCCTTGTTGCCAAGAAGGCCAATGGCATCCTGGGGTGCATTAAGAGGAGTGTGGCCAGCAGGGCAAGGGAGGTTCTCCTCCCCCTCTGCTCTGCCCTGGTGAGACCCCACCTGGAGCACTGGGTCCAGTTCTGGGCTCCCCAGTTCAAGAAAGATGAGGAACTCCTGGAGAGAGTCCAGAGGAGAGCAGCTAGGATGATAAAGGGACTGGAGCATCTCCCCTACAAGGAAAGGCTGAGAGAGTTGGGTTGTTCAGCCTGAAGAAGAGAAGGCTGAGAGGGGATCTCATCAACACATACAAATACCTTAAGGGTGGATGTCATGAGGACGGAGCCAGACTCTTTGCAGTGGTGCCCAGCGACAGGACAAGGGGCAATGGGCACAAACTGAAACATAAGAGGTTTCAGTTGAATAGGAGGAAAAACTTCTTTACTCTGAGGGTGACGGAGCCCTGGCCCAGGCTGCCCAGGGGGGCTGTGGAGTCTCCTTCTCTGGAGATATTCAAAGCCCGCCTGGATGAAGTCCTGTGTAACATGCTCTAGGAGAACCTGCTTTAGCAGGGGGGTTGGACTGGATGATCTCCTGAGGTCCCTTCCAACCCTTGCCATTCTGTGATTCTGTGATCGTGCTCTAATCCCAGCACACCCAGCAGAGCTGCGTCTCTTTGGACCAAGGGGTGAATCTGTGCACTTTACATCTCCCATTGTGCTTTGAAAGTTGCTGCTGTAGTTTATAGCCACGCTTACTCCTTGCAATTCATCAGAAGCCCTCAAAGCACCTTGGAAAGGGTGAGCAAGGGTCCCATCTAATTCAGAGGTCTCCAAAAGCAGGGGTGTGCTGAAACATGTGTGGCGAGAGCCCTGCAGCAAACAACTGGGAGGGCTGCAGCTTTTGCTTTTGCCAGAAAATAAATCTTTCTGAAAGAAAGAGGCGGCAGGTAAAGAAGAGCCTCTGAGAGTTAAGGGCATGGAAAATGAAAGCCACAAACACCCGCAGCCAAATTGCCAAGGGAAGAAAAGCAATGCTCTCCGCAAACTGAAATAATGAGGTGTCCAAAGGGACCCAGCTTCTGTTCGGTTGGCATTTCCCAGGGCAAGGCTGGAAGTGAATGGTGAGGAGGGAAGACAACCTGCCTGCTTGCCCCTGGGAGACGTTGATGCAGCGGAACCAGCTAAGCAACCCCTTGCACCACACCTGCAACCAGAGCCACAACAGTCACCACAGCCACGATGGGAGGAAACCTCACTGCTCATCCAGAAGCCAGCAACAGCTACCCTCTTCCCATATAAACAAACCCCTTGATTTTAACAGAAATTGGGGATGCTGAGACAAACACAAATCCCTAAGCTTGGTGTTCGTGATCGCAAAACCCCCACGCAGCAGAAACTGGAAGTACCACAGCACACAGAGCAGATGCAAAGGCGTAGGGTGGAGGGACGGGATGTCATCCAGAGGGACCTGGACAGGCTGGAGAGGTGGGTCTGTGTGAACCTCATGAGGTTCAACAAGGCCAAGTGCAAGGTCCTGCGCCTGGGTCAGGGTAACCCCCAGTATCAATACAGGCTGGGGGGAGAAAGGATCGAGAGCAGCCCTGCCCAGAGGGACTTGGGGGTGCTGGTGGATGAAAAGCTGGACATGAGCTGGCCATGGGCACTGGCAGCCCAGAAGCCAACCGTACTCTGGGCTGCATCAGGAGAAGCGTGGCCAGCGGGGCGAGGGAGGGGATTCTGCCCCTCTACTCAGCTCTGGTGAGACCTCACCTGGAGCCCTGCGTCCAGCTCTGGAGCCCTCAGCACAAGGAGGACATGGACCTGTTGGAGCGGGGCCAGGGGAGGGCTACAAAAATGATCTGAGGGCTGGAGCACCTCTGCTATGAGGCCAGGCTGAGAGAGTTGGGCTTGTTCAGCCTGGAGAAGAGAAGGCTGCGGGGAGACCTGATTACGGCCTTTCAATACCTAAAGGGGGTCTATAGGAAAGAGGGGGAAAATCTTTTTAGTAGGGCCAGCTGTGACAGGACAAGGGGTAATGGTTTTAAACTAAACCAGAGTAGGTTTAGACTGGATATAAGGAAGAAATTCTTTACAATGAGGGTGGTGAAACACTGGAACAGGTTGCCCAGAGAGGTGGTGGAGGCCCCATCCCTGGAAACATTCAAGGCCAGGTTGGATGGGGCTCTGAGCAGCCTGATCTAGTCAGCAGTGTCCCTGCTGACTGCAGGGGGGTTGGACTCGATGACCTCTAGTGGTCCCTTCCAACCCAAAACATTCTATGATTCTATGACCCCTCTTGGGCCCATCGCAGTAGGAGGCTGTGGGTGAAGCAGGTGATGCTGTCTGCACACACTGCAGGACTTCGGTGGGTGCCTTTTGCAGTTAAATCTAGGAAAAAGTGCTTGCAACTTGCTGATCTCTTATCCTACAATGAGGCACGACTGTACCAGGGTCTGGAGCCCTCCTGCCTTGGCTTCCACAGAACTGACTTCTGTAGCCAAGGACATGGTGGAGACGGGCGCAGACTGTCCAAGGACATGGCACTGGGCACCTCCACCCCCCCCGTACCTCTGTAGTTGCTCCCTGGGTCTGCAGACCCTTGCTCTAGTGCAGCTCTTCCATGGCTTTCTGGCCACAGCTTTTTGGACCCCACACTTGAAGCAGCATTGCTAGATGGTGCAATCCAGCCATGGGACATGCCAGGAATGGGTGCTTTGGGAAAGCAGTGGCTTGGGAGAGATATTAGCAACCTCGCATCACCCTTCCTGACCCAGTGCAAGGTGTCTCATTGCCAAGGTGGGCAGGCGCTGAGCAGCCAAAGAGAGGTAACACCATGGGAACTAGGGAAACAGGGCCAAACACTGCCACTGGGCATCCTGAATTTTGTTCTTCTTGTTGTTTTTTAGGTAATTTCGGAGTGGGGAGGGTCAGATTTGGGATCTGGAGGACAGGATGGGACTTGATCCACTCAGTTAAGGAGAAACTGGCCAAAGCTTTGGCTTGAGTGGGATTTGGAGGATGGGATGGGACTTGATCCACTTGGTTAAGGAGAAATTGGCCAAGGCTTTGGCTTGAGTGGGATCTGACTGCAGTCATGGTGACTAATTCCCCTTGAAAGATAGTCCTTTAAGGGAGGTTTTTATACCTGAACAGCTTTTCAGGACCTGAGGCATCCCTGAAGAACCAGTTTTTGAGCTGGACTAACCCAATGCAAAGCCAAGGTGCTGGCTTTCCCCTGGCATGGGGAACTGCTTACCTTCTGCCACAGAGACTCCCGGGATGCCAGGGAGGAGCAGGCAGCCACGAACCAGCAGTTTCCAACCTGGCCCTGGTGTAAGTCATGGGAGCTGATCCCGTCCACAAAAAGATGTGGATCATCGCAGATTTCCTGTGGGACAGGAGAAAAACAGACACGGTGGGTAAGCGAGGAGATGGGGAAATCAGGAGCAAGGTTTCCTGGCAAAGGAAAATCTCTTTCTCTCTCCCTCAAGCTCCATTTAAATCCCACCTGCAGCTTTCTGCTGGCCTCGTTCATCACGCCGGTGGTGGAAAGACCCTGTCCTGCCTTCTGCTCTCACCAGAACATGGGCAGCATCACTGCCGAAGTGACACCAGACCTACTCCCCATTCTGTTCCAGCATCAGCACAGCTTTGCTATAATTATCCCTGGTGATAATGGTACATTTTCACATCATTACAGCCTTAGTGACCCATCCCCTCTTCTAAGTCCACTCTTCATTATTTCTCATAAGGCCTTCAGCTCTGTGACTGCTTTCCAAGCTTCTCCCTCTCTTATTTTGCTCTGGAGAGAAGGAGAGCATCACCCAAACCCACTGTCTCCCATACAGGAACTTATGTATCCATCCAAAAATAAAACCCTGCAGGAGCAAAGCAGAGATGGGCATTTAGATGAGGAATTGCAGTGCCTAAGTCAGACAGTCCACCCAGGAAAGCTCAGCACAGATTGAGGGTTCAGCCATGGTTGCAAGAAGCCAAGTGTCCTCACCCAGGAGGTCTGTCCTTCCAGATCTTAGCACAGGAGGTGGAGAAAATTCAGTGACCCAAAATCTTTGCAACTGGACCAGGAGGATTCAATGCTCATTCTGACAGCAAAACCAGCATGGTGGGATTGTGCACGGGCACCATGAATGGAGAAGCTTGGGTAGGAGGCAGCTAGGAGGTGAGCTCATCCCTCCAACCACTCAGGCACCAACCCCATCGCCTCTCCTCTGCCTGGCTCCTGCCAGGCTGCCCTCTCTTCTTCCCACTCCTGCTTAGAGCCTGGCCAAGAAAGTACTCAAATAACAGAGGAGGTTGAGAAAACTTCGTGTGAAACGCTGCTTTTTTTTATTTTATTTTGCTTTTTCTCCTGATCAGTCCAGTTTGGAAGGTCATGTCCAGCTGGAGGCTGGGAACAGATGGGACAAAGAGCTGAAAGAATCTCTTCCCCTTCGTTCTTATGTTTAATTTGAAGGAAAAGCAGACTTTCCTTCTTCCCCCACACCTCCCAGTTTTTCAGGCTGGCTGCACCCAGAATAACACACTCTCCCCCCAAACTTTGCACACGAGGACTCGCATTGCCTCTGCCCATCACGGGAAGGAAAAGGAATCGCTGCTTCGTAAGCACCGCCTGCTATTCCCACCTAACCCAGCCAGCACCGTACACCCAAAAAATAACCTGAGCTTCATCCAGACACAAACTGGGCAGGGATCAAACCCAAGAGAGAGGACTAATCCCCTCCCAGCTGCAGGCGTTGTAGGAGGTTGGGATAAGCACTAGAGGGAGGCAAGCTGACAGCCACCAAAGGCCACCAGCGCTTCTCGGCATCCCTGAGTGCAGGCGGGGATGGAAGAGGAGCAGTGGGGTTTAACTCCTGTTTCATACCACTGAGGAAGCCCCCAGCAGCAGGGATGGATCCGTCCTGTCCGTTGGTGATGGGGATGCCTACAAGATCAAGCTCTCAATGACCCTGCTCTGGGATGCAGAGGCAACATCTTTGCCCCATTTGAGGACCACAGATGTCCTTTCTACCCATGGGTGAATCTGCAGTCTACAAAGTTGGAGTTGGTTGGTACTACGTAGACAGGAGAGAACATGAAAGCATGAAAAACATTTCCTGCTTGGCAGAAATTACCACAAGGCAGAGGGTGTCAGATGCTCAGGGACCTTTCTGACGAGCAGAGCTGCCAGTTACCTGTGATTTCCCCATCACCAGGGAAGTGTTTGCAAATTAAAACCCTGTGGTTGCTCATTTTAATAGAGGGAAGCCCTATGCACTCGTCAAAAGAGCCGCTTGCCCTGGCACAAACAAGGGGTGCAGCTCATCAGACCCTTCTCTCTTGGACCCATGGCAGCAAAAAGAAGGTGCCACGGCTGGAAACGCTCATGCCAGGGCAGGCTCCTTCTGCAAAACACAATTCTCATTTGACGCCGCTTCTTTTCCCACTAATGCAGATGGGTCCCTAAGGGCATATCATTCTTGAAGGATTCATTCAGGCAGCTCTTCAGATGCTGCGGTAGGTGTTTCCCATTCAGCTGCACACTTGGATGTGGCGTTTCAAGGTGCTTTTGATCCAGCGTGGTCGTGGCTGAAAGCACACGCTTGCTCTACAACTTAGCAGCCCACAGACTTTTTAACCTCCTTCCCTCAAAACGTGCAAAACCCCATGGCTGTTTGCAGCTGAATTGGAAGTTTCCTAGGAGCACAAAGGTTGCTAAATGCCACAACTGTCTGCACTGGCAGGGGGTGACAGCCTCTCCCTTGACCCAGGAACTTGCATGCCTGGTGCCTGGAGATGCATCAGGCCTTGGAGAATCATAGAATGTTTTGGGTTGGAAGGGACCACTAGAGGTCATCTAGTCCAACCCCCCTGCAGGGAGCAGGGACACTGCTAACCAGATCAGGTTGCTCAGAGCCCCATCCAACTTGGCCTTGGGTGTTTCCAGGGATGGGGCCTCCACCCCCTCTCTGGGCAACCTGTTCCAGTGTTTCACCACCCTCATTGTAAAGAATTTCTTCCTTAGATCCAGTCTAAACCTACCCTGGTTTAGTTTAAAGCCATTACCCCTTGTCCTGTCACAGCTGGCCCTACTAAAAAGATTTTCCCCATCTTTCCTATGGGCCCCTTTTAGGTACTGAAAGGCCACAATCAGGTCTCCCCGCAGCCTTCTCTTCTCCAGGCTGAACAACCCCAACTCTCCCAGACTGGCCTCATAGCAGAGGGGCTCCAGAAGAAGCGATGCTTTGCGCAAGGATCAGCCCAACAGGATATATGGGCCCAACTGGAAGGAAACGCCATGTGAGCTCTGCACAAAACTTGTGCAAACCCCGAAATGGTCAGTGAGTCTCCTTCTCAGGAGTCCACCCTGAAGGGCAGAGAGGGGCTGCCATGCTCCCCTGCAGAAGGACCACGTGGCAGACCTCAAGCTCTAGGACTGAGCTCAGTCCTAGTCGACTCCCAGTGATCTTAAGCACAGAATCACCAAATCAATGCAGTTAGAAGGAACTTCTGGAGAGCATCCCACCTACTCAAAGTGGGGTCAGCCTAGAGCAGGTTACCCAGTACCCTTTTCAGTTAGGTCTTGAATATCTCCAGCAATGGAGACTCCACAACCTCCCTGGGCAACCTGTGCCACTGTTCGGACCACCCTCATGTTAAAAAAGTCTTTTCTCATGTTTAAATGGAATTTACTGTTTTTCTCACTGTCTCTTTTCCTGTCATTGGGCTCCACTGAGAAGTCTGTCTCTGTCTTCTTCATCCCCTCCCATCAGGTATTTATGAACATCGTTCAGATCCCCCTGAGACATCTCTTCTCCAGACTGAGGAATTCCAGCTCTCTCAGCCTCTCCTCGTGCCAGATGCTTCACTCCCTCAATGATCTTCATGGCCCTTTGCTGTGCTGGCACAGGGGAAGGCAGCATCGCCTCCTTGCTCTAACGCTGCAGAGCTGATCCCATCAGGGTAAGCCTCATCCATGGGGCCAGTCTCCCCAGCAAAACATCCTGAGAAGGTTTCCTAAATCCCTTAGACTGGAGCTTCCACTATTAAATTACTCAGGTTCTTCAGTCCCCCCTGAAGTGGCTCAGCTCCCACTCAGGTGTTTTGGCCCCTGTCTAGACTGCATGGCTTTCAATCTGCAGGGGTGACATTCCCTGGGTGCTCTGCCTGTTCTGAGGTGGGAGCAAGGGACCAAGGCACGGCTTTGGCAAGGCTGCAATTCCCCCAGGATTGCACGGAGCACAGCGCGGCCCCGCTGCGGGATGCAGCACCTTCAGGGTGCAGAGCACACCCAGAGCCATGAAGGACCATGCCCAAATGCAGAGGTGGGTGATGGACTAGAGAACAGTGGGAACTAGGTCAAAAAAGGAGCCAAGAAAAGCATTGAACTTAGTTTTCCTTTTCCTGCAGACAGAGCTGAAAGAGATCAAGAGCTTGTTCTGCAGCCAGACTGAATTACGGGGCCTGGGGGTCGTATGTGCAAGGGGAGGAGAGAAGCAGGGATGCTCTGATCATAGAATAGAATCATAGAATCGTTTAGGTTGGAAAAGACCTTTAAGATCATCCAGTCCAACCGTTACCCTAACCCTGCCATCCCACCACTAAACCCTGTCCCTAATCACCTCATCTACTCATATTTTAAATAACAGAAGGTCATCACCTTGGTTTCCTCCCCTCCCTCCCATGCAGCAGACAGAAACCAGGTGAGCAATAACATTTACCCAGGCGGGTGCTTCTCCAAAGAGCAAACACCATGTCATCCTTCCAGCACCACGACCCCGGGAGAAGAGGGCAGCACACAAACATGCACACCCACACACACCCTCAGGGCCTTTTGGGTTCAGGCATCAGCCACCACAGAGCCAGCTCAAACCGCCCCGTGGCACCTGAGGCTTCAGCAAACAGTGAGTCCGTCCTGTCCTCCATCTCACCACAGCCAGCTCCTGGGTCATGGCTGCTCCTAGTCTGGACGCAGATGGTGAACAGGAAGGAATAGGGGGAGGACAGCCAAAAGCTATGGCTGCAGGGAAGCTATGGCTTTGATGTGTTGCCCTTGACTCTATCTTGGACAAGAGAGCCATCCATGCCTCTTCACCCCCAAGGAGAACCTGTCTTGAAGGATCCAAAGCACCATCAGAGCTGATTAGCCCTGCCTAAAAGTGGCTGCTGAAACGGCCCCTGAGCTCCAGGCTACAAAATACAACTTAGAGAAAGCCTGTGTGGATGGTCCTATGGCAAGAGAGCCTGATAATAGAGGGAGGGCCAAACTCGTGATTCAAAGTTCTGGTGATTCATATTCTCCTTCCCACATCCTTCCTCCTGCAAGGGGTGTGGGGCCAAGGCTGAAATCAGAGCCAGGGCTGGGAGAGGACTTTGAGGTCCCTGTCAATGAGAGGCTGATTGCAGATGTACCAGGTCTGGCTTACGGGAGCCCAGAACGGGCTTCGGGTTATTGAAGTCCATTAAGGAAAAAAAGTCCCAATCAGTGCAATTATCTTGCACTTGGTGGTGTAATTTTGCTTCCCACCAAAAAGCACGTGCATTTAAACTAGAAAAAAAAATCACCCTCGTCTTCTCCAGCTAGTCCGATTCCACGCAGGCCAGTAATGAGCAAATGACCCTCTAATTGGCTTTATAATTGGTGACTGTCTTATCATAAATGTTTCCCAGGGCAGATTTCGGAGCTTTAGATTCACTGGGGATCTGGATCATGTCAAGCCAGCTGCGGGGAGGGAAAAAGCTACGGGGAGAAAATAACCCTGTGAGATGCAGCATCTGCTGCATGCCAGGACCACTTTTTTCTACCAAGATTCTGCAAGGAGCAGAGTGGTCTCGTTGCACAGCAGAGCCCGGCTGTTTCAGGAGCAATGCTTTCTACTCAGACTTGCAAAATCAGCAAGATAATCTATTAGCGTGGCTGAGCTTCCCCTCTCCCGGGCAACAGGGAACCAAGAGGATCCTGTGTCTTAAATGTCACTCCCATAGGCGAGAGAGCAAGAGGTCTCCAAGCACAGCGAGCAACGAGCCACGGTGACACAGCTGCCACAAAGGTCCCCGCGCTGCCTTGGTGCAGGCACCTGCACTGGGATGCGATTTTTGAAAAAAAAAGGCGATTAAAAAATTTGCACCAGGGTGACACAGGGAAGGGAAACAGGGCGAGTTTAGTTTTCAGAGGTATTATTATGGAATCATAGAATGGTTTGGGTTGGAAGGGACCTTTAAAGCTCAACCAGTCCAACCCCCCCCCCTGCAGTGAGCAGGGGCATCTTTAACCAGATCAGGTTGCTCACAGCCCCGTCCAACCTGACCTGGAATGTTCCCAGGGATGGGGCCTCCACCACCTCTCTGAGCAACCTGGGCCGGTGTTTCACCACCCTCATTGTAAAGAATTTCTTCCTTATATCCAGTCTGAATCTCCCCTCTTTTAATTTAAAACCATCACCCCTTGTCCTATCACTACAGGCCCTACTAAAAATTATATCCTCAGAGGCTTGGCTTGACACACATTGAAGGGTAGGTTTGGTCAGTAGTATCTACACCCTATAAAACTGTTTGGGGGGGGTTGTATTGCCTCAGTCAAGCATCCCTAATGCTAATCCACCCGGGCTATCTCAATGTATACACGTTTGTATTTGTTATCAGCTCCCATGCCATGCAAAGGGCATTGGACACTCCACCCACAGCCAACAAGACTTGCTTGTAAAAGGAGGAATAAAAAAAAAAAAAATACATTCCCCACCACCCCGTGACTCTGCTTGTGTACCTCAGCACCACGCCGTGCCGTTTGTTTTGGCACCGGAAAGAGCGGGGACGCTGGCAAACAAGATCTAAAGGTCAATTTGCAGGCTTAGCAGCCTTGACAGGTTTTATCTTCCCGGTACCGAAAGTACAAAGGTACCAAAGAGGTCTCTGTTAAAGCAATGAGGCGTAGAGAGATGCAACATGCTGTGAGAGCACTGCACCTCCCCGGGAGCAGGCGGAGAGGGAGGAAGGTGGGAAGGAGAAGCATTGGAATGGGCTGCCCAGGGAAGGGGTCGAGTCCCCATCCCTGGGGGGATTTAAAAGAAGGATGGATGAGGTGCTTAGGGACAGGGTTTAGTGGTGGGATGGCAGGGTTAGGTTAATGGTTGGACTTGATGATCTTAAAGGGCTTTCCCAACTTAAATGATTCTGTGATTCTATGAGACTGGGACAAGTGCAGAGACCCTGGACCCGCCGTTCCCATTCCTCCCGCCCATGCTCTCCAGGGATGCACTCTTGGAAAGCCTCACCATTACTCACATTACTAGAGACTGAAGAAGTCCTGGGCTTCTTCAGTCTCTACCCAGCCAAGACTGACTCAGAGGCCACCTCAGCCTGGCTTTTAGCATCTCCACGCGTATGGACGCAGGCCTCTCTATATTGCCTCTCCCACAGCGAGTTGTTTTGATGCGTCTGGTTGCAGAGCCGCTAAGGCAAAATACTCCCTGGATCCTGACAGCCCTGAGATCTGCAGATCTCAGCGCTAACGCAGGAAAGTCTTCACGTGCCTTGCCGACAAACTGGGGGGGTGGGATGCTCAGAGCAGTGAGGTGATGTGCCCCATCCAGAGGCAGAAGACATTCCTCTTGGTTTCAAGTCCCAGCGCAGTTGGGTCACTGTGCGAGTCATCGTTCCTTTATGGAAACAATGTCACCTGCCTCCTTTTCGTGCCTAGGCCAGCCTGACCCGCATGAGTGCACACAAGTACCGTCTTGAGAGGTGAAGGAGAGGACACTGAACAAATGCAGCAGCTCTCAGGGATGGCTTCACCTGGATCTCCTTCCCTTAAACCTTAGTACATGTAGGCACAGGCTCTAGGGAGCTACACCAGAGAGGTAGAGGAGGACAAGCAAAAAAAAAGCTTCCATGGCTGTTTTAACTTTAACACCCTATGACAGAAATACCCATCTGATTCACCACAGTGCTGCTGGCCACCTTCTCCCAAGTCCTCCCATCCTCCATCATACCCCAACCTTGAGCTCTCCTACAGATCTCCCTTGACCAAGCTCCTTTGGGACAGCGCTAAGGACCTGCAAGGAGAGGAACAACTCTGGTCCAGAAGCATCATGGGTTTAAAACACACCCACCCTCCAAAGTCTGGTCTCACCACGGCATGCTGCTCCCTTAATTGTGCCAGCACGTCCAGTTGTGGGGTCTACCCTCAACCAGGGGAACTGCTTTGGCACATTAAGAGGAGCATAGCCAGAAGGTCAAGGGAGGTTCTCCTCCCCATCTACTCTGCCCCAGTGAGACCGCACCTGGAATCCAGTTCTGGGCTCCCCAGTTCAAGAAAGATGAGGAACTCCTAGAGAGAGTCCAGAGGAGGGCTACAAAGATGATGAGGGGACTGGAGCATCTCCTCCAAGGAAAGGCTGAGGGAGCTGGGCTTGTTTAGCCTGGAGAAGAGAAGACTGAGAGGGGACCTCATCAACACTTACAAATATCTTAAGGGTGGGGGTCACGAGGATGGAGCCAGACTCTTCTCAGTGGTGCCCAGTGCCAGGACAAGGGGCCATGGGCACAAACTGAAGCAGAAGAAGTTTCAGCTGAATATGAGGAAGAACTTCTTGACTTTGAGGGTGACAGAGCCCTGGCACAGGCTGCCCAGGGGGGCTGTGGAGTCTCCCTCTCTGGAGATATTCAAAGCCCGCCTGGACGATGTCCTGTGCACTCTGCTCTGGGTGACCGTGTTTTAGCAGGGAGTTTGGACTGGATGATCTCCGGAGGTCCCTTCCAACCCCTGCCACTCTGGGATTCTGTGAAACTATCTTCATCAGGCCCCAAACTGGTTCTTAGGGAGATTCACAGTCAATGTTAATACAAGTGAGGGACCATGAACTGCAGGCATCAGCCATGAGGATGTCCACAGCTTGCACTGCTTTTGAGCCACCAGTCGTCCCCCCCTCGGAGGACATGGTGGTGGGGATGTGTTGGTGGGAAGGAAGGAACCTATTCAAGTGAGACCTGCTGTGAGAAACCACAATATTTTGGGAGGAACAGTCCAAAGCCACCGACTCATGACAGAGCTATTGTGAAATCCTGGGGCGAGCTGGTGTGGCCACGAGTTCGGCTGCACCATTTCTGCCTCCAAGTGACATAATTCAGGTTTGGCACTTGAGTCTGCTGAACGCTGCCCTGCTTGAATCCCAATTCCTGTGTCTTACTGAAAGCCAATCTTCTAAAACAGGATTTAGGAATCTAAACCATGCAGGGATTTTTTTGTGGGGGTTTTTGGGTTTTTTTAAATTATCCTAAGAGCCAAGTTACTGATGGGAAAAGAAAGAACCTGAAGCTGCAAAGGAAAATTATCTCCACCCTCCACTGTGTATATCTCAGATCAAAATCTCCTAACTACTTTTCCAGGGGGATAGCTCCCACACCCCCTTGAGCCATACTGTCCCAGGGTGAGGAACTGCCCTTTGGTTTGCAATTGTGTCCTATTTATAGCACAGCAGCACCTCAGTCCAAGACCACGACTTGACCCCACCACAGTCCAAATTAATCCCTGACTAGGCAATGACAATGTAGACGTTATCATGATTTCAAGCCCTTTAAAGAAATGACTTCCAGCCCACACCTATTCTGGTTATTCATACCCTGGGTGTAGCTTTACAAACAGAGAAACCCGCTTTATGAGGAAACGGCCCTCTAGAAATGTGGAGTCATGAGCTTCTGTTAGCTGGGAGAAGGGACAAAGAGGGGCATTATTTAGAGAAAATAATTCAACATTCAGCCACCAGGAAAAGGCCAAGCTCCTGCCACTGTTGAGAGAAGGAAGTAGAGAGGAGCTTGGCAGCAGGGTTGGCCGTAAGCACCCAGCATTTGCTGGCGTTGGCTGGCACCTCCAAGGGGGGTGTTCACCAAAAAGGGTGAAGCCTGTATTTAACAACCAGCAGGGATCTTCCCACGAGGCTGTGGGCTTGAGTCACAAAACTGCAGGAGTTCACAGAGCCATCAAACTCAAGCAAGCTTCATCTCTCCTTGGTCACATCACTTTCCCCTGTGGTGATTTTCCTCCTGACCTGCTCCATGTTCCCAGTAACACAAGCAATAAGTACTGTGTCCAGTTCTGGGCTCCCCGGTTCAAGAAAGATGAGGAACTCCTAGAAAGAGTCCAGAGGAGACCAACTAGGATGATAAAGGGACTGGGGCTGTCCTGTGCCCCCTGCTCTGGGTGACCCTGCTTGAGCAGGGGGGTTGGACTGGGTGAGCTCCTGAGGTCCCTTCCAACCCTTGCAATTCTGTGATTCTGTGATTTCCAGATGAGATTTTGAAGCCTTCAACTTGTTTTCAGTTTGCTGCCTGTTTACTGAGAGACACAGCAGCACAGGTACAGCAGCAGCTCCAACTCAGAACAGGCACAAGCTCTCCCAGCCACAGGTAGCACAGGCTCTTTGCAAGCTAGACATGTGTATGGTTAGACTTTTAGCCAGTTTCTCCAGTTATTAAGCACTCTGTTTACGTTTTCCATCATTAATTTTTACATAACGCTATCAGTGGTCTTTGTATCAGACCACAGTCAAGCTTTAAGCATCCACGACCACTCTCCATTAAGATGGTTTGTCCACCCTTTTCCTTCTTGGATGGGAACTGAGAGGAATGCATCACTGTGCGGTGGTTCCTTCCCAAAGATCCAGAAATGTCGAAGATGTGGGATGCTTTGTTTCGTCTCTACATGAACACATAAGTCAACCCTCCCAAGCTGCCGTCTCTTGCCTTGTTGGTCAACACAGCTCCTGCTGTCACCCAAAGGGGACAGATGCTTCGGCTCACCCTTGCTGACCTGATTTCTTCTTTGGAGATCTGAGCCAGGCACCACCAGCCTCAAGGGGTGGGAAAGCGATGCCAGCTCGCCCCTGCCCCACAGGGACTGGGAACAGTGGCTGAAGCACTGATCTTTTTTAGGGCACCTGTGAAGCCAAGGCCAAAAAGGGGGTGAAGCCAGAGCATCTAGCAAACCCCCATGAGAACATCACCCTGGGGTGCTGCATTTGGCTGTGCTTTCTATGCCAAAGGACAGTCTAAGAGGGACCTATTGGTGGATTTCCATAGAAATGAGCATCCAGATGAGGATGTCAAGGGGTCAACAGATCACACAGGTTGGCATCCCGCTGTGCAGGCTTGATCCTGGCAAGAGCTCAGCTACTGAGCGTGTGCTCTGCTCCAGGGCACTGCCAACACCTACAGCCTTTGTCCTTTCGCAAGGATGCTTTTCATTCTCCTCCACTCCCCTGAGTGCCCCAGTTCAAGGCTGGTTTGTCCATAGGGTTGCCTGGGACACAGCAGGGAGCTGAGCACTGGGTCCCTGCAACCGCACGTGGCAGCAAGACAGCGTGCAGGGTGGGGATGGATGGCCATAAGCATGGGCAGGATGGTCAGGCACAGCAGCACCATCCCAAGGAATTCATCCCCCTCATTGCACGGTGTTCCAGCACGCACAGGTCTAAACGATTGCATTGGGCTAAGTGCCTTCGCTTGGGACAAAAATCCCATGCTACCGTGCTTCCCTGCACTACAGTCTGCTTTATAAACAGGTTTTTAATCTTTCATAGAATCATACAATCATAGAATCACAGAAAGCTTTGGATTGGAAGGGACCCCTAGAGGTCACCCAGCCCAACCCCCCTGCAGGAGCAGGGACACCTTTAACCAGATCAGGTTGCTCACAGCCCCATCCAACCTGGCCTGGAATGTTTCCAGGGATGGGGCCTCCACCCCCTCTCTGGGCAACCTGTTCCAGTGTTTCACCACTCTCATTGTAAAGAATTTCTTCCTTATATCCAGTCTAAAACTACCCTGGTTTAGTTTAAAACCATTACCCCTTGTCCTGTCACAGCTGGCCCTACTAAAAAGCTTGTCCCCATCTTTCCTACAGGCCCTCATTAAGCCCTGACCGGCCGCACTCAGCTCTGCCCACAGCCTTTTCTTCTCCAGGCTGAGCACCCCCAACTCTCCCAGCCTGGCCTCATAGCAGAGGGGCTCCAGCCCTCAGATCATTTTAGTAGCCCTCCTCTGGCCCCACTCCAACAGGTCCATGTCCTCCTGGTGCTGAGGGCTCCAGAGCTGGACGCAGGGCTCCAGGTGAGGTCTCACCAGAGCAGAGCAGAGGGGCAGAATCCCCTCCCTCGCCCTGCTGGCCACGCTTCTCCTGATGCAGCCCAGAGTACGGTTGGCCTTCTGGGCTGCCAGTGCCCATGGCCGGCTCACGGCCAGCTTTTCATCCCCCAGCACCCCCAAGTCCCTCTGGGCAGGGCTGCTCTCCATCCTTTCATCCCCCTGCCTTTATGAATACCGGGGGTTGTCCCGACCCAGGTGCAGGACCTTGTAGTTGGCCTTGTTGCACCTCATGAGGTTCACACAGGCCCACCTCTCCAGCTTGTCCAGGTCTTTGCAGGGCTTTGGGGCAGTACTTGCACAGTCTCTGCATTAAATAGTACGTATCAGAGCAGGAACAGTGCCATTCCACTTACTGTCAAATTGTGTTGGGTTTTATTTTAAAAAAGACCAGGTTGGATGGGGCTATGAGCAACCTGATCTAGTTAGCGGTGTCCCTGCTCACTGCAGGGGGGTTGGACTAGATGACCTCTAGGGGTCCCTTCCAACCCAAAACATTCTATGATTCTATGATTTTAAAAAGGGATGACTTGGAAAATTTAATGCTCCCTACACATAAATCAGATGGCATCAGTAGTTTGGCAGCAAGGAAAGGACAAGCCCTTGCCCTGGGGTGTTTACAAAGCCAGATGCTAGCTGCATTTATTCATTCCCAGTCAACCCATCGATGCTTCTGGACTGGACAGTTGTCCAGGCTCTGCTGAGTGAGGCAAGAAGGAAAGATGACGGAGAGAGGGTTTGTACCTGCTTCTTTACAGGTGTAGGTATCCCTCTGCCCTGACCACGTAGGCATTACAGGGTTACCATATATTTAAAGGGAACAGAAATGCAGAAACAAGCACACAAAATCCAAGGGGTGTACGCTGAAGCTAAGCCAATTCACACACAAAAAAAAAAAAAAAAAAAAAAAAAAAAAAAATGCAAATCCTGAAGCAGGGACTGGTCTTTAGAGGAAGTGATCCAGAGCCACGGTAGATTTTTCTCTCCTGGGAAAATAAAACTGGATGGTGCTTAGAGGAAGCAGGTCAAATTTAGTTCAACAGGGAGTTAATTCAAGGAAGCGTCATGACCTCTCGTTGCGCAGAAGTCAGCCAACGCATCAACAACGGATCCCTCTGGCTTCAAATTCACCAGACCAAGGAAACGGCTCCTTTTCTGCTCCGACCACAGGGCCAGCGCGGCTCCGGCTGCTGTCCTCCCACCAACACTTCCTCCTATTTATTTCTTTCTTTAACCACTTCTTGCAGCAGCCGGAGTCAGCCCCCACTTTTACCGCATCCCTTGTTTTATTTTCCTTTTGCCAGAGGCAGCACCATACGTGATTGAGTCTTTGCAAGGGGACTTTGCAAGGGCTTCGGCGAAAGGCTCCCGCAGGACCGAGCCTGCCCTTAACACAGGCAAATCATCCCAAAAATCCCACCCTCTCTGAGGGCTCAAAATTTAGAGCTCTCAGGAGGTGCAGCACCTCCTGGCTTGCACCAAGGTTAAAAGCCTGGGCTGATCCAGGGCATAACTAGCTCTGTACCTGCTCCACAGGCTGAATATGAGGAAAGGCTGAGACAGTTGGGCTTGTTCAGCCTGAAGAAGAGAAGACTGAGAGGGGACCTCATCAACATGTACAAATATCTTAAGGGTGGAAGTCATGAGGACAGAGCCAGACTCCTTGCAGTGGTGCCCAGCGACAGGACAAGGGGCAATGGGCACAAACTGAAACATAAGAGGTTTCAGTTGAATATGAGGAAGAACTTCTTGACTTTGAGGGTGACAGAGCCCTGGCCCAGGCTGCCCAGGGGGGTTGTGGAGTCTCCTTCTCTGGAGATATTCAAAGCCCACCTGGACGCTGTCCTGTGCCCCCTGCTCTGGGTGACCCTGCTTGAGCAGGGGGTTGGACTGGGTGATCTCCTGAGGTCCCTTCCAACCCTCGCCATTCTGTGATTCTGTGAATGTGCCCCTCTGGTACCCCTGAGCCAATTCCATGAGGATTTGCACCATTCCCTCCCACGGACCTCAGAGAGGGCAGTGGATGCCCAGGGCTCCTTTCTGCAACGCTGCTACCGTTCTGCTCTTCCCCCTTACCAATATAATAATTTCTAGACACCTACGCGCAGTTGCACTAAGAAGAGGCAATGAATCTAATCTGCTGATTTTACTGGTGGTTCTGCATTTAAGGCCGTGTCCTTCAGATGCCGAGGACAGAGCAGACTGTCTGGCTAATTTCTTATCAAAGGCTGCCGGGCAGTTTATCACTCCCTATCTGCCCTGGGGCAAAGATGGAAAGCATCTTTGCCTGGCATCACAGGCCTGTGGCCCTGGGAGGGATCTGGCGAGATCTTTTGGAACGCAGCCGGGGTCAGCATCACGTTTTATGAGAGGAGAGACTTTTTAAAATAAGAATAAATAAATAAATAAATAAATAAAGTCTCTTGTCCATCCTTGAGGGGAAGGGATGGGGCGAGCCTGTGAGTGACGTAAAAACAAGGTCAATTCAGAGATTGCATTAAATGGTGACCAAATCCTTTCCTGGCAATCAGTTCCAGGCTTTACTGAAAAAGGCAGATAAATTAACAGGCGAGCGGCTCATAAATCCCTAAGCTGAGAAATGCAAAGGACTGGAAGGACGCCGGCTCCTGTGATGGATCACAGACAGATGACAGACTCTGCCCGGAGGAGACGATCCCTCAGTCCATCCGGGAGCACTGAGGAGCCACGGCACCAACGCTCACCACGAGCATCCTCCAGGCAGGACCAAAACTGAGTGAAACAGGCCAAAAAGCTGCAAAAAGCTGAGCAAAGACCTTCTTGGAGCACAGGTGCCAGGGGTTAGTATTTCTGGCAGAAGACGATCCAGGTGGGGCACCAGAAGGTTGTTGCTCCTAATAATCATTACTGTTTTAATTGCCTCCGTGGGCCTGCTCTCAGAGCAAAGTGCAAGAACTTAACCTCTGTCTTACAGAATCACAGAATCGTTTAGGCTGGAAAAGCCCTTTAAGATCACCAAGCCCAACCGTTCCCCTACCCCTGCCATCCCACCCCCAAACCCTGGCCCTCAGCACTGCATCTGCCCGGCTGTTAAATCCCCCCAGGGCTGGGGACTCGACCCCTTCCCTGGGCAGCCCCTTCCAGCCCCTGACAGCCCTTTGGGGAAGGAATTGTTCCCCATGCCCAACCTCACCCTGCCCTGGCACAACTTGAGGCCGTTGCCCCTCGTCCCATCGCCCCTTCCCTGGGAGCAGAGCCCGACTCCCCCCAGCTCCCCCCTCCTCTCAGGCAGTTGTAGGGAGCGATGAGGGCTCCCCTCAGCCTCCTCTGCTCCAGGCTGAACCCCCCCAGCTCCCCCAGCTGCTCCCCAGCAGCCTGGGGCTCCAGACCCCTCCCCAGCTCCGCTGCCCTTCTCTGGACACGCTCCAGCCCCCCCAGGTCCTTCGGGGAGGGAGGGGCCCAACCCTGACCCCAGCATTCGAGGGGCGGCCCCCCCAGTGCCCAGCACAGGGGCACGGTCACTGCCCTGCTCCTGCTGGCCACACCACTCCTGATACAAGCCAGGATGCTGTTGGCCCTCTTGGCCACCTTGGGCACTCTGCTGGCTCATATTCAGCTGCCTGTCCACCAGCACCCCCAGGTCCCTCTCTGCCGGGCAGCTTTCCAGCCTCTGCTCCCCATTATCTTAATCTTCATTATCTTCATTGTCTTCCCCATTACCTTCATCCTTGTGTTTTTGCCAGCTTCCCAGCCTGCACTATACACCAGGGAAAAGACCTTTTAATGCAGAAACTTGTGGGCAGGCAAGTGCCGGTCCTGCTTTTAGTGAATTAGTTCATCGACTCCTTTCCCCTTCCAGGAAAACCCCACGGGGATTGATTGTATAACCCTCGCTCAGCAAGCGAAAGGAGCTAAGTGCTTAATAACATAAGGAGAAGGGGATCTGAAAGATGCTCTCCCATCCTGCAACATCTCCTCCTCCTCCTCCAAACACAATAGCATCGAAGTCAGGAGATAATGGGTTTAATGGACAAAACCCCTATGCCCAAGTCAGGCTAGATATATGTCAGGCCAACAGGGAAGTGGATACTAAAAAATTGTATTTTCTCAGTTTCTAAAACATGATTCCTTTTGTCTGGCTGGAAAAAAAAAAAAAAAACCAAACAAAAAAACGAGCCATGAATGAGAGCATCTCTCCCCAGTGCCGCAGTAAGGCTGAAAATGCCATGGCCCTGATGTCCTAAGACCTCCCACTTCCCACAACCCCTCCCAAAATATTCAGCCTCTGTCTGCTCCAAAACTACTGGCTCTCAGACTGACTTACCCCTCCAAATGACATTGCCTCTGCACCCAAATAAAATATTTTTGCCATTTAGCAAGAATCTACCTTTGTGCTCTTTAATCAGTGACAACAGTGACAACCTCCCTTGGCAATTCCTGCAGAGATAACTCGGCGCTTGTAAGCAAACGCTGGAGAGAGATAAAAATACCGAGAAACGGGGTTGGAGGCCAAAACTCTTCCCTTGAAGATGGGAGGGTGCAGACTTCACCCAAATAAGTTTCTCTGGTAGCTGCAACCAGCCAGACTTGAAGTCCGCAGAGGTGCAGCTCAGGTTCAACCATAACACGTCACCTTTAGCCACCCAGTCCCTGTGACAACAGCCTGCTTGGCAACCCTTGTGCTTTGTCACAGCTTCTCATCACACCACCGTTGGTGCAGCTCGGCACTGAGTTGCCACCTGGTCCCCTCCGAGCATCTTTGGAACCTCTCGTCCCAACCACTCCGCATCTTAGGGAAGACCATGAGGTGCAACGCGCTGCTGTGGGCAGGGAAACACTCAGCACACAGCAGACCGCTCTACCTCCTGGGACAGGGAGGAAAAAAAAACATCTCCAGGCTCAACCTTGCTCCCTGGGATGAGCTGAAGGCCCAGAGCATGCAGTTCATATGGTTCAACATCACATCTGCTTGTGGCCGCGGCCTCCCACCAGGCTTCATTTGCTTCCCACAGGAGCACAGTGATGCCCAAATTTCTCCTGGCTGGTGACCAGTCTCAGGTGGACTGAACCTGAACCACGTGGCCCTCCTTGCTGCAGAGAGAAAGCAAGCCCTTGCTAAGGCCCAGGGGTACTAATGATGCTAATTTAACTCTGTACCAATCCCATGGCATCACTGGAAGCAGCCTGTACCCAAGAAGAGAGTTTGGGACAGTGAGAATTAGAAGAGATGAACTGTTTTCCCACAGGGTAGGTGAGCCTCTTCCACCCGGGGCCATCACTGTTTTATTCCCAGGGGATCAACAGACACAGCCAGCTGCCCCAGATCCCCCCTTATTTCTGCCTCCCAGCCTGCATCTCATCCACCCCCTTCCCTTCTTCTCAGTACCACCCTTCCCCATTTACCTAGCTCCCCAAAGCCCAGGCCAGCTCACCAATGCACAGACTAAACCCCCTGCTCCCATGCTGCACCGCCAGCGTTCCTGTCTCAAACTCCAGTCTTCAAAAAGGGTAAGAAGGAGGACCCAGGGAACTACAGGCCAGTTAGTCTCACCTCCGTCCCTGGAAAGGTGATGGAACAACTCATTCTGGGTGTCCTCTCCAAGCAAGTAGATGGAAAGAAGATCACCAGGAGTACCCAGCATGGATTCACCAAGGGGAAATCATGCCTGACCAATCTGATAGCCTTCTATGATGGCATGACCAGCTGGGTAGACGAGGGAAGAGAGGTGGATGTTGTCCACCTTGACTTCAGCAAGGCTTCTGATACTGTCTCCCATAACATCCTCATAGGGAAGCTCAAGAAGTATGAGTTGGATGAGTGGACAGTGAGGTGGATTGGGAACTGGCTGAAGGACAGGGCTCAGAGGGTTCTGATCGGCGGGGCAGAGTCCAGTTGGAGGCCGGTAGCGAGTGGAGTTCCCCAGGGCTCAGTACTCGGCCCGGTCTTGTTCAACTTGTTCATCAGTGACCTGGACGAGGGGACAGAGTGCACCATCAGCAAGTTCGCTGATGACACAAAACTGGGAGGAGTGGCTGATACGCTGGAAGGCTGTGGTGCCATTCAGCGGGACCTGGACAGGCTGGAGAGTTGGGCGGAGAGGAACCTGATGAAGTTCAACAAGGGCAAGTGCCGAGTGCTGCACCTGGGGAGGTCGAACCCCATGCACCAGTACAGGCTGGGGGCTGACCTGCTGGGAAGCAGCTCTGCCCAGAGGGACCTGGGAGTCCTGGAGGACGACAAGCTGACCATGAGCCAGCAGGGTGCCCTTGGTGCCAAGAAGGCCAATGGCATCCTGGGGCCATTAAGAGGAGTGTGGCCAGCAGGGCGAGGGAGGTTCTCCTCCCCCTCTACTCTGCCCTGGTGAGACCCCACCTGGAGCACTGTGTCCAGGTCTGGGCTCCCCAGTTCAAGAAAGATGAGGAACTCCTGGAGAGAGTCCAGAGGAGAGCAACAAGGATGATAAAGGGACTGGAGCATCTCCCCTATGAGGAAAGGCTGAGGGAGCTGGGCTTGTTCAGCCTGAAGAAGAGAAGACTGAGAGGGGACCTCATCAACACGTACAAATACCTTAAGGGTGGATGTCACGAGGACGGAGCCAGACTCTTTGCAGTGGTGCCCAGCGACAGGACAAGGGGCAATGGGCACAAACTGAAACATAAGAGGTTCCAGTTGAACGGGAGGAAAAACTTGACTTTGAGGGTGCCTGAGCCCTGGCCCAGGCTGCCCAGGGGGGCTGTGGAGTCTCCTTCTCTGGAGATATTCAACCCCCGCCTGGACGCTGTCCTGTGCACCCTGCTCTGGGTGAGCCTGCTTGAGCAGGGGGGTGGCACTGGGTGAGCTCCTGAGGTCCCTTCCAACCCTTGCAATTCTGTGATTCTGTGAAATGGGGAGGGCAAAACCCAGAGCCTGAGGATCAGGCTAAGGCTTTCTCTACAGGTGGTCCTACTTGCCTGAATGCAGAGATGTCCCCCTCCTTCATATGGGAGCAGGCCGAGCACAAGGGAAGGGAGTTTCAAGCAAGGCACTGGGATTTGGGCTTAGTCCAAAAAGCTAGGTTTAATTTCTAATGCAATAGCCAAGTGCTGCTGCCAGAAAGAGCTGCTGATGCCGCCCTAGCCAGCTCCAAAATCTGCTTTGGCTCAGCAATGAGCAGCCAGTCTCATTTTTGAGTGGATCCACTAAACCAAGGCTCTTCAGGACCCCCTTCCCAGCCCAGGCGGAGGCGATGGCGTCCCTCCCTCCCGTGCATTCCAGCAACCAGCTTTCTGCCTTCGCCGTGCTCTATCGCGAAGGCGTCCGGCAAACAACCGCCAAAGCCAAAGCCCGATGAGAGGCTTCAAACAGCTGCTCCCTCTGCAAAGATCTGGCAGCCAGAGCAGGGCTTGAGGCCAGGGGAAAGCAGGGAGGAAGGGGGGGAGGGAGGGAGGGAGGGAGGGAGGACACCCCGCTGGAAAGAATACGGCTGAGCCCGGTCCAGAAAAGGCTGCAACGCCAGATGCGGGAGGAAGTTGAAGCAAACCAGCCTGACCCGGGACGGGTTATTCATGAGCTGTTCCAGCAAAGCCCTTCAGCCTCCCCATTCCTTCCCCCCCTCCTAAGAAAAACCTCAAGCAAGAGGGAGAGCACTGCAGAGATTTTTTTCTTTTTTTTTTTTTTTTTTTTTTTTTTTTCCCCAAAGCAACCTCAGGCTTGGGGAGTGCGTGGAGGAAGCAGAAAGGATGAGGGCAGGTCCTGGTCAGGAAGGAAGGGATGCACACAGGAGGGATGGGCTGCTTAGATCTCTACTAGTGCCATGTAAATATATGGGAGTGAGATCTTGCCGCTGCCAAAACTCATTCCCCGCCCCCCCTCCCCGTTAGTTATTACAGTTATTTTTTACATGCAAGCACTTTGCCTGAAAAAGTTAGTTCCTTCCCTGCGTAGCTCACAGGCAACAGCCTTTCTGAGAAAGCAAACTGTTGTTTTTAAAGCTGACGCCTTTTATTTCCGCTCTCCACCCACTCGAGGCACGACGAGCTCTTGCGTTTTATCACGCAGTTGCAGCCGAAACTCCAAAACGAACCACGGCCATGGCCCTGAGAGATAAGCTTGGTGTGTACACCCCCTCCCCTCCCACAGCCGGCGTCCCCCAGGCTGGCAGCCTCCATTTCTGGGTCAGGAAATCCCCAAAACTGCACTTGCCAAAAGCTGGGAAGATCACTCTTGTTTTTTCCTAAACAAGAATAAGACACGATTGCCTAAGGAAAGATTTGCTGGTTGTAATAGAAAGCAGAGGCTGTAGGGACTCAGCGTGGTTTGGTAACCACACCGTGCCATTACCACCCAGGCAGAGCAGTTGATTGGAACTTTGTGGACATTTTGGACCTTACTGAACACTGCATTAAATTGGAGAAGCTGACTAGATACGAGGAAGAAATTCTTTACAATGAGGGTGGTGAAACACTGGAACAGGTTGCCCAGAGAGGTGTTGGAGGCCCCATCCCTGGGAACATTCCAGGCCAGGTTGGACGGGGCTGTGAGCAACCTGATCTGGTTCAAGGTGGCCCTGCTCCCTGCAGGGGCGTTGGACTGGATGACCTTTAGGGGGTCCCTTCCAACCAACCCATTCTATGATTCTATGATTCTATGATGTTTCTCTGTGAAGGCTCTGCCCAGTTTCTCCCATACAACTTCCACCAGTTGCTCCCATCTCTTCCTCCGTAACCTCCGAGAGTTGCCGCTACGTCCTCTGCGGAGACCGGACCAGGCAGTTTACAGATGTAGGAAAGGGCACGGTTAATTCTGCAGCAGACCTTAGGCTGGACACGCAGCAAGACCCACTCCAGTGGGTATAAAATCGTTTCAGAGCAACGTGGGCTTTTACAACGGCATTCACGCAGTTTCTTACACCCTCTCCCAGCTCTCTGGCAGACGGCAAAGTGGCGAGATGTATACCAAGATCCCCAACACCCAGAAGCACTGTGTCTGCTTTCTTGCAGAAGATGTGGGACCTTTTGCTCAGCTCTATCCCTTAGAGAGCCAGTATGAATTCAGGCAGAATTGGGTGCAACAATTAAATATGCCACTTTGCACTGGCTGGCTGGCACAAAGGCAGTTCTTCTCCCCATGAAATTCAGTCCCTTTTGCCAAAATGGACAACCGAAGGGAAAGAACCTGGAGAAGTCTTTTGGATAAAGAGGCCTCTGGAGACTTCAGCTGTAACCAGGGCACACGTGAGCTCAGATTCTTTTTTTATGGTGATTTTGTGGTCAGGGCAACTAGACAGGTCTGATCAGATGATCCTACCAGACAGTGGCATCAGGGAGACTGCTATTGCTCGGCACGGACTCCTTCTAGGGACAAAACTGCTGGCAAAGTTCCCTTCATCTGGTGCAGAAGCAGCAAAAGAGGGACCATCTCCACCTCCAGTTAAGCACACAGGACCTTGCTTGCGGGTGGGATCCACTTCCAGCACCCATTCCCACTGCCACCCCATGCCAGAAGGAGCCTCTGTTGAACTGCAGAGCTGGCTGGTTGGAAAGAGCTTGAATTCACCCCACGCTTCAGCAGGGATGGACCTAGCTTGGACCTAGCGGAGCATGCCACCCAGCAGGGA
>JADKXX010006184.1:0-149800 GCA_017310255.1 Butorides virescens | reverse complement strand
GAGCATGCCACCACGCAGGTGAAGACCAGGAGGTTCAGAAACCTTAGAAAGACCTCAGGCTCTCTGAAGCAAGGCTGTAACAGGATGATGCCTTGCTGGCTGACCTCATGTCTTCCTAAGCAAGAGTTGAGGCTACATGCCTGAACACCAAGGGCTGCAAGTGGGTTGGAAACCAGAAAAACAGATGCAGAAGAGGTGGGTCACCCGTTCAGAAGAGGTCTCCCTCCTCCCTAAAAAGAAGCTGATGCATGATAAAGTCTGAATAACCGGAGTTGTTCATGACCCATGAAGCAAGCTCTGAGGCACAGATGCTCAGGAGCAGATGAGCAAACTTTGCCCCTCTACAGCTGCATCCCACCCCCGGTCATTAGAGAGTGGGGCTGAATTAGCGTTGCTGAATGCAAAACAGCAAGGCGGTGTCAAATACATCCTTACCCTTTAGTCCCCCCAAAAATTGTTCAGAAAGTCTTGGGCATCACCACCTACATGGGATGCGCAAGGGGTTTTCATGTCGTCCTCCGCAATGAGCCCAAACCATGGTAGGCTCAGAAGGCAGCTGCGTGCAGAGCATCCTTCCCCTCCAGCGAACGAGGGAAATAAGCTAAACCACACGCAGAGCCTTGCACGAACCCCGTGTCCAGACAGAGCTGGCATGGAAGAGGGAAGTCAGACCTCCTCCCACGAGGAGCCCCGTGGGATGCTGGGGGCCTCAACCCCTCCTGCCACACAGAAAGAGTCGGTTCAGCTCCATCCCTCCCTCCACACAAAGCCTTTTTTGTCCACCCCCCCCCCAGACTGCCCTCACCCAGACAGACGCAGCACTGTCTCACGAAAGGCCAGCTGATTTTCTGGGCTGCCGAAAGGCCAGCTGATTTTCTGGGCTGCCAGCGGGGGCGAGGAGGACAACAGCAGCTCAGGCGACCCTGCCATGCTGAAATGCCACCAAGCCGTGGGTGAGACAGCACGGGCTGGGTGGCGAGGGCTGCTGCTCCCCATGGGCAAGGGAGGACACCCAGGTGTGTTAGATGCTGCGATATTGCCTCTCCCCAGGCGCAGTTATCATTGCTCCCTGGGGTGCCTTGCATTTCATGGCAGTCAGAGGAGTGGTCTCATAGTCAACTCCAAGCAGATGGCCATGCCAGGGCATACAAATTCTCCAAGATGTGGTGCCCTCAGACCCTGATGTGCATCTTTTGGGCAGGCAGGCTGTCGTTCTGAGGACAGCAGAAGGGGAACAGGCAGCACTGGGGGACAGGCAACGTTACCCCCAGCCTCCATGCCAGACATGGCAGCGCGGAGGACACACAGAGAGCGTTTTGCAGAGGACATTGGTTTTGCACAGGAGAGGAAGGATGGGTGAGACCACCCAACTCCCAAAGACCCCCAAACCACCCCACCTACCCAAAGCTTATCTTCTTTTCCCTTTCCAAATGGACCACCCAAAGTATTCAGAGATAACCCTCTGGCCTCCTGCACCCACCGGGCTTAACAAGAGTACCCAACACCAACCTGGCTGCAAACCATCTCTCAGTTTTATGCACGGGGAAACTGAGGCACAGAGGAGCCTTCTTTGCTCCTGGGCCTCACTGGGAGCAGCATAGCCCGGACCTGGGTGCAGCAGGTCTCCCTGGCATCCCATAGGCTCACGATACTGAGCCTGGGCAAATAAACCCTGCTGGGGAGAGGGGATGTTGGCTGGGGCTTGGCACCCTCGGTGAAGGATGCACTGTGCATTTTTGGGGATGCCTGAGAGCAGAGATGGTGTAAGGCAGTGTCGAAGTGCAAGGGGATGGGCACACTTACCTTCGGCCGCTTCCACTGGATGCCCTGGATCCTTGACTTGTAGAAAAGCGAGTCGTCGTTGGCGGGGAAAAGCGGGTCCTCAAAGAGCTGCTTCCGCCTCTGACAGTCCTTCTTCAGGGAGGCGTAGCGCTGGTTCTCGTAGGGCTTCACCGAGGAAAACATCCTTCCCCACCAGCCCTGGGAGGACAGGCAGAGCAGGAGTGAGACGGGGCAGGGTCTGGCCAGGGACACCCAGTCCTCCTCTACAGCACCTGGGTGGCAGGACTAAGATATCATGGCTGGTGACAACCACCCAGCCTCTGTCTCTGCCGTTCCCCCAGATCTGGCTGTCCTACATTGCTAGACCCCACATTTATAGTCTCACGAAGCACCTCTGGCTTATTCCAGGAGGTATCAGCATGCTCCATCACCAATTTAAACAGGCAGGGAAAATCCTGCATCCAAACAAGGCGAGATGGATGACGCCTCAAAGCTCAAGCACACCTTGTAGATCCCTAGGACACGGGACTCCCATTTCCCCCCGAGCTGGCCAAACACCACCAAAACAGGCACAGTAGGAGACAATAACTGGTGTCCTGCCTTTATTTGTGACTTATTTGGGAAAAACACAGCCCTTGGAGGCAAAGGACAAGAAGACATCCCCTGCAAACTGGGTGTGCATAGGTTTTATGGGGGCTGAGCCCTACCCAGAGCACCCCCACCACGCGGCCTCGAATCACGGACACGCATTTCATGATTTCATCAGAGACGCCAGTTTCTCAGTAGACTTTATCAGATCTGGTTTTAATTAAAAAAAAAGGCCTCCTGGCAGAGTGCCACATGTTTCTGGATTAATTATTCTGTCTTCACAAGCGTCTAGCTTCCAGGGCAGAGACGTGACTTTAGCAATCCAGAAGACAGCAGGAAACCACTGCCCAAATCATAGAATCACAGAATCGTTTGGGTTGGAAAAGACTTTTAAGATCATCAAGCCCAACCGTTCCCCTAACCCTGCCATCCCACCCCCAAACCCTGGCCCTAAGCACCGCCTCTGCCCAGCTTTTAAATCCCCCCAGGGATGGGGACTTGACCCCTTCCCTGGGCAGCCTGTTCCAAATGCCCCCTGCTCCGAGTGACTGCAGCATCTCTCCTTCATCCCTGTCGTTTGGTCACTGGGTACCAACCACTTTGGTCAGGTCCTTATCCCTCCACCCTGCAGATTGAGTCACCTTGGTCCCACAGCAGGCACAAGGGAAGGGAGAGCTCTACGTTGTCCCCTTTACTAAATCACAGACCTTCCAAAGCCCTTCCCTCTGTATTTATTTATAACAGCCATGTTCTCTCCCCAAAATGGGATGTGTCCTGTTCAAACCGTTGACCATTAGTGACCCTAGTCTGGAAACATCTAGTCTGGTTTCCTAAAGAAATAGGGGGGGGTTGTGCCACATAATCCCTGGAGCCTGGAGAGGAGGGGAGGGAGGTCCAGTGCCTTTCTAAAAGCCATGTTGGAGTTCATAGAATCACAGAATTGTTTAGGTTGGAAAAGCCCTTTAAGATCATCATGTCCAACCATTAACCTGACCCTGCCATCCCACCACTAAACCCTGGCCCTAAGCACCTCGTCTGCCCAGCTTTTAAATCCCCATCTGCAGTCTCCAACATCACCCATGGTAAAACGAAGGGTGCCCCATCCAGTGGGCAGATGCATCTAACAAGCTGGCCTACATCTCCCAGTGAGACATGTAGAAACGATATGCTTACTGTGGTGAACATCCACAAACACTTAAAGCCATCACATGCCCTGGGACAAGGAAATTGCGATAGAGGCTAATTGGAAGCAGCTAATCTGTAAGCATCCAAAATCCCAGGGATTATACGATCACGTACAGTTGGGCATCAATTTAGGAGTGGTGTCACATCCCTTGTTAATGAATGGCTGGGATTAGCTGAAGGAAAGTAGGTGTTTGAGAGTGAAACCGATGCCTGTGCTGATGGCAGCAATCCTCCAAGAGCATTGCCCACCCAGCCAGCCTCCCCTTCTCTGGGAGAGACGAAAACACTTCACTTTGCAAAGCAGAAGAGCAAAGCCTAGGTTTTAATTGACGGTATTTATCAGCCTGATTAGCAGCACAAGTGCTCATCACTCAGAGCTTAAGTGAACCCAAAATAACCCCCTTGTTGGCTGCTCCACAGGTCTCTGCTGCTGAAGATCCATTGCTAAAGCAGCTTGGGGGGTGCTTCGTGCCACCCACCTTTCTCTGAATCACCTAGTAGGTCCCAGCCCCATGCTTGGAGATGCAGCGACTGCAAATAACTGCACAAAGGGGTAATTAGGCCTTTAATTAAAGGTGATCTGAACTGCAAGAGAGGTGCCACCCTGAGTGGACTGCATAGGATGGACTGGTACGACAGGCCAATGCGTCTCCCACGAGGAGACCGTTGGCACTGGGTGGCCAACAAGCCACCTACTCCGACGTCTCCCTACTCCCACGTCCCCGATATGGAGGAAGAACACGGAGAACATTCAGTGAAGATCCTCCACGACTGTGGATTTGAGATTTTACTGTTTATAATAATAAAAATGTCATTGCTTATTGCAGGGGGGTTGGACTAGGTGACCTTTAAAGGTCATTCCAACCCAACCCATTCTATGATTCCATAACATCTTAGCTCACAGGCCAAAGACGGGGAGAGCAGCTCTACCTTTGGTGTGCTGTTTTACCTGCTAGGACCTTGCCTGCATGGGGCCAGCTAAAAAAGTATTAATTCACACAGGAGCCTTTGAAGGCAGCTCAGCAATGCATCGAGGTGCTGAATATAAAGGGCTTATAGTCATCCTCACGGGATTTTCTCCTTGGCATCAGGACCAGTTCCCGCATGCTACAAAGGATAAAGAGCAGCCCTGCCGAGAGGGACTTGGGGGTGCTGGTGGATGAAAAGCTGGCCATGAGCTGGCCATGTGCGCTGGCAGCCCAGAAGCCAACCGTGCCCTGGGCTGCATCAGGAGAAGCGTGGCCAGCAGGGTGAGGGAGGGGATTCTGCCCCTCTACTCTGCTCTGGGGAGACCCCCCCTGGAGCCCTGCGTCCAGCTCTGGAGCCCTCAGCACAAGGAGGACATGGACCTGTTGGAGCGGGGCCAGAGAAGGGCTACTAAAATGATCCAAGGGCTGGAGCCCCTCTGCTCTGGGGCCAGGCTGGGAGAGTTGGGGGTGTTCAGCCTGGAGAAGAGAAGGCTGCGGGGAGACCTGATTGCGGCCTTTCAATACCTAAAGGGGGCCCATAGGAAAGATGGGGAAAATCTTTTTTAGTAGGGCCAGCTGTGACAGGACAAGGGGTAATGGTTTTAAACTAAACCAGGGTAGGTTTAGACTGGATCTAAGGAAGAAATTCTTTACAGTGAGGGTGGTGAAACCCTGGCAGGAGTTGCCCAGAGAGGTGGTGGAGGCCCCATCCCTGGGAACATTCAAGGCCAGGTTGGACGGGGCTGTGAGCAACCTGGTCTGGTTGGAGATGTCCCTGCTCACTGCAGGGGGGTTGGGCTGGATGGCCTCTAGGGGTCCCTTCCAACCCAAACCATTCTATGATTCTATGATTCTACAAAGAGGCCAAAGCGCACCCACCTGCCCTCAAAAAAGCCTTAAAAATAAACGGCTCAATATCAAGACCTGAATTATAGACCAGATCTACTCTTTGTAGAAAAGCAGCCTCTCCAAGCAGTCAGGGAACCTGCCCAGCAGCCAAAACATGCAACCACTCTGCCCAGAGGGCCAGGAAAGGAGGTACCTCCAGATCTCCAGCAGAGGAAGGGGGTGAAGGACGGGGAGATGTCCCTTCTGCACCAGTACAACAGGCTGAGAGAGAAGGATGCTGCCAGTAGCTGAGACACAAGGTGAATTGCTTGGACTGGGGCATGAGGTGGGCTGACAGATGGGAAAGGACATTTCCAGGGGAGGTTGTGCAGGAAGAACCAGTGGGATTTAGGAAGAGAGCCTGGAGAGGAGGGGAGGGAGGTCCGGTGCCTTTCTAAAAGCCATGCTGGAGTTCATAGAATCACAGAATTATTTAGGTTGGAAAAGACCTTTAAGATCATCACGTCCAACCATTAACCTGACCCTGCCATCCCACCACTGAACCCTGTCCCTAAGCACCTCGTCTGCCCGGCTGTTAAATCCCCCCAGGGATGGGGACTCGACCCCTTCCCTGGGCAGCCCCTTCCAGAGCCTGAAGAGTTAAGGTGGGAGTTACAGGTTTGACGCAGGAGATGCTGGATGCTGCTCCACAGCCTGTCCCATGGCCGAGGGCTGGCATTTGGCTCTTCATTCATAAAATTACTGCTCCTCCCCAGGGCAGCTCTGCAATGACAGCTTGGAGCTGCGTTTTCCAACAACTCTTGCAATGCTGACTTCCATGAGACGCCCTGGGCAGCATCCATCCTTATGAGAACAGGACCATGGTCTTCTTGGATGAGGAGCTCCAGCCTTTCTGCCACCCAAATTTGCCTGGGGTTAAAGTGCCACCTCCTTGCCCTGCTATCCCACCCCACGGTGACTGTCACCTTGACAGCCATCTGTCCTCGCTGCGGGGCTGCTCTCACATGAGAAGGTGGAGATGGATTTGAGTTGCAAAGGAAATGCCAAGCAGAACGAGAAGGGACACTGTTCAGGATCATTAAAAAAACCCCCCACAACCTTGCAAAATAATGAAAAGGAAGGGGCGGGGGGAATGTTCTTAGGGCAGTGTTAAAATTCATGACTCCCTCTAATTTGCAGCATTTCGTGCTTACCAGGCTGAACTTCAGATCTGCCACATTAAAATGCTCAAGGGCTGCCTAATTGCTCTTGCACCAAGCTAGGACGCCCCAGGAGCACAAGAACCGGGCGTTTTCATACATGGTCCAAATTAACAACCCTATACTTGCACGTGCGGGCGTTGGCGTGTGAGCGGCGAGGGGCATCCAAACTCACAGCCCTCTTAGCAGGGTTGAATTTTGGGAAAGAAGAGGTCTGAGCCCAACCTCAGACCAGCCCCGAAGGAGTTAAACAGGAAACTATTTCATTCGAGGAGGGAGCCAGAGGTGTTGTGGACTCCCCCTTTTCACCTCCAGCATCCAAGCTCCTGCCAGCTGGTAACCATCACGGCTCCCATCGCTGAAACGGGGGAGAAGGATTGAAAGTTGTTGCGCTGGCCAGGACCAAATACTTGCTGAAAGGCTTTTCCTTCCTCTCCCACAAACGGCTTCCTCTCCTTCCCTTCCAGCTCGGAGGCTCCCGTACCATGACCAGCTGGCACGGGCTCACCACGCTTGCATTACCACAAAGTTGCACCCCAGCCAGGAGCAAAGGTCTCTTTGCTTGTAGATCCTACACCTGTATGCCTCGGGGTCAGACAGAACACTTTGTCCTTGGAGGACAGGATCTGCTGGCCTGTGTTCTCCAGCTCCCTTCTCACTGAACACATCTTTGATATCGCATTGCAAAAGCGTAGGATTGGCCAACGTAGGACAACGTAGGAACCAGGCTTGTGGTTGCTCAAGCCCCAGCCAGGTGCAGTCTTATGGGGGCAGCCTACAACACTGCAGCCTAACAGCAGGGTGCTCAGAGCAACCAGGCTCTTTCCAAAAATGTTATTTAAATATTCTTTTCCAGCCTCCTTGGGTGTTTCTATTGCCAGGCATGGGACAACACCGGGGTTGCCCTCCTGCCTCCCAACACAAAAGTCTCTGGAGGAAACGCTGCTGATGTGAGGACAGCTTTATACACCCTTTCTCCAGAAACCAGGGAAGATGCAGTTGCACCGTGAATCACCCTCTACACCAACCACGAGATGAGGGCTCCACACCTCTTAGCCAACATCTCCATGAACAAAAAAGCCTCGAGTCCTGGGCTACAAAGCGGCATTCCCACTGAAAGGCCATCAGGACCAGCAGCACATGGTCCACAGCAGGTCTGTGCTGTATTCCCAAACCCTTTCCTGCTCCCAGCTGGGAGGTTGGACTCGATGACCTTTAGTGGTCCCTTCCAACCCAAAACATTCTATGATTCTATGATCTACTGTAGCTTTGCTTTGGAATTGGAGTGGCATGGCCCGGAGCCAGCAGGTCTGCGTAGCCTCCTGCATTACCAACGTCCGCAAGGACTGGAAGGTGAAGTCACACCGATGAAAATTAGAAAACAAGACATCATATGTTCTCAAATTGACTGGGGTTAACCAGGGGAGCTAATTCCTGAGGGAAGCCATAGGTAGTTCATCTCCAGATGTTTCTGAGCAGAGTTGGAATGTCTTTCCAGAGCAGCTGCTTCAGCCAAAATGCAAATTTCTGAGCATTTACAGCAGTTACTTGCTGAAACAAAACTGTTGAAGAATGGAAGATTGAATGGCCCTTTCTGGCCTTTATCTCTTCCCTTCATCCGGTGGTATCGCTGTTCTCATCTAAGGGCTGAAAACTCCACTAGGCTAAAGGCGAAACAACCATTTTTACACGTAATTATATTCATACCAAGCTCTGAGTTTTGCCAGTGATTTGCTGCAGCACAGCTGGGATCTGAATCCAGAACATGGGACCTTTCAGCCAGAGGATTAATCTTGCGTGCACGCACACGGGGACAAGCTCCCCCCGCTGAAAAACTCGGTGTAGTAGATTTAGTCTCAAAAAATCCTGATGGGGTGAAGGGCTGTTTTGTCCTGAGTGAGTAATCCTGCCGCATCGGTACGGCTTTCTGCAACCACCTAAGTATGGCAAATGCTCCCTGATGATACCTCCTCCGCTGCGGAGTGGGAAAAATCAGAATTATAGAAATGTTTAGGTTGGAAAAGCCCTTTAAGGTCATTGAGTCCAACCGTTCCCCTAACCCTGCCATCCCACCCCCAAACCCTGACCCTAAGCACCTCGTCTGCCCGGCTGTTAAATCCCCCCAGGGATGGGGACTCGACCCCTTCCCTAGGCAGCCCCTTCCAATGCTTGAAAAAAAGCATCACTCTCCATCTGCAGGGATCCTGGTCCCTTCTGCAAAGCACTCCAAGACCTACAGAGGAAGGTACTGTCTGACAGCTGGCTATTCCTGAAAAAAAAAAAAAAAAAACCCAAGAAAAAAAAGTAATCTTTCATTAAAACATGCATTTGCAGCACAGCCAGGGAAGGGGCCAGGGCCACTCATCCTAGCAGAAAACTATCGCAAGTGACTCCATATCACCCCAGCAAGCCTGGTTGGCAACATCTGCACAAAATCAGACGAAGATAAGGTGTCACATTTGGAGGCCATTTCCAGCAACGCACGTCGTTTTTTATCATGCTTGCTTATTTCCTCTGGGTTTCTTTTTTTTTTTTCCCCTCCAGAACATCGCCCCTTCATTGCTTAACGGCAACAAGGCGGCGCAGGGAGAGACACAGCCAGCCAGGAGGGTTGTAGTGTTCAAATATGATTTTTCCTGGGAAGGTTGGGGTGAGCAGGAGAGTCTGGGCATCCCTGGACGCCCGTCTCCTGCAGGAGCCAGCTGGGGGTGATGGCCAGGAGCTCCCTTTCGCTTGGATTACTCACAGGAGGACGCTTTTGGCCTCGGGAGTTCCTCATTCCTTGCAGATATGAGTCACCGTTTGCAAACAGAGTTGCTGGAGCTGCAGGAAGGAAGGGCAGCCCTGCGCCGTGAACACCCCAATAACCCCAAGCTGTCGCCAAGCTCTGCCCTGGCAGGGCATGCAAAACGCCTTTGTGGCACCAGCCGGACTGGCCCTTCTGCTCAACGCAGATGTTATGGTCAGATGGGACCAGGACATATGTCTGAAGGCATCCTGGCACAGGCAGGAGCAACAAGCTCAAAGCAAAGCTGGTGGCCGCACACCCCCACCGGACCAGCAAATGCAGGAGGCTGGAGAGATGCAGGACCTGCAGGGACAGAGGTGGAAGAACAACACAAGGAGACGGCAGGAGGAAAGACCCAAAAGCAGTGGGAAGAGGAAGGCTTCCAGCCTTGGGTCCAACCCGCTCATGGTTCGGGGAGAACACAGAAGCTCAGTTTTGGGTTCCCCCCAACATGTCCCCAGGTGCTGGCGCTGAGCCAGCCTTACCACGGCAGATAACGCCTCACTTTAGGCTCATTCCCAAGCCCAGAGCAGAGTTAAAAACATTTGTAGACCAGGCAAGGTTGCAGGACAAGCACTGAAAAGTGAATTAATTTTCTTTGCCATCTCTTTGCTAACCCTCCGCGCCCCAGCACCCTGACTGTGACCCTGGTTAATAATTGCAAGGAGCAGCACAGAGCACCAGCACCAACAAAGCACTCCTGAGCTCACTCAGGAGCCCTGGGGCTTCCCAACAAAACCTTGCTGACGGCAGGAACCTTCTCTAGCCTCCCCCCCATGGGTTTATATATGGCAGCCCAAAGTGGGATGGAGCAGCACAGGGACGTGGGGCTGGTATCATCTAGCAAGGTGTAGGTTCAAACATGGCATGGCTCATGCAGAGCAGGTTCTCAGGCATCAGAGAAATACAGCCTAGGAAGAGTAGAGTCGGGCATGCAGAATTGAGCCGCCCTCCATCCGTGGTTGTCCAGCCACATGGACCTTTCTTATCCCAAGAGGGCTGTCACCCCACACGTGCATCGCGTTGAACACAGGCCACCCACCCCACGAGTCTACAGGAGTGCTGCGTCCTTCTCAGCACCCACTTTGATCACCACTGGTTAAAAAACAACCAAAAAAACCAAAAAAACCAAAACCCCAAAGGATGCCATCGTTGTAGGAGAGGGCTTATTTCTATTATTTATTCAGGGCTTCTAATTGAACGTCTGGACCAGCTTCTTTTAAATCCAGTCACACGGACTCCACTGGAAGCCTTGCACCACATCAATACACTCACACTGGCTTTCCTGCCAGCTGGGCAAAACCATGATGGTCTGAAGACAGACCTGTACCTCCGTGATGTGGCTAGAGGGAAGGACAGAAGAGTCACAGGGCACTGCTTGAGGTAGCCTAGGAGAGCTTTTTTCCTGGGTATTATGGGTCACAGAGATGCTTCGTTAAGAGGTCTGGGCGACTGGAAAATTCATTCAGAAAGCTCATCATTGGCACGGATAAAATGCAGCACATCTCCATGCAAATGCTCTGCTTTCAATAGCTTCTGCAGCCTCTGGGATAATTAAAGCAATTGAACTTCAAAAGACGCGGAGACGCGTGCCCAAGGAGCAGAAGAGATAACGGGGCTGCAGCTATTCTGTGGGAGCCTGAATCGAGGCAGCTGGATCCTACAAGATCGTCCCTCCCAGACTAGCTCTGCTGTTTTGTCCCTCCGGCTGATCCAAAGCACCCTTCCTGAAGCTTCAGCCCAGATCACGTCGTAACACCAACACCGTCCCCAGGGCTATGGGTTGCTTCTCTCTCCCTCATCTTTGCCCCTTGGTGCAGGCAAAGCCCAAACCTCTGTCCCCTTGGAGGCCTGGAGAACCCAGTCCTTCAGGTCTCTTCCTGAGAGGCTCTTGGCCAACACCACAAATGTGTCCCTTGACCTGCTGGAGGTCAAACCAAGCAGGATCCATACATCACCTGTAATGTCAGCCAACAAGGGCTCCCCGCTGGCTCTGACCCCAGGCATTGCCTCCAACCCTACAGCTCCTGGCCCCAAATTGGGACTCAAACCTCTGCCAAGACAACATCTCCCAGCTTGGGCTAATAAGCAGCCTTAGCATTTTCTCTTTGCCTGACCTAGACCCGAATAAAAGCACCAAGGCCCTCTGCTCATTGCCCCCTTCCAACTTGGTACCTCCATTTTCAATTTTCCCTTTCCATAGGCTCTTAACCCCCTTGCCAGCCCGTTCCCGAGCCCCACGTCCTATAAATCCCATAGCCACAACAGCAAATATCCAGGCCACACCTGGGTACTGCCTGACTTCGAAGAGCATTCCCCATGTCTACAGAACCTTCATGCTGGGCCAGCAAGATCTGCCATTTTTTTATTTTATTGCTTTTTCCCTCCCTGTCTTTCATGGGCTTTTCTTTCTGTGACTCTTCTGAAGCATCACGAGTACAAAAGTTGTATTCAAAGGCCTCCAGCAACTCAAGTTGCTGGTGCTTTTGAAGAGAGAAGCCTCTCTCAGGTAGACTGAACAACCTCAAATTTGTGAAGGTTTATTAGAAACCTTTGTTACTGGATCCACCTGGCTCTTGAAGCTGAAAGGTCTGAATGTGAGTTCCCGCTGTCCCAGTTTGAGCTCTCCAAGTCATGTTTCTGCCTTGGATGCTGCAAGTCCCCCACCCTCCCAGCCAACTTTTCCCCCTTATTCCTTTATTTCAGCAGTGCTGCTCTTCTCTAGTATAGAGGCAAGAGTTTGCCATATGGCCCTTGGAGCTGAAAGGCTGCAGCCTGTTACCAGGCAGGGACTAGACCCCAGCTTTCCCTATCTCCCTGTCAAACATCTTCCCTATCACATAGCAGGAGGTTAGATGGATCCCTCCCATGGGCCACAGCTGGTCCATGACCTACAGCTGGATGATCAAAGCCAACTGGCACTACAAGAGCCGCTGCTACGCACCGTGGCTGACATGCACTGCAGCGTTGCAGTGTTTGCTGGGGTAGGGATGGAACTTGATGGACACAAGTTGCTCTTGAGGACATTCAGATTGGACATGGGAGGGAAATTTTTCCCCATGAGAACAGTCAACCATTGGAATAATCTCCCCAGAGGAGGGGTTGACTCTGCCACACTGGACACTTTCAAGCCTCAGCTGGACAGGGTGCTGGGCCATCTTGTCTAGACTGTGCTCTTGCCTAGAAAGGTTGGACCAGATGATCCTTGAGGTCCCTTCCAACCTGGGATTCCATGATTCTGTGATTCTATGATCTCCTCCTGTGGAGATACTTTCAGCTCTTTGTGCATAGCAGAAATACTCAGGGAGGGACTGATCCATTTTACAAGGGACAGTGACCTCCAGAAAGTGCAGGAGGTCTCCGTGTACGACACACCCTTCGGTAGGGGGGTCATGCTCTGGTACAGCACCCATCTTTGTTTGCTTTTGTTTCCCAGCACTTCTGTAACAGGATCAGCCATTGGGATGTGACGCATCCCCAAGTCATCCAGCTCCATGCGATCCAGAGGGCAAGGTAGGACCTCTGAGCCCATGGGGCTCCACGTGGTTCTCTGGGGCCCTTCCTGTGGTAACCCAGAAGACCCTGCCCTTTGCTAGCTCTTCCTTAACACCCCGAGATGTGCCCTTGGGCAGGCTGCCCGGGTCAAACTCAACCCATCACCAAGCCACAAGCGCAAGCAGTGAGACCAAAACTGGTCAGTGAGACCTGCTCCTCACCCTGCAACTCCAATCTCATGCTTGGGGGCAAAATCCAAAATCCTTGCTCCTCTGCCCTGTGGCACCCACCCTCCTGGGTCTGCCCTGAAGGGGCATCCCGCAGAGGCTGGGATTGCAGGCAGCAGCATCAGGAGAGACCGTACACGGTCAGGATAAAAAGCAGCCATCCACCCAGGTCAAAAGACTTCTGCCAGGGGAGGACTTGGCCTCTTTTGAAGACCTCTTCCTCTGCTGCAGCCGAGCATGGATGGAGCTTGCTCCTGCTGCCGTGCCCACCAGCAGGATCCACCACCACCACCACCATCCCAGCAAAAATATCTGTCACCACGCCAATGTCTGTCTGGAAACTCTGCCCGAAGCCGGAGTGGGCACCAGCTTGTCCGCAGGCAGGGCATGTTATTGCCACATGGTTAACATCAAGCCCAAGGCTCTGGGATGGGAATTAAGCCCCTGCCTCCTTTCCCAGCAGGCTTCCTGCTGGAAGTCCTTGCTCCATATCTCTTTAGATACCACGCTGCAGAGCCCTGAGCTGCAGCAGCGAGCCGCAGGGGATGTACGAGCCGTACCCGTGACACGGGGAAGAGTTTCGCTTCCCCGCATGGGACGGAAACCTGCTGCAGCCCTGGCCACAGCCCCGCAGCAGATGCAATAAATCACTGCTCTCCTGCTCCTGCCTGAAGACCTGCCAGGCTGCCGAAAGCCAGACTTGCCAGGCAAGCAGCCAGCGGACACCATCCCCATCCAACGCCCACGCAGCAGCGGGCGGCCTTGGCTCCTTGCAAAAACAAGAGTTTGCAGCTGCATCTTTTACCCCTGCGAGTCTTTGCTCAGCAGAGAAATCCCCTCCCTTCCTCATCCCGGTGCAATCTTTACAGTATTTACACACGCTCAGACGACTGGTAGGACCAGCTCCGCAAGGCTTTCGGAGCAGCAGGCGTGCAAATACTTTGTAGGGAGCTCTTGCTTACCAGGGTGTGGCTTGCAAAAAAAAAAAAAAAAAGAAAACAAACCAGCCCCAAACTCTGAGCGACAAACTGGCCGTGCTTCCTTCTTTGTAAGGGGACTGGGGGCAATGGTGGGACAACTCAAGGCAGGCTGGGAAGGGATGGAGTCAACCAGAGCCATCTGCGTCCTGCACCAGTGAGCCAGGGAACCTCGAACAAGGAGAAAAGCAACGTAAGGTGGGACGGAGGGTGCTCACTGCATGGGAGGGATGCCTTTTCTCACCCAGGGAATTCACTGTGTGAATTATCTGGAGATATAACAAAAACCCCAGAGATGACAACAAAAACACAGCGGAGGAATAGGACAATGAGGGGGAATGGTTTGAAGTTGCGCCAGGGCAGGTTTAGGTTGGACATTAGGAAAAACTTCTTCACCGAGAGGGTTGTCAGGCTCTGGAAGGGGCTGCCCAGGGAGGTGGTAGAGTCCTCATCCCTGGAGGTATTTAAAAGAAGGATGGATGAGGTGCTTAGGGACAGGGTTTAGTGGTGGGATGGCAGGGTTGGGTTAAAGGTTGGACTCGATGATCTTAAAGGGCTTTTCCAACCGAGGTGATTCTACGATTCTAGGAAAAGCATCTTGGTTTAAGGGAAGGCCAGGCAGGAGCAGAGCTGGAGCTTTGCCCTTTTCCCATGGTGGTCAGACCTGCTGCCTGTCGCGTTGTAACTCGGTAGAAAGCACTACTACCCGTCCCTGTCCCTGATGCTAAAAGCATAGCCCTGCCTTGGGCTGCTGCCGTCGTATCTGATTAGTTATGGCCAGATTACAGGATAAACCTCGAAGCAATAAAACGGGGCTGCAGCCTCCCCCATCCGAGGACGAGCTCCAGCCAGCCAAGGGAGACCATTTGCCCCATAATGGTGGATGAAAAGCTGGATATGAGCCGGCCATGGGTGCTGGCAGCCCAGAAGGCCAACCGTACTCTGGGCTGCATCAGGAGGAGCGTGGCCAGCGGGGCGAGGGAGGGGATTCTGCCCCTCTGCTCTGCTCTGGTGAGACCTCACCTGGAGCCCTGCGTCCAGCTCTGGAGCCCTCAGCACAAGGAGGACATGGAACTGTTGGAGCGGGTCCAGAGGAGGGCTACAAAAATGATCCGAGGGCTGGAGCACCTCTCCTATGAGGACAGGCTGAGGGAGTTGGGCTTGTTCAGTCTAGAGAAAAGAAGGCTGCAGGGAGACCTGATTACGGCCTTTCAGTACCTAAAGGGGGCCCACAGGAAAGATGGGGAAAATCTTTTTAGTAGGGCCAGCTGTGATAGGACAAGGGGTAATGGTTTTAAACTAAATCAGGGTAGGTTTAGGCTAGATATAAGGAAAAAATTCTTTCCAGTGAGGGTGGTGAAACCCTGGCAGGGGTTGCCCAGAGAGGTGGTGGAGGCCCCATCCCTGGAAACATTCCAGGCCAGGTTGGACGGGGCTCTGAGCAACCTGATCTGGTTAAAGGTGTCCCTGCTGACTGCAGGGGGGTTGGACTCGATGACCTCTAGTGGTCCCTTCCAACCCAAAACATTCTATGATTCTATAAGCTACGGAGGGACCTGCACGGTGGGGAGAAGAAACCCTCTCCCACCTATCACTTCAGAGCTCCCCGTTAAGCTTCTCCAGCCTCCCAGCGTTCGGGTGGTTGGGATGCTTTATGGTCCCCTCTCCCCTTAACCTGCGTTCACGACCGACTGAAAGCGCAGGAGGCGAGAGCGCGGCGATGATGCTCAGATGGACGGGGGGAGGACTAAAACCGGTCATTTTTGCACAAGGACAAAACCAAGGGGCAGGGAACGCTTTTCTGTGCCGGAAGAGTATTTTAAGGTAAAATGCATCAAAAGGTTATTGAATTGGGTCATACCCCCTAGAGCCCATGAGAGCTGCCTCCGGGATGTGGAAGCAGGCAGGGTGGGGGGGGAAAGGAACTCAGTCCAGCCCCCTCTGGAGGGCTGGATGAGGCCCAAAGGAGCCGGTTCTCTGAGCCACGTGCTGGAAACCCTGCAGGCTCCCAGCACAGCTTTGCAGGGGTATCATCCTTCACATCTCCAGCACAGGAGGATCCCCAAAGCATTAAGGATCTGCAATATTGGCTGAAAATGAATGCATCGTGCCAAAAGGCAAAAACTGTTGAAACCCCACCGGTCCCAGAGTGTGGAACAGAAAGGATTTTTTTCCCAGAGGGGGTGAAAAAGCTCAGTAGCCACCATTCCTGTTTCCACCATGACCTCAAGAAGTTACCCCTATATTGAGGCACCAGAACGGGGGTCTCTCCTACAGAGTAAGCCAATTTAGCGGGAACAACCCATGGATGAAAGGGCTCCATGGTGCAAAAGGGAGAGCTAAGAGCAGGGGAAGGGTTAACGTTGCAGCCAGATAGATGCTCTCGACTGGTGAAAAAACCAGCCCCCATGAAGCCAATGGGTCCGTGTCCATTTTCTGCAGCGCCCAGAGCCTGGCCCTTTCTCCCTGGCTAATCAACTGGAAGCGAGCAGAGCCAGAGTCATCGCTGCAGCTCCGTCCCCATCTGCGACGCTGCCTGCGGGGCCGGGAGATGGAGGAGCACTGCCTGGCCCAAAGCAGGTCAACGCAAACCCATCGTTGAGCCTTTGTGCTCCACAAGCAGCTCAGAAGAGCAGGTGAAGGCTCAGGCATGAAGACACCAGCAAATAAACAGTACCCAAGTGTGCCCCACGGCATGAGCACAGGACGATGGACACCTCTCTACGGGCTGAAACCCTCCTGGTATGGAAGAGGTTTCACCTCTGGACAACTGCAGAGGAAGGAGATGACACCTCTAGAGACCAGTGAGGAAGAGGAGGGAAAGTGCCTGATCCCAGCCTTCAAGGCACCGCTGCACCCTTCCCATTCTCCACCTATCAACCTGCTGCTGCCCTGCTTGGGGTAAGTGTTAGGAGCGGGGCCTTGGCACCTCCAGAACGGCCAAAATTATCCAGTGCTGAATGCACAAGCGTGAGCAGATTTAGAGGATGCACCCATTCTTAGTATCATCACACTCCAGCACAAACGCTGTCTAAATCTCCTCTTGGGATCTGATCCAAAGCCTTCTTAAAGCATCGATGCTTCGTTATTAATCTGTGCTGCAACCAGGGAAGGGAGAGCTGGATTTTTTTTTTTTTATTATTATTTTTTTTCTGAGGCATAATCAAAGACAAAAAAAAATGATCTCGTTAAAATGGCTGGGTTTCACCTGCTTCATGCCCAGCCTGGTGGAGAGACCCGCTCAGCTAACGCAGCCCTTCCCCAAAGGAGATACCAGGACGGAGAGTCCTGGCCTCCTACCTCCTCTTTATATCACAGCCAAGCACCTTCGAAGAGCGGTGATGTGCCCTAATTAACACTCTCTTACCCTCCTCCGGTGGGAGGTGGGTTGCAGAGCCTCTGGATTAGCCTCCCAAGCAAAACTGAATGAATTTGTCCCCACACCAACGCTGTCCTCCAGTTTAAATAGCTCTTCTGCCTCCCTGGTGTTCGCCCCTTGGATGTTTTTATAGGCAGCAAGCACATCCCCTCTCCGCCTTTGTTTCGCTGGGCTTTTATAGCCTTCCGTATAATAGCTCTCCATCCCTCTGATCAGCCTCCCAGCCCCGTTTCCCTGCACCTGCACCAGGCTGAGTTCATCCCTTTCAAGCACCAGATCTCACAGCCTGGTCCTTCCACGTTAACTCTTCCGTACCCTTGTCCCACCAACACCCTTTCGCCTTTTTCCAACCCTCCCAGAGGCAACCAGGGACCAAACCACCCCCGAACCCCCAGCCTCTGCCATCCCACTCTGATTCAACCTCCAAATAGAGCACAAAGCCCAGCCATACAGCACCGCACGGTATGGCCTGATATACGTCCTAGGGGACATCCCCACACCCTGCAACTCATCCCCGAGGTCAGCTGGTTCCCTCTGGCCGAGCATCTCATCCGCCCCCTATGGATGGTGCCTCTCCGCTTGTTTTCGCAGGCGAATCTTGACATGAAAAATGAAAATGAGCTCAGATCTTCCCTTAAAGGCTTTAAGCAGATTTAAGCGGTTAATCCATCCCGCAGTGCCCTTTGCTAGCCCCCCCTGGCAGAAGTCTTCTCCACCGACATCCTCCCACATGCTCTACGTGTGTTAAAGCCCCATCAAGTCCAGATCAAGGAGACCTGTAGCATCTCTTCTACCTCAAAATGAAAGCAAAGCTACAGGTCGGTCCGGCACAGCCCCTTTTGGTAACAGCCCTGGGTTTCCATCTCCCTCCACCCCGGTGGCTTGAGGATGCTCAAGAGCTCCCCTGAACCGACAACGCTGCGGGGGAGACAGCAGCCGAGCAAGGATTTTGCCGGGCTCATGGCCGTGTCAAAGCCCCACCTAAGCCATTTCTTACCAGAACAGGCAAGGACAGGGCGGGGTTGGCGGCAGAGAGCGGGGTTGGACTTGACTCTGCCACGAACCTCCCGAGTGCCTTGGTCATGTCACTTGGCCCCGTTTTTATGTCACTGCTCTGCAGACAGGATTAGTGCTTCTGCGTGTCAGGCGGCGTGTCCCTAGGGCGCGACAAAGGGGCTCGATTTCTATTCTGAGCAGGGCCTGCTACAGCAAGCCCCGGCTGCCTTCCTCAAAACCTGTTTTGCCTTTCATTAATGCTGATCCTCAACTCTGCTGCCAACGAGAAAGTTTTTCCCAACCAATTCTGGCGCACGGCTCCTGGCAAGCGCCGGACCCTGAGCAAGCCAGCCCCCGAGCAAGCCAGCCCCCACGCATGCAGCGGCGTTCGTACACGTGCACCCAGGGCAGGGGGGGGGAGTTAGACCTCCCATCCAGCTCCCAAAGGTGGAGGGGCTCTCAAAGAGCATCCATCAGTCCCTCTTGGGTTTTACAAACCCCGCTGCCTGGTGCATGGGCTGGAGCTGAGCCCCAGGCGATTCTTGGCTGAAGAATTACTTAAATAAGTAGGAGGCAGCCTATGCTCCTGGGAAGGGCAGGGGGGAACTGGATCGCACCAGCAGGACCGTGATGTGACCATGGCAAGACGTTGCATTGAGTGGGAGCTAAGTGATGAGCACCCAGCTCAGGCCCCAGCTCCTCCAGAGAGGCTGGCTCTGCTGCTTTCCCCCCTCCCTGGTTCTTGCAGCCCCAAGGATGCTCCCAACAGGCAATTCCTGCTCTCGCCTGCATCCGTAAGCTTGCCCCTCCTCAATTCCCCACTACCTAGCAGGCTAGCCAGGCTCTCTGCATCTGCCTCGGGCTACCCACCACCCATGTGCAGAGCTTGTGGGGGGCGCGGGGAGATGCAGCTGCAGGGACCGTGTGTTGCCCTCACCCCAGTATACACTAGTTCATCACACCCAGACACCAGGCTGAGCCTGGGAGCGGGATCTGAGCCCCGCGAAGATGTGAGAGGGGATGGAGATGAAAGGCGCCCCGGGAGAAGTCTGCAGCACGGTCCTTGCTGGATGCAGCAAGAAAAGCAGCTGAGGATTCAGCAGCATCCTCCGCCACCCGCCGCGCTCGCTGCCCTGCTCTCCTCTCCGTTTGCCGTATCTGCCCGCGCTCCCCACCAAGCCCAGAGCTAAGGCAGCATCCAGGCAGAAACGTTAAGGGTAATTAGCAAGAAATAATTGGTAATAAATCCAAGCATTGCATGTGGGTGGATCTGCAGAGCCAGGGGAGCAGCCCGGGCTCGCCTGGCAGCTGCCGGAGCAGGAGGCGAGGGACAGAGGACCAGAGCCACTTCGGATGGGACACCCTCCACTAGAAAGCACCAGGCTGGTTTCTCAGGTCCAAAATAACATTTTTTCCGAGCAGAAAGAAAGGGAGAGCGGGATGGTGCCTCCCAACCCCGGGATACTGGGAAATCCAGACTCATATCTCTGCCTGGAAATCTGAAAAGGCATCAGCAGCCTGGCCTGCCCTGGGGGCAGGAGCTCTCTCTCGCCTTAACTTTCCATGCAGTTTACTGAAAGCCCTTGGGTTTGTGTCCCCCCCCCACCAAAATGGAACAAAGAACAATACTGAAACCTCAGGAATTTTTTTTTTTTCCCAGCGCAGAAATCCCACTCTCCAGCCAGCGCTGGGCTCTGCGAGGCCTCGCTGCTGAAAAGTTTCTGTCCAGCTTGGCTCCACCAGCAGAAACCATGGGGACTGGGAGCAGCTGCTGGGGTTTGAACCATCCAGGGCGTGACTTTCCGACGCACCGGCCCCAAGCACCCCGATTTCCAGCATCCCCCCAAAATCAGACCCTCACGCCAAGCGCTCGCTGAAGGCAAGGGCAGCAAGGTGCTCCAAGGCAAGGCAGTGCAGGGGAGCAGGCGCCTGCCTGCTTTCGGCTTTTTTTTGGTTTTTTTTGGCCCCCCCAAAATAATCTGACACCCGCAATGCAGCCACTCCCGGTTCCCAAAGCCACAGGTGCCCCGAGCATCCCCCGAGGGGACCCCGGGGCAGGGCGCGGAGCCGCCTCCCGCCCGGGGGGAAGAGCAGCGGGGGGGGGGGGACAGGGACAGGGACGGGGACAGGGACGGGGAGAGGGACGAGCCGCCCCCCCCCCCCCCCCCCCCCCGGCCGGGGCTCGCCTTACCTGCCCGGGGCCGGGGCCGGTGCCGATGCCGGGGGCCGGTGCCGCCGCTGCGCTTCGCCTCCCGCAAGCACCGCCCCGACGGGGCGGGCAGCGGCCGCCGCGCCTGCGCTGGGACCCCGGCGGGGACAGGGAACCGGTACCGGGAACCGGGGACCGGCACTGGGACCGGGGACTGGGAACCGGCACCGGGAACCGGCACTGGGACCGGGAGCCGGCACTGGGACCGGGGAATGGGAACCGGGAACCGGCACTGGGACCGGGGAACGGGAACCGGGAACCGGCACTGGGACCGGGGAACGGGAACCGGCACCGGGAACCGGGAACTGGCACTGGGACCGGGGACTGGGAACCGGCACCGGTCCCGGGAACCGGCACTGGGACCGGGGACTGGGAACCGGCACCGGGAACCGGGGACCGGCACTGGGACCGGGGAACGGGAACCGGCACCGGGGACCGGGAACCGGCACTGGGACCGGGGAACGGGAACCGGCACCAGGAACCGGGAACCGGCACTGGGACTGGGGACTGGGAACCGGCACCGGGAACCGGGAACCGGCACTGGGACTGGGAACCGGCACCGGGAACGGGGAACGGGAACCGGCACCGGGAACCGGGAACCAGCACTGGGACTGGAAACTGGCACCGGGAACGGGGAACGGGAACCAGCACCGGGAATCGGCACCGGGAACCGGCACCGGCACTGGCACCGGGAACAGGACCGGGAACCGGCGCCAGGACCGGGAATGTGACTGGGAACTGGCACTGGCACCGGGAACCGGCACTGGGAACTGGGCTTCCCCACTGCTGGGAACAGGGGTGGGCACTGGGAACCGGGAACTGGCACCAGGACCGGGAACGTGTCTGGGAACTGGTGCCGGGAATGGGAACTGGGCTTCCCCACTGCTGGGAACCGGGGTGGGCGCTGGGAACTGGGGACCGGCACCGCCTGGCAGCGGGAAACGGGAGCGGTGCCAGCTGGTGCTGGTCCAAGGTCCTTTGACTGGGACTGGGGGACCAGTCTGGGTAAACTGGGACAGCCCCCGCTAGGAATGGGGATTTGGGACCAGCATTGCCCAGGGTACCAGGAGCTGGGATCATCTGGGAAATGGGCCCATCAATGGGAAGGGGGGCTGGCAGCACCCAGATGGGGAACTGGGATGGGGAACTGGGGCTGCCCAGGCACCAGCACCACCAGCTGGGTCCAGGCAACAGCCACTGGGACCTCCCAGGCACCAGCACTTGGACCAGCATTGCCCTGGCACTGGATACTGGGACAAAGTCCCACTGGCTCTGCCTGGGACCCGGCACGAGTGCTGGGAACTGGGTGAACTGGAGCACCAGCACCAGCACCAGCTGGGCACAGCACACCAGGGCCACCCAGGCACCAGGTAGCTGGGGTGTGTTAGGGCATCACCATAGAGGGTGTGGGGGAGAGTCATCAGGGGTGGCAGGATTTGGGTGTGGAGGGGACATCCCCCAGTCGGGAATGATGTGGGGCAGGATCACTGGGGTTGAAGGAGACATGTTTTCCAGCCCAAGACCAAAGTTATTCCCTTTTTCTGTTTTGCAGGAGGGAAACTGAGGCACTGGGGAGGGGTGCTGGTCGAGAGGGGGCTGAATATGAGCCAGCAGGGTGCCCAGGTGGCCAAGAGGGCCAGCGGCATCCTGGCTTATATCAGGAGTGGTGTGGCCAGCAGGAGCAGGGCAGGGACCGTGCCCCTGTGCTGGGCACTGGGGGGGCCGCCCCTCGACTGCTGGGGTCAGGGTTGGGCCCCTCCCTCCCCGAAGGACCTGGAGGGGCTGGAGCGTGTCCAGAGAAGGGCAGCGGAGCTGGGGAGGGGTCTGGAGCCCCAGGCTGCTGGGGAGCGGCTGGGGGGAGCTGGGGGGGGTTCAGCCTGGAGCAGAGGAGGCTGAGGGGAGCCCTCATCGCTCCCTACAACTGCCTGAGAGGAGGGGGGAGCCGGGGGGGTCGGGCTCTGCTCCCAGGGAAGGGGCGATGGGACGAGGGGCAACGGCCTCAAGTTGTGCCAGGGCAGGGTGAGGTTGGGCCTGGGGAACAATTCCTTCCCCAAAGGGCTGTCAGGGGCTGGAAGGGGCTGCCCAGGGAAGGGGTCGAGTCCCCACCCCTGGGGGGATTTAACAGCCGGGCAGAGGCAGTGCTGAGGGCCAGGGTTTGGGGGTGGGATGGCAGGGGTAGGGGAACGGTTGGGCTTGATGATCTTAGAGGGCTCTTCCAACCTAAACAATTCTGATTCTATGAGTTCTAAGGCGGGGTGGGTGCTTGCCCCCCCTGCACGCCCTTGGGGGTGGACATGCAATGGGTGTCATGGGGCTGGTGATGGGGGTGAGGTGGCCAGTCTGGCTGTGCCCCCCCTGCCAGTAGAAAATGTACATTCCCAGCCCATAAATATACATCCAAGAGGGGAAAAATAAAACATGAGCCACCCAAACATGCATCCCCCATGGCAGGAAGGAGCCGGTGGGGTTTTACAGACCCCCCCGTCACGGGCGGCTCTGGTCGGATGCTCTGCCTCGACACACAAGCTTTATAGGCAGTATTCAGGGTTTATTGTAAATTAGGCCAGAAAGAAATGGGAAGGGAAGAAGAATTAAAGAAAAGGATTGTAAATGACAGGAATAAACTTTTCACATTCAAAATTACGGGTGATCAGGCTCTTTCAGAGAAGAAAAACCCCAGGGATAAGGGTTAGCTGCTGCCTGCCAGCAACGGAGCGAACGCTTAAGGACATCTGCTTGCCACTTTTGCAGTAATGCAGTGAAATTTCGGTGATAAAATTAGAAAGGAGGCCGTGCCTGGAGCGGCGTTGGCCTTGGCACGAGCTCCTGCTCCCACCGAGGTGTCACCTGCAGCTGAACGTGGTCACCACGAGCGGCGTGGGTGATTCTGCCTCCTCTAGGGCCAGCCGGTTCCTCGAGTGTTTTATTATCTGAAACCCTTCTGGGCTTTTCATGTGAAGGTTCTTGGCATTTTCCTGTGAATTTGACGATAATTTCATCACTGATTAAATTCGCGCAATAGATGCGTTGCAATTATTTTCATTCATTTATTAGTTAAAGGCATAGGAAAGCCAAAAATCTGTAGTTCTGCGAATGCTTTCTTTGGCAGCAAAAGCCATTTTCTAATGTTTTCCTTCTCCTTGCTTCTTTTCCCCTCTTCCCCATGGATCTCGGGGCTGCTGTGATTGAGTTGGGCTCCAACCCAGGTTGGTGCGAGGGTCCTGTTTCACGCACCCCTTTTCTCTCCCTTCATCAAAAATCAACGAGGAAAATAACCCTAAACCCCACAGGGACACCCTAATATGGGGTCCTAAATATGGGTTCCTAAAACCCTTTAAAAAGGGTTTTAGGAACCCGTATTTAGGACCCCATATCAGGTCCAGAGCCTGGCCACGTCCAGCGCTGGACCATCAACCCCACCACAGTGGGAAACTCCAGCAGTGAAAGGCAAAGCCAAAAAAAAAAAAAAAGAAATACAAACCTTCAGTCTCTGAAGATTTGTAAGGGGGAAGAGTAGACCCTAAACAGGTCTCCAAGCCCAAAATCATGGGTAATGGCCCTAAAACCAGCTCCCAGGCAGGTTTGGGTAAGGATGGATGCTGCTGCTGGAGGGCAGGGAGAGGGTTTTGATTTGTCGTGTGCTGAAACGGGGAGATGCTCCATCAGTGTTAATTAATTCATATCATCATCCATCATTTTTCTCCCACCAGTACAGACACCTCCTGCCCAGTTAGCCCTTGAGGGCGTGCTTTAACATTAATGGAGGGAAATGGGTGAATTCCCGTTTCACCTATTCGACCCCAAAGCTGCTAAGGGGGGAGCATCTCGCTGCTGGGGATGTGGGGGACCGGGGGGCACAGGGGGGAATTTGTCATCCACGGGGGGGGGGACGGGTGATGCTGTGCAGCGCCGGACAAAGGGATGAAAAAGTCAGAGGAAGGAAAAATGAAAACCAAGAGAAAATGGGCTCGCCCTTGAGACGAATCAGCAGTGGGAGCCCGGCTTTTATTTTATGAACTGGATGGAAACCATCAGGGGAAAGCTCCTCCGCTGAATGAAGGCAGCGAGCGGGTCCCCAGCCGCTCCCATCTCCCCATGGGGGGGAAGGAAGAAATAGAATCATAGAATCATAGAATCATCTCGGTTGGAAAAGACCTTTAAGATCATCGAGTCCAACCTTTAACCTAACCCTGCCATCCCACCACTAAACCCTGGCCCTAAGCACCTCATCCATCCTTCTTTTAAATCCCTCCAGGGATGAGGACTCTACCACCTCCCTGGGCAGCCCATTCCAGAGCCTGACAACCCTCTCGGTGAAGAAGTTTTTCCTAATGTCTAGCAAACACTTTAAAACCGGGCCCCCACAAATAAGTAGGAATAAGGGAAAAGGCAAAGCGGAGGAGGAAAACTGTGGCCGGGAATTCCTCCAACAAATGGGGTTTCATCATTCCTTCTGGGATTTCAAAGCTGATGACTTAGTGAGGTTTTTCCTCCCTCCCAGGGATAATGTGTTGGTCTTGCTCATGCAGGGGACCCCCAAGGTGAGGTTTGGTCCTGGGGTGGTTCAAGGTGAGGGTCTGCCTGCTCGAAGCGGTGGGAGAGCTGCCCTCCCCTGCCACCCCAGCTCCTACGAGCACATTTTGGGGGAGAAAAGTGAGAAAATGACTGCAGGTGGGCGGCTGGTGCCGTGGAGAGGCAGGGAGCAGCCTCTGACCGCCCCGGCCCCAGCGCAGGAGCCGCCCGGTGAGAGCGGTCCGAGCGCTGCTGATCCCACCAGGTTGCAGATTTTGGCTACGCTTTGAAGATTCCAAGAAACGAGCCGACCACGATGCCACCCGTGGTCCATCTGCACTTGTGTTAAACAGGATTTCTTCCGAATTTTACAAAAGCGTTTGCCCCAGTTGCAGCCTCTGGAATACCAGTAATGTATTCTCTCCTCTCCCTCTCCACATGATTGCAGCATAATCTCCCACTCACTTGATTTATTTAAGCAGGCCTTCAGATGCTCCAGTAATGGGAGTCATTTAGGTCCCTCTGCAGATATGTATTTATTTATTGCTGTTCATTTAAACTGCAGAGCCAGTTGGCAGGAGAGAAGACAAGACTGGGGTCACAAGGATGTTAAATTATTCGCTGTCAAAAATAGCTGGTTGAGAAAGTTAAATTAAGCAAGGTCATTCAAGGTCATAGTCAATCACGGGTGGGAGGAGAAGGGTGTTAATTAGCTGTTTTATTTATGGGGGTCATCGTGACCAAAGGACCAGCAGTTGGTAACCAAAAGGGAAACTATAGCAACTCCTCTTGAGTTTTGGCAGAAGCAGCTCTTGGATGAGAAGCCAAATTGATGTCCTTGACCACAATGGAGAAGTTGAGGCTACTGAAAGGCAGTGTTGTGATGCTCAGGGAGACCCTGTGGGGCCCCATGAGGCGTGGGCCAGGGAGTTCCCCCTTGCAAAGTCCATCTTGTGGCTGAACCGGGTGATGGTCCTTCCACAAAGACGCTTGGGCAGTGGCTGGGGAGGGGCTTAGCAGGGGTGGAGATCTCAGAAGGCACCTGAGATACTTTGGTTGCTCACGCACACAGGTCCTTGCCTGAGATTTTGCCACCTCTCTTGGCAGATGGTCCAGTAGCTGGATACCCTTTCTGTTAATATGCGTGTTTCATTTCTCATTTGAATCATAGAATGTTTTGGTTTGGAAGGGACCCCTAGAGGTCATCTAGTCCAACCCCTTTCCCATTTGAACTTCACCAGCATCTTCTCACAGCTATTAGACCTTGCAATATCCTTCTTCTCTTAGTTTAAATGCTCTCTAAGATCAGGCATCTCCTCCCTTTCCGTTCACTTCCACGATGCGCTACCACGGACCAGCTAAGGTAGGAAAATCAGATCCTAAACTGGGCAGGTATGACCTGGAGTCACTGGGAGCCAACAAATCCATGCTTTGTAGCTTACTGCATGACCTCCTGTCGGAGAGCAGCATGATCACAGCAGCCAGGTCTTCAACGATAGCAGTACCTGGCCAGAAGAGACCTTACCATCCAAAGGTCTGTATCATAGCCTTTCATCCAGCTCTGGAGCCCTCAGCACAAGGAGGACATGGACCTGTTGGAGCAGGGCCAGAGGAGGGCTACTAAGATGATCCGAGGGCTGGAGCCCCTCTGCTATGGGGCCAGGCTGGGAGAGTTGGGGGTGTTCAGCCTGGAGAAGAGGAGGCTGCGGGCAGAGCTGAGTGCGGCCGGTCAGGGCTTAAAGGGGGCCATAGGAAAGATGGGGACAATCTTTTTAGTAGGGCCAGCTGTGACAGGACAAGGGGTAATGGTTTTAAACTAAACCAGGGTAGGTTTAGGCTGGATATAAGGAAGAAATTCTTTACAGTGAGGGTGGTGAAACCCTGGCAGGGGTTGCCCAGAGAGGTGGTGGAGGCCCCATCCCTGGGAACATTCCAGGCCAGGTTGGATGGGGCTCTGAGCAACCTGATCTGGTTCAAGGTGTCCCTGCTCCTGCAGGGGGGTTGAGCTGGGTGACCTCTAGGGGTCCCTTCCAACCCAAACCATTCTATGATTCTATGATCATCAAAAGGCCCATTTTCCCCCTGTTTCTTCATAAAAGGAGAGGTGGAAATCATAAGCCTGGGTGAAACCCACCTTCTGCCTCGCTGCCCTGGCAAACGCATCAGCCCCAGTCTGGGATGCACCCGTGCCATGATCCACCCAGCGGGCGGCTGGCAAGCAGCTCGTGCTAATTGATAACTCTGCTGGGAAATCCATACCATTAAATTCTCCACTTAATTGTCTGTATCAGCACTTACTTCAGCGCGGTCACAAATCAGGCAGCTTTTTAACGGGCTGGCTGCTATTAAGGCAAGACAAAAGCCAGCCAGAGAGAAGCTTGCTTGAAGAGGAACGGAAACGTGACATCAGGGTTTGCACGGGAGGAGGGAGCTGATGTCGCAGCTGAGATGAGAGCGAGAGCTGTGGTCCAGAGGGATGCTGAGAGATTGGCCTTCCCCTGAAAAGCCAGCAAGGGAAATCAGCAGAGGAAAGGTTATCCATGATTATGTCTACAGAAGGTAACTCGGGCATCACCAAATCAAGCTCTGGCAGCACGGGGCTGCTTGAGCATTTGCTCTTCTCCTCCATCCCGAATCCTCCTTGGATCCTTCTCCTTGGGGGTGACCCAAGTGTGGGAAATGGGGCTCAGGTCCTCAGTCTCTTGGCCGTCTGAGCTGCAGTGCATAATTAGAGGCGAGCTGATCTTACTCCAACAGCTTCCCCACCCCGCATCGATCTGCTCCTCTACACAAGTACTCACCTCCTTATGAATAGGCGGCTTCAGCAGAAAATGCCCAAGTGCTGAAAAAAAAGGTGGTGTTGCAAAGCCTGGCTTAGGGATGTGCTGCAATATTAAACTCAAACGTGCCAGCCCTGCCCTGAAGCGCTTAGATTCATAGAATCATAGTATCACTTTGGTTGGAAAAGACCTTTAAGATCATCGAGTCCAACCTTTAACCTAACCCTGCCATCCCACCACTAAACCCTGTCCCTAACACCTCATCCATCCTTCTTTTAAATCCCTCCAGGGGTGGGGACTCAACTACCTCCCTGGGCAGCCCATTCCAGAGCCTGATAGCCCTTTTGGTGAAGAAGTTTTTCCTAATGTCCAACCTAAACCTGCCCTGGTGCGACTTCAGACCATTCCCCCTCATCCTATCGCCCGTTCCCTGGGAGAAGAGCCCGACCCCCACCTCACTACAGCCTCCTCAGGCAGTTGTAGAGGGCGATGAGGGCTCCCCTCAGCCTCCTCTGCTCCAGACTAAACAACCCCAGTTCCCTCAGCCGTTCCTCGTATGACTTGTGTTCCAGACCCCTCCCCAGCTTTGTGGCTCTCCTCTGGACATGCTCCAGCAATGCAACATCTTTCTTGGAGTGAGGGGCCCAACCCTGACCCCAGCAGTCAAGGGGCGGCCTCACCAGTACCAAGTACAGGGGCACGGTCACTGCCCTGCTCCTGCTGGCCACACCACTCCTGATACAAGCCAGGATGGTGTTGGCCCTCTTGGCCACCTGGGCACCCTGCTGGCTCATATTCAGCTGCCTGTTGACCAACACCCCCAGGTCCTTTTCCGCCGGGCAGCTTTCCAGCCCCTCTGCCCCACGCCTGGAGCGCTGCGTGGGGTTGTTGTGAGCAAAGTGCTGAACACCCCCAGTTCCCTCAGCCGCTCCCCATCAGCCTTGTGCTCCAGACCCCTCACCAGCTTTGTGGCTCTCCTCTGGACGTGTTCCAGCAACACAACGTCTTTCTTGTAGTGAGGGGCCCAAAACTGAACACAGTATTCAAGGTGCGGCCTCACCAGCACCGAGTACAGGGGGACGATCACTTCCCTACTCCTGCTGGTCACACCATTCCTGATACAAACCAGGATGCCATTGGCCCTCTTGGCCACCTGGGCACACTGCTGGCTCATATTCAGTCGGCTTTCGACCAGCTTCAGGGTGATCTGCACTTAAGGAGATGAGGTTGGGGCGAGCATCCTGGCTAAACCCCAGCTGGGTTTGCAGCCGGGCGGCTGAAGAGCTGAGCTGCTGTGCAGAATGGGGAGATACCACCTAAAAGGCGGCTTGGAGGATGCAGGTGTGAGCATTTCCCACCTTCTCAATCCACCGTAATTCTTTCTGGGCTCCAGGAGCTGACTGTGAGATGGCCCTTCTATGCCTGAGCTTTCAAAGAGCCTGAACCCATCTTCCAAAAAAGAGCAATTCACATTTTCAAGGCTTCCAGGCAGAAGCTGGTGGACCTAGGAATAGCAGGGAGCTTCATAGCAGCCAGTGGTATGCCTCCATCTTAACCTGCCATCCATGCTTTTGCTGGACTAATATAGAAAAGAAGGAAATAACGACTCCCAGCGCCACGTCCCTTACGTTCCTCCTCAACCGAAAAGAAGAAAATCTTTCCTGAAACCCTGACAGGATGCCAGGACCAGGTGGGGGTGGGTCAGTAACCACCTATGGGTGCTGCTGTCTGCCAAAGCCCCAAGATGGCAGCAGGTAAAAGCGGTGGCCGAGAGCTCCCACCTTGCCAGGGTTTCTCATGGCACAAGCAGTGCTGGAACACTTGGAAGTCAATACCATCTCCAGGCCACAAACCCTCCAGGACTTTGGTCATCGTTCAGCCGTGACCACCCAGCTGGAGAGGACCAGGGCTCAGCTGCTTTGGCAGGGATGCTCCTCTGCTTGGGAGCAGACAGCATTATAGAAGTTCAGTCAATGACCTTGATTTTTCCATGGGGTTTTCCACAGTGAGAAGCAAGGCGGTTTGGAAAACAAGCAGGTTGCCAGCAATCCCACGTTCCCTGGAGCAGAGAAGAAGAAAAGGAGCAAATGGCATGACCGTCCTCTCAGCTGCAATTTATTTATGACAGGTCAGAAGGCGCCCTAACAAATGCTGACTCCAAACTATCCTGCCAAGAGCTTTTTAGGCAATTTTCCTGCTGATTCTCTTCTTCACCCCAGAGACAAAAAAATTACAGGGCTTTTTTTTCCCTTCTGTCACCATCTCAGCCCCCAGCAGACAGACATCTGAAGGTCCCGTTCCCAGCAGCTCCCAAGAGCACACAGAGAGCCGGGCAAGGCAGAGCTGCCCATTGAGGCTCTTCCACGCAACTCTTCTTGCAGATCAGCAGCTTGTTGAGATATCAGGGCAACTTCTGACCTTGGCTTCACAAGCCTAAATCAACGCTGGGATTGGTGGAATGTTTTTTGGATTTACACTGGTGTACCTGAGCCCGAGGTTTGCTTGCTAACAGCTCCCCTCTGCTTCCAGCCATGCTCGCTATGCAAACCGGTGGCTTGTTTCTGCCATCAGAAGGGCTGACAGAAAGGCAGGATTTGCTCTTCCTAAGCAAGCCTTAAAAAATTTTGCTGTGTATTGAGTTTCTCTTTGTTTCCCCATCACTTAACAACATGGCCCATTAAAAATGTGTAGATACATCAAAGCACCGCCTGGTTCCTGCGTCAGAAGAGACTTTCTCCTTCCAGAGGTTGACCCTCAGGCGTCACTTTTTGACTGCCCTCCTTGGCTTTTGGAGTGGCCAGCTCTGGGGAGGAGGAGCAGGCAAACATTGGACCTCATGGGAACACCCTTGACCAAGTCCTTGCTACCATGTATGTAAGAGCAAAGCTCCCAGAAGAAGACAAGGCCAAAGATGACTCGGATCATTCCCTAAAAGACAACACAGTAAGGGGAGTAGCCAGTGGATCTGAAAGGGCAAATTTCCCCCGGGATTTACTCATTTTGTGCAATATATTTCTGACTCAGCTACCTCCAACACCCACCAGGACCTGTGGGTTGGCCACTCACATCCATTCCATTCCAAAGACAGAGGTTTCAGAGGGGCTGAGGATAATTTGCCATGGTGGCCACGTGTCCCAACAGTCCCTTCACCCTCCTGCACCAGGAACCATGCACCCATGTTTCCATCACTTTCACCCCTTGAGAACTTGTCATCTGGGAATTTCCCCACCATTTCCAAGGTAGATATTTTCACTTTACAACCTACTCTCCTTCAGCAAGGAACACCTATGATTCTATAATCTCTAGGACATGCCCTGGAGGCTCCTAGGCCATTTCCCTCTATGTAACGCTTATCAGCCTAACCTTGGCCCCAACATCAGCGTGCAGCAACTCCAGCACTTGTGCTGCTCCTGCACTTGGTGAGGAAGCCAACCCCAACCTCTGCTCTGTCTCCTATTACAGAGCTTGGGGAAGTTGCTTGAGTATTAATTAGAGAGGTCACCTCTACATCTCAGCTTCATCCGGGCTTAGCTTCAAACACTAGGCAAGGATAAAACCATTAGCGCAATCAAGATTTATTTGCTGCAGCATAGACTGGCTGGGAAGGTGGAGCCGAGGGTGTGGGAGAACACAACAGTGAAGTTATTACACAGAATCACAGAATGGCAAGGGTTGGAAGGGACCTCCAGAGATCACCCAGTGCCACCCCCCTGATCAAGCAGGCTCACCCAGAGCAGGGGGCACAGGACAGCGTCCAGGCGGGGGTTGAAGATCTCCAGAGAAGGAGACTCCACAGCCCCCCTGGGCAGCCTGGGCCAGGGCTCAGGCACCCTCAAAGTCAAGAAGTTCTTCCTCACGTTCAACTGGAACCTCTTGTGCTTCAGTTTGTGCCCATTGCCCCTTGTCCTAGCGCTGGGCACCACTGAGAAGAGTCTGGCTTTGTCCTCATGACATCCACCCTTGAGATATTTGTACGTGTTGATGAGGTCCCCTCTCAGTCTTCTCTCTTCATGTACACCCCAGCAGCAAGGCACGGCTCAGCATCCTCGTCTAACCCCTGCACCATAATTCAGCTGCTGTCTTTGGGGGTCCACAAGAGCCTGGGCTCGGGTACAGCCCCTCGCTGCAGGCTCGGAAATCCTCCTCTTTCCTTGCAGTGTCTGGCGATTGGCTTCTGCCCCCACCTCCTCTGCGAGTTTTGTATTTTAGGGGAAAATACTGTCCTGTAGCCAAAATGAGTGAGTCGGAGAAGGAGATGTTCCCAAATGTACTTTTTTTTTCGAAGGGATCTTTGACACCAGTAGTTTTTCATGGCTGCCAGTTTCCGAAACGGACTCAACCATCATTTTAAAAGCTCTGGATACACCTTTTTATCATATACTGGGAAAAGTAGCAATTATCCAGCCCTGCTGATGAGACCGCTGATTACCATCGGCGTTGTGCACACACCAGTAATACAGATGATGATGATGATACCAAGGGCATCTCATGTGCCTTCATTCCCCTCTTTTTCAAGTTTTAGAGCACAGGGATGTCTCAATCAGAAATCTTGAGGAGAACGTGACCCTAATTTTAAATGGTCCGTGGAGGCGGTGCAGGCTCAGGCATTGCATACATGGTGTCGAAGCCCCCTAAATCCTCAGGGGGTTCCTGGGAAGGGTTCTCCACCAACCCTCAAACTGCGGTGTGCCCAAGGCCCACCTGAGCTTCAGCAAACCCTGCTGACTTAGCTATGGGTTTTTTTTTCTTAAAACCTCATTTCCTTAGCCCTCCAGATAGCCTTCCCCCCTCTTTTGCACCAAACAACTGCATGAGTCGAGTAAATGAGTAACGACAGAGTTTCTGAGCAGACCCGTGGTGCTGCCAAGAAGCTGTTGCCTCATTAAATCTGTGTCACATCTACTTTCACTCACACATGGAGGCACCTCTTGGCTGCTGGGCAGCGTACAGGAGTCGAGAATTTGGGCTTTTTTTGCGTTTCAGATTCTCGGTGTTTTTTTTTTAAAGGAGTCGGCGTTGTGCTGTCCGTGGGAAGAGCAACGGAGAAGGATCCAGGAACCCTCTGATCCTGCAAAAAAGCAAATGTTGATTTGTCTTCTGGAGCAAAATACATCCAGCTCACGGTTAGCATTTTCTGTTTTGCAATGAGGAAGGAAGAGCAGTTACTCCAATTCTCTCCTGGCTCCTCAACCCTACCGCCTCGCGCTGTAATTACTCCTCATCTCATTAACGAAGGCGCTGCCAGACCGGGCTGGGATTTGGAGAGGAGATCTAGGGAAAAGGCAGGTGTTGCGAGAAGTGGCAGGGCTGATTCACAGCTTGGCTATCTTCCCTCTGAATCAGCAGGAAAATAATTTGTATCCCAGGCTAGCAATAGGAGACAGCAGCCAACTCGATAATTATACAGCCCTCCTTCCCATCTGAGGTCCTCCTTGTTTTTTTTCGTAACTCAAGTAATCTCACTTACTTGCCAGTTGCGAAGAAAAGGGCTGCGTTAATTAGCAAACGAGGGCATCGTGCAAAGTGGTCGGCCAGGGAAAGCGAAGACAAAATGATGAGCTTTGCCTTAAATTCGCAGCGGAGCCTCCTGTTTCATCACAAGTCTTACGAGGAGCGGCTGGGGGAGCTGGGGGGGTTCAGCCTGGAGAAGAGGAGGCTGAGGTGGGGGTCGGGCTCTTCTCCCTGGTAAGGGGCGATAGGACGAGGGGAAACGGTCTGAAGTTGTGCCAGGGCAGGTTTAGGTTGGACATTAGGAAAAACTTCTTCACCGAGAGGGTTGTCAGGCTCTGGAATGGGCTGCCCAGGGAGGTGGTAGAGTCCTCATCCCTGGAGGGATTTAAAAGAAGGATGGATGAGGTGCTTAGGGCCAGGGTTTAGTGGTGGGATGGCAGGGTTAGGTTAAAGGTTGGACTCGATGATCTTAAAGGGCTTTTCCAACCGAGGTGATTCTATGATTCATCAGGCAAGCCAAGGGAAAAAAATAAAGAAGTGGGGCCTTTAATGCCAGTGCAGTAGGGTTTTACTCTTCCCATTGATACAGACCATACCTTCACAGCTCATATAGATTTATGTTTCTTTCTGGGACCAAGGTACGAGACTTACAACTGCTGTCACACCTTAATGAATAACACTGGAGACGACTCCTGCTCTCCCTAATTTGCTGGCTTCTGAATTCAAGCTGCAGAAGCCATCTCTGATATTATCAGACTGTATATATATATATATATATTTAATTAAAATATATCTCAGTTGTCAGCATTTCTCCCATTGTTCTCTTCCTCCCTGATCCAAGATCTCCATGCAGAAATAGCCAAGCTGGGCATGGATTCAGGCGGGAAAACACCAGGGTTTCATTTGAAATTGGAGGCTGTAAAGGGATGTTCTCCTCCACCTTCAGCCTGCTGTAGAGGGATGTTCTCCTCCACCTCCAGCCTGCCCACCTGAGGATGTTTCTACGCCTGATACTCATCACCACCCTTGGTGGAGGCGATTGCCTCCCCCACTCTGTCTAGCACTGTTAAATCTATTTAAGGCAAGAATGACCAGGTTTTTATGTTGATTTGGGGTTCTGTCTTTAAAAAGATATGTCCTGAGTGGTGTCTAAACATTGCTTTCCCCTAAAGCCTGATCCATGCCAAGATCTCCTCTTGGGTTTGGGCTGGGGTTGTTGCTGTGATGGTTGTACAGACCTGACGTGGAGCTGCTGCTGTGCCCCGTGACGGAGGGGTCTGCTGGGATGTAACATGGATTGTGGTATGGGAAAAGGGGCTTTTACACCACCCCAGACACCACCACCACGTGATGTGAGTGAATGGACAAACCCACTGCGTATCAGATGTCCTGGGCATTGCTGAAGAGCCACGACTGCTCTGGAGGGGCGTACGGGAGCCCATCGGCTGCAAAGCAAATGGAGAGCAAAGCGTCAAATTCAGGGGGACGTGGCCCAGAGATCTTCAGCAGAAACAACTCCAAGCAAGAAAACACGGCCGGAGTTTGTTTGCTTTTCAGATAACCTGTATGGAAATATCCCTCCTCGAACAGCTCCGCTTTGATGCTGCTGCTTGCAGGTTTGTTGCTGATTTTCATCTTGGAAGGCACGCTTAATCTTGCTTTCATTCCAGCCAAGGTGGGATGTTATAAAACAAGAAGATTAAGGAAAAAACAAAGACATAAAAGAGAAAAAAAAACCAAAAAACAAACCCCTGGAGGACTCCAAATGAACAAAATCCTGTTAAGCAATGATTTCACAAGTGCCTGGACAGGTTTGCCTGGGTGCAGAGTGGATTTGGCCATCCTGTTCATCGCTTCTCTTACCTGAGGAAAGGAAGTTGGGCTTGTCCCCAGGCTTCCACAATACGGCGATATTTTAACAAATGTACTCCGTTCCGCTGTTGGGCAGCGAGTCAAGATGCCAGCTAGGAGGAAAAAGCAGTGCTGAGGCCAGGCAGCCACATAAATCACTGCAGCTCTGCTGCTCAGCCGGCCTATAAATATTAGGGGTTGGACATCGGTTTCTGTCAGCGGAGCAATTCAATTAATTCAATTTCATGAATTAGCATTCACCTACCTGCTCTCAGGGATGAGAAGCCACTGAGTCAGAGCCCTTGCTGTCCCAGGGCATCGCTGGGTGCTGTGCTGGGGGCGCACGGCCCGCAGGAGCTGCACGCATCAAGCTCTGTCTGGTCCCCGGGCTGGCTCCACCTGCATGTCAGTGCCATTAATTACTGCTAATTTCATTAAGCCGGCATGTGCCTCTTGCATGCAAATTGCAAAGTCAGTCTCAGAGAAGGAGATCAGCAAGGTTGGACATTTTTCGGTGGCTATTTGGGTTGCTGTAGCAGCTGGTCGAGGGAGGTTCTCCTCCCCCTCTGCTCTGCCCTGGTGAGACCCCACCTGGAGCACTGGGTCCAGTTCTGGGCTCCCCAGTACAAGAAAGATGAGGAACTCCTAGAAAGAGTCCAGAGGAGGGCAACAAGGATGATGGGGGGACTGGAGCATCTCCCCTACGAGGAAAGGCTGAGGGAGCTGGGCTTGTTCAGCCTGGAGAAGAGAAGGCTGAGAGGGGATCTCATCAACACATACAAATATCTCAAGGGTGGGTGTTATGAGGACGGAGCCAGACTCTTCTCAGTGGTGCCCAGCGCCAGGACAAGGGGCAATGGGCACAAAAAGAGGTTTCAGCTGAATATGAGGAAAAACTTCTTTACTCTGAGGGTGATGGAGCACTGGAACAGGCTGCCCAGGGGGGCTGTGGAGTCTCCTTCTCTGGAGATATTCAAAGCCCACCTGGATGAAGTCCTGTGTAACATGCTCTAGGAGAACCTGCTTGAGCAGGGGGGTTGGACTGGGTGATCTCCCGAGGTCCCTTCCAACCCTTGCCATTCTGTGATTCTGTGGAAAGTGTCATGCACTGAGACCCTTGGGTGTCACGCGGGAGGAAGGTGAGATACCCAGCTTGGGGGTATCTCAGCCTGGTGAGGAATTCAGGAGCCAGGATGCTGAATTAACCATCTTGATTGCAAAATAGGTGTAAAGTAAGTCCGTGCAGTTTCTGCTTGTAGGTTGGGGTGTTTTAACCATCATGTGTGGTGCTCCATGCAGTATTAGTTCTGTGTTGGCAAACACAGGGTCCCTCACATGCACAAGGTGAACGAGGACATCCCAGCTCTGCTCCTGCTCAGGGTGTGGGCTGGGGGAAACCTCCTTGAGCTGCAGGGGTCACCACACTATCCCCTCTCAGGCAACTGGGTCTGAAGCCAGACATTTGTCCTTGTCCGGCCTCTTTGATCCCCCTCCCATGCCAGCACAACTGTGGGGTTATCTGTCTGTCCTGTCCCCATGGGACCCAGCTGAGGAGCCCTGTTGAACCCCAATCTTGTGTTGGATCTGTCTTGGCTGGTGGAGAAGAGGCTGTTTGGGGAGGCAGAGACAGGGTGGATGGCTCTGAATATTTACAAGTATCTTAAGGGTGGATGTCATGAGGACAGAGCCAGACTCTTCTCAGTGGTGCCCAGCGCCAGGACAAGGGGCAACGGGCACAAACTGAAGCAGAAGAGGTTCCAGTTGAATGGGAGGAAGAACTTCTTGACTGTGAGGGTGCCCAAGCCCTGGCCCAGGCTGCCCAGGGGGGTTGTGGAGTCTCCTTCTCTGGAGATCTTCAACCCCCGCCTGGATGCTGTCCTGTGCCCCCTGCTCTGGGTGAGCCTGCTTGGGCAAGGGGGTTGGACTGGGTGAGCTCCAGAGGGCCCTTCTAACCCTTGCCATTCTGGGATTCTGTGTGATTCTGTGAAGATGTTCTCTGAGAACACAGAGCTCTCCTGGGTAGTGCCAAATCACCAATCTCACCTCTGACCAAGTTCAAGTTTTGTTTTCCATAAGGCCAGGAGATAACACAACCGTGTTTAACAGAAGCATGTTGAGTGCTTGGTCCCCTCTGGGTAAGAGCCAAGCCAAGATCACTCGGGCTGCTTGAGGTACATTTGCAGCAAAAAGGAGTCACCCACCGACCTGCAGAGGAGGCAGATCCATCACAGCTCCACTAGCGACTTCGTTATCTCCCAGCATCTCCATGCACGCAGCACCAAAGGTCCAGGCTGGATCACCAGCAACTCTGCCCAACTGGCAGCAAGTGTCTTCATCGTGGGTACAGCACCAAGCACAGCCAGGTCTCTGGTTAGAGCCGCTAGGATTAAAGTGTTGCAAATATACAGCTTCAGTTTTAGCCTTTGAACAAACTGCATAAAGGAAAAAACAAGGGGGGGAGCGGGAGGGGGAAAAAGGAATAGGAAATTAATAAAGCTGCAAGTAAATTGAAAGGGAACGGTCAAGCTCAGAATTGAATTTTTTGGTTGGGAGGAGGTCTTTGACAGAACCACAATGTTTTTATCCCCAGGGAAATTTCAAAGTATTGCTCACTTCTAGGCTGGCCGCAAGCTCAGAACGCAACGCTGGATTTCACCCAGCCCCAGCGTTCAGGCAACACTTGTCTGGGGAGTTTGGATGTGACTTTGTGCAGCTCCACCAAGCAAGCACCGAGGGGAGGTGGTGCGGGTTCCCCCAGATGTTTACACCACTGGCTATGAGGTTTCCTGCCCTGTGGTTTGGCCGCTGAATATTTAGTTTAAGGTTGCCCCCGTAGAGATACGGCTGCCACAGACAGGAGCAGGAGAAAGCGGGGTCTCCGAGGAGGACCTGGGAGAGGTGCCAGAAGCAGGGGAAATACCCGACGGTCGCTACCTGCCCCTGGCTGCTGGGTGTGATGAGACTCGCTGGGTAAGTGCCTATGGGTCCACGATTTCTGCCTGGAGAGGTTCTGCTTTGCAGAGATTCTCCTCCTCTCTCCCTGAAAGAAGCCGGAAAAGGATGAGGCAAAGGATGTGCAAACCCCCTGCCCCCCGCTGACGGCACATTCCCCCAGCTCCTGCCTTTTCCTCTCCCACTCACGTCAGGCACCAGAATTCCCTTCCAACTGTCCAGAGAAGGGCAGCAGAGCTGGGGAGGGGTCTGGAGCCCCAGGCTGCTGGGGAGCGGCTGGGGGAGCTGGGGGGTTTCAGCCTGAAGAAGAGGAGGCTGAGGGGAGCCCTCATCGCTCCCTACAACTGCCTGAGAGGAGGGGGGAGCCGGGGGGGGTCGGGCTCTGCTCCCAGGGAAGGGGCGATGGGACGAGGGGCAACGGCCTCAAGTTGTGCCAGGGCAGGGTGAGGTTGGGCATGGGGAACAATTCCTTCCCCAAAGGGCTGTCAGGGGCTGCCCAGGGAAGGGGTCGAGTCCCCAGCCCTGGGGGGATTTAACAGCCGGGCAGAGGCGGTGCTTAGGGCTGAACCCCCCCAGCTCCCCCAGTCGCTCCCCAGCAGCCTGGGGCTCCAGACCCCTCCCCAGCTCCGCTGCCCTTCTCTGGACACGCTCCAGCCCCTCCAGGGCCTTCGGGGAGGGAGGGGCCCAACCCTGACCCCAGCATTCCAGGGGTGGCCCCCCCAGTGCCCAGCACAGGGGCACGGTCCCTGCCCTGCTCCTGCTGGCCACACCACTCCTGATACAAGCCAGGATGCTGCTGGCCCTCTTGGCCACCTGGGCACCCTGCTGGCTCATATTCAGCCCCCTCTCGACCAACACCCCCAGGTCCTTTTCTGCCGGGCAGCTTTCCAGCCCCTCTGCCCCACGCCTGGAGCGTTGTGTGGGGTTGTTGTGACCCCAGGGCAGGACCCGGCCCTTGGCCTTGTTGACCCTCATCCAATTGGCCTGGGCCCATGGATCCAGCCTGGCCAGGTCCCTCTGCAGAGCCTTCGCACCATCCAGCAGATCCACACTGCCACCCAGTTTGGCGTCATCTGCAAACTGACTGAAGGCACACTCAATCTCCTCGTCCAGGTCGTTGATAAAGGTATTAAACAAGACCGGCCCTAGAACTGAGCCCTGTGGGACACCGCTTGTGACCGGCCACCAACTGGATTTAACTCCATTGACTACAACCCTCTGAGCTTGGCCATCCAGCCAGTTTTTTACCCAGCGAAGAGTACATCTGTCTAGGCCAAGAGACACAACCACGCACCTACTGAAGAGCGCCAAGACGAACCGGCCATCCCCGTGCAACACCAAAGCCAAGAGACACCTGAGAAAAGTTGTATTTAAACCAAAACTCTTTAATAATTTGAATTATAAAGACACAAATTAGTGCTTGACTGCAGCATGGATAACAAATGAAATACATTAAATATTTCAACGCTACCGCGCTTTGCAAAACAAGTTATGCTGATACGTGTAAGCCTAATGTTAGTTACCGGCTGGTTTGGTACGAAGAATCAGTTCAGTGTATCAAAATTGGCAATAAACATTGCTCGATGCAGCTGCGTTTTACAGGTCAACTGCTATTTGTCTGTCACAGTGTAGTTATCCGTCTGCAACAATATACCGAGTATCAGGAAAAAAACCAAAAAACCATGATGTTAGAACTAATAGTGTAAACGTTAGAAAGTTTGGTCACGTAACGCGCAGGGTATTTCACGTCCATTGCAGGTGGACAGAACGTTATTTGCTAAGACAGTAAACATCATCAGTGCATTAAGCCGAGCTCAACAGCCAACGTCAAATAGTCAGCATCAGTTTGGAAGATCAAGAGAAAAAAAAAATCAGTTCCTGTTCAGTCTAACGAGTAACTACTGTTCGCATTGCTTGCAACCCTCTCTTCCAAAATCCCGGGAGCGATAGGATACGCAACCAAAATTCTCCTGCAGCGACTGACCAAGGATTTAATTTAGAAAACATTTTGGTACGTGATTTGCTATGAGCATGTGTGAAAGCCAATCTCTATTCAACATCGGCTTTGGAGGAACTACATACGTCCCATGGTTTTGAGGAAAGGAGAATCTGGGATTGTGCTTACAGCTATTCGTGTGTTTTGGTGATGAAGGGCAAATAATCAAAAGACCCCTTCCTGTCGCATTTGTAAAATCTCAACGATCTGCTCTGACCATCAGGCAGATTCAACTTGTGTGAAATGTGTGCAAAAAAAAATTGGCAGGCACTGGTTTAGGGTCTTGCATCAGCTGGATTCTGAGCTTGGTTCTTCTTAAGTCTGCCATTACGTGCTTAATCAAATCTAAACACCTTCAGAAAGTTAAAAGGGAGAGTTCTGAAGTAAAGTAAGAGGTTCAGGCATCAACCCTGCCCCCCAGAATTGTACAGGTGAAGCCCCATATCCCCAGTCCTGTTTGGAGCATCTGGCTGGGAGCTCCAGTAACGGGGCTCTGCATAAAGCGCTGCCGGCCACTGAACTGCTCACGCTAAAATAAACACCCGTGGTGGGGCTAAATCCCTCAAACCAGCTTTCAAAATCTGAAGAGATGCAACAGCATCAGGGACACAGGGTAGTCAGGCTCAAGTCTGAGCCAGGCAGAGGCAGCCACGTACTGGGTAACGTTTCGGGAAAGCGACTGAAAAGAGGGCTGCGACTCCCATGGGAGGAGGATTTTTAACAAAAACCAAACTGAACTCCCACCTATCAAGGACCTTACCTTATGGACCCCAGGAGAAAACCCAGCCTCAGCTCTCAGACAAGACTTGTGACAAAATGATCAGGCACTTGGCAGCCGGAGGCAGTCATGAGCAAGAAACTGAACAAAAGAACCCCAAACCCAATCCTAATAATTATACAGTATGTTCTCTGTAGTTACGTTACGGACTCTCCATCAAAGCTGGCAGAGGACATTCCAGATGGAGAAGAAATGTATTCATTCATGTATGGAACAATCCGTGTCACGTTCCATCCTCACAAAAAAACCCCAAAACCAGCTGAATAATCGACAACGAACCGAATGTAACAGAGTCTGCGTCACTTCTATGGCAAAGAGTGAAGAGTCAGCACGGGAAGTTAAATGTATAAATAGCAAAACATTCAAGCTTGTTACACAAGTATCTAAAGTGCAGTGATCAGGAGGGTGGTTGACATAGTACTATGGGATTCTGTGCTTAATCTTTTTTTATTCTATGTAAAATTTCTTAATCTTCTGGCTTGCGCTTTGTATGGGCAATAAAGACTCCAATATTTATCCCCCTTCATACTAAAGTCTGACAGCTAAACAGTACTTGGCAGTTAAAGCCTCCCACCGCCTTCTTATAAAGTGCAGATGGGGTTTCTTTAAAGTAAAGCGTTTTACCTGAATAGCTTAATTTAAATTACAGGGCACAGGTTCTGCCAAAATTAAGGTGTGTTCCTGGAGTCTGAGGTCTACTGAAGGCAACAGCTTCGTTAGAGCTCGTCTTCCACTGAGAAGTGTTCTATTGAATCATTTCACCACCTGCTATCGAATGTCAAAAATATATCCACAGAGAGAAACCGGTTTAAAAAAAACCAAAACGGCGTTACCGAAATTCTTGAATGCAGATAAACAAGGTGGTAGTGACTGTGAGAAACACTCGAGATACCGGGAGGATTTTCTGTTGCTGAGGGTTTCACAGGGAGGAGTGAGCTGAAAAACTCATTCAGCTGCTTAAAACCAGGTGTTGGAAGCTAACGTGCTCCAGCCAAAAGAATCAACCGCATTCCAAATCATACAATTTCCCTTCAGCCAAAGAAGATAGCACAATATCAGATTAAAAGAGAATTAAAGCTAATTATAAAGCGGTATTTTCCATCACATCTCTTCCAAAATCACGTATAATGAGTTATACTCTTCGCATCTTCACTTTATGTGTAACTTAACTGCCAAAAAGGTTTCACTTCACCTGTCTGGATCGCAGTCCTCCGACTCGGATCTCTTTCTAAAGCAGCCAGCCTTCGGCACGCAGATGACCGGCAGACTGAGCGCAACCCAAAAGTGCCAGACACCGAGCAAGTCAGGGCGTTTACGGCGAGCGAACAGAGTCAGCCGGGGATCAATACAACACTGCTGCCAACCTCAGGGGCCGTACGGTCGAAGTCAGGCGGCTCTAATGTCTGCACAGTCAGGCAGATACAATAATTAAGGGCACAGGTATGGTACAATACATGACAGAGGTAGATCAGCAAGCGACAGACTGCGTATTCCAATTCTGACTATGGGGCGGTCTTCTGAACACTTGTGGGTAACACATCTTCCTTGTGCTAAAAGAAAAAGCATTAAAATGAAGTCCGGCGATGACTAATACTGCTAAGCTAACAACGCTGCCTTCAAAACACGGATGGGATTCATCCTGATGGCAGATTTCTGTTTATCGTGTCTTATCTTCAGCTCGGGGTAACGCATGTCTTGACCTGAATCCAGAAAATCGCGATTCCCGGCATGCGGTGTGGTGTTGATCTGTACTGGGAGTGTAATTTTGAGGTTTTTCTTTTATTTCCAAGGAAGAATTTTTCAGCTCACGGTCTGCAGAACTACTTGCTGCTGATCTGTGCCGAGCTGATGGTCGTAAGGTGGCAGATTTCCTGGTTCTTCATGGATGTTAAAGAGTAAGAGTTCATTGCTATCAAGGCTGTCCAACACATCCTGTAGGATTCATGTTAAACAACACCTGCTACTTCCCTAATTCCCTTTAAAGTAGCTGCTGTCTGAACCCTACTTAAAAAACAGGATCATGGATGACCCACCTTATACGATGTAGTGCAAGAAAAGTTTGGGATATGCTGTTCTAAGGTTTGTAGAAAAAAAAAAAAAAATCAGCGTGTCACACAAGTGATACAAATAAAAAGCAATTTAACAGACATTCAGTACATTACAGGAGTAAGATGTATGTCTTTCCAGGCACTAGAAAAGGCAGTCTGAATTTCAGTGGCACGCAGTTAAAACTGGCTTGCCATTTTCAATATCACTCGCAAGATCAGTAAGGCAGTGAAACCAAAGCACCCATAATTTTCGATGATTTATGCTGAGAAAGAAACACAGGTAAATTACATTCTTCAGGGTCTAACATAACCTGAAAGAAAGGCTGCTGGAAGGGTGGTAGAGGTGTGCATGGGTTTGGTCGTTTGGAATGAAGGAAGAAGCCAATCTGCGTAATTTTTTTAAAGATAAAAACCATCAGTGAGAAATTATGTATGAACGAAAAGCTAACAGCAGCATAAAATTAAAACAAGAGCTTTTCCAACTTGTTTTTTTTTTAAATCCTAACAATTTAATTCAACAAGATCTGAAAAGAAACATACACTTCCTAGTTGCAAACACGTAGGAGAATTGACAAATTTCTTTAAAATTTGCCATTGTGAAGATGCCTTATCCGTAAGAAAGTGGCTTTTCAGTCTGCTCTGGTTCCTGCAATTACAGGGAAGCCAAACAGAGCTCCCAGATCCTTCAGTAAAAAAAAGACTAAGGCCACTAAAATAAAGGTTTTGTTCGTTTTCTTAAAAATAATACCATACCCCAAGCAACTGTTGATAGGTCTCGACGCTGCACTGCTCCTGTTATGGGACTCTTCCCTTAACTTATGAAAACATGTAAACATACGAAGGAGAAAATCGGATACAGTGTACAGAAGCGTGCTTGAGAGAGCCTGGAGGTGAAGAGGCAGGCACTTAATTTTTAAGCTACATTTTTAAAACATTTCTCAAATCTCTTTACAAAAACTATGCCTTCTGGATAATCAAAGACACTTGATCCAAGGCAGCACGTTCCTACCTCTACGCTAGTTATTCCAACGTCTTTCAGTCCGAAGATCACTCAAAATTTCCCAACACAGAGGCTGACCTTGCCTGTGGAGCTGGAGCCTACTGATAAAAAATCTGTTTTAAGATTTTTCATTCGAGGATCTTTATAGGGGTTTGCTGAGGACAGGTTGAAATGCACTGCCATCAGCATGTGCTTAAACCTCACCGAAGTCCCTCAAGATTAAGTATCTTTCTCTAGCCCTGAGTTTGGGTCTATTTGATCCCAAGAGCCCAGGGTCAGTCACATAACAAAAGCCATGATTTTATTTGGAGATTCAAATCAGTAGCAGTGCTACTGATGGACACAGAGAAAAAAAGGTAAAAGATATTAAAGGGAGGAGCTCATTTTAGTCAATGTTGATTGTACAATACAGATTTCAGTCTGACTTTTTCAGCAGTTGGAGCAAGAAAGCTTACACTGGGCAGGACTTTGTGATCTGGGAGACAACTTTATGGCTACGTTATGGTGCCTTGCTGCTGTGGGCACATTTTAAATCAATACAGAATGGGCTTTCCAATCAGTCTGAGCGTTTCCCTTTTCTCCTTCATGGTGAGAAGGACAAATCCCTCAGAGCATCAAAAGCAGACAAAAATTGCATAGCACGGCAGCCAGGAGGCCCAGAGACAGACTCTGTTAGTTGCCCCAAGATCTGAAGAGTCAAAACCACAGCCTTCAATATGAGGTATATTTCAAAAACTTGTGTTAGTTCAATGTTTTCTTTATGCTTACCTACTAACTTTCATCGGTGGGGTAGGTAAAAATTGCAGAAACCAGAGTTTGTCCCCCCTATTAATCCCCAAAGTTTGGTTTTAAAAAGGTGGTCAACTTTCCACAGAGTAACTGTGTGATGGACAGATTAAGAGCAAGCAATCAAAGTGCTGCCAATTATATTTTGGGGTGTCCTCAACACCAATCTTGTTCTTTACTCTTTCTTCAGTATTTCTGAATAAGCAGATGCTTCTGAAAGTCAGACCAAAATTTAAGACTTGTAAAATAAGGGAAAGAGATGAATTCAAAGCTGGACTAGCACACATCTAAGGTGTTTGTCAATCTGTAGTATGAATAGGACATGGGGAGTAAAAGTAGGGATAGAAAAGGCAGGCATGTAAATAATAATTATAAAAAATTAAAAAAAGTGTTTCTTGTGTTTATACAGTCACCCTGGAGCCTCCTGATGGATCACTGCTCAAACAAATTGAGTTTCCACAGGCAAACAAGAACCCCTATAATGCTTCACCATCTTAAGTGTCTTCTGCCGGTCACACCCTGGAACATCCTCCATGATGTACCTCAGTCGGACTACAGAGCAAACGGAAGCTTGGTACAAAATGAACTAAATGGCACAGGTATCCCAACCGTTTTGCTTAAAATATAAATTGCAAAGGAGGCTGTGGAAAAGCAAGATAGAATAAAGCCCTAAATCAATCATTACATACTTCATTAATTGTAAAAAAAGTGCAAGATTAAAGTAGTTCAGGTTAAGCATTCAGTTCACTATAGGCCACACAAATGCTTAGCTTGGCCATCAACGGCCCGTGTTTGTCATTCAGTTACTAATATTAGTTTAAACCACAGAAAGAACAACAACCGAATGAAAAACGTATGCAATCCACTTCAAAAAAATGGTTAGTTTTCTGTGACCAGCACGAAATATTAGCTCAGTATCATCAGCTATACAATATATACATAAAAATATTGTGTCTTAATCTTTGTTTTAACAACTTAGAATAAAGCTGTACTAAACATTATTTCCCTAGTGTGCCAACTCTTTGCTCTGTTCCGGCCAGCTGGCCTAGTAACACAGAAAAGTCCTTTTATAGCAATGGTACTTGGATTAATCCATAATTTTGACACTTCAGCCATAGTAACTGTTGAATTGCTTTATTCAGCCAGGCTAGGTGATCGCACGTGACTGCCTAGGTCTCAGTCAAAGCTTCTTGGGCGGCTCCACAAGAAGAACAGGCCATATTCCAAAAACAAACTGTTAAAAAGAAAAACAGGAAGAGGGAAAAGATTTCTTGGAATATTACGTCTCTTGGAACAGAAACCAAACACTGTTAACCATCATTTCAACTGCATTTCTTGGGATGTAAGTAGAAATCAAAGATAGTACCCTAACAGACATTATCTGTGAGCCCCAATGCAAGTTCAAAGCACAAGATATCCACACGCTGCTGTGCATTAATGCACAGAAAATATCACTTGCTTACCTTCACCTTCGGCCTGTGTTTCAGGAAAAGTGTCCTTGTGTATAAACTGAGGAAAAGGAGAAAAGCGCACTTAAAATCGTAAGATAAATAATAAATAATAAAATAATAACGAGGTACTAATTCCAGTTTTTGTTTTCCAACTAGAAAGGAACTGCTTCTGCGACTGCAGTGCTACCCATTCCACCTAGACTGACACAAAACAGGAGACGTTAGCCTAGAGGAAATCCCTCTGTGCTAGACTATGATGAGCAAACTAATTGACCCTATTACCTATGTGGGGAGAAAGAGAGAAACCCAGAGAAGTAAATCCTCTCTCCACTATAGAAAAGACTAATCAGGGACTAGAGCCTGTCTGTCATTTTGGAAGGATGAAATTAAATCAGCATACCACAAAATATAGCAGATGTTAAGGGCAGGGGGCAGCGGGGGAAGCAGTATAGCTTGATTCTGTATCTCATTTTTCTTCTTATACATCCTCTCCCCTCAGTAGGTCTTTTCCTTTGTATGACCTCACTTTTTAAGTGGACATAGGTGATGCCACTGTGTGGCTGAGAAAAGACTAGAGAAAACACTGCAGGGAAAGCATGTAGTTCATTGGGGTAGGGCAGACAAATCGGGCATCTGCACATTCCCTGAGGGCTAGAGGATGCAAACCCAAATTCTTTTCTCTGTGCATCGTGCTGGAAAAACCTTGCCTGTGCTATCCAAACTCTCTGCATCAGCTTGCCTTCTGTAAGGAATTTTCTTCACAAGATTATCTCAAGCTGTTTAGGGCAGCAGACAACCCGGCACTCAAAACGGAGGAGCTGAATTCCACATACCATGATGTATTTTATATATATATATACATATATATCCAGGTTTGTACAGATACACATCCATATATACATGTATATACGTATGCACAAAAAAGCTATCAGAATAGCTACTGGACATGTACTTATTGTCCTTGCAATTTCCTTTTACTAGCTATTTTAAACACCTGAGAAAAAAGGAGAGTACTATGTCACATGTAGAAAAACTGATATGTAAACCAGTTTTCTCAACTACATAGAAATGTATCTGTTAAACAGACATTCTCTTATGGTTAAGCGGTAAAATATTATTCCATTACCTAATGAAGAAACTACAGAAATTCTTTGGATTCCAGCTTAAATTCGATTTTTGTTCCTGGTTCCACTAGATGGTGGTATAGAGCAAAACCAGAGAAAAAAATCTGCTGGCTGCAGACCTGCTAACTTAGGCTCTCCTTTAAATCAGGATTTAATCTCCTTCTAAAAACTAATATCCTGTGCTTCTGGGAACAACTCTGCTCCAACCACTTCAGCCATCACCCTTCTGCTCTATAGCATGATGCCTGCTAGTTTTCAGAAGCGACAGTGCCTATCAAAAAGATTAGTTATGCTTCTAAAATTAAGTGGTTAAGTACTTCAGAATTGCTGCTCAAGACCAGAAAGGTATTAATAGCGTATATTTTGAAATTAATATACTGTCAAATAGTTCTGCAGTTTAACTGCTACAGGGTTCCCACTTCTGAATTGCATTTTCCTGAAGAACCATGATTACTTAAAGATTAATGATTACATTTTGAAGAATATAAATTACTTCTACAGACTTTTTAGAGCGGTTGCAAAGAGGAAAGAAAAATTCCCACCAGTTTAGTAAGAAGTAATTTTCTTGCTCTTCTGGCCAACAGAACGTTTTGAAGTAAATCTGAACCTGGGAAAACTCCTAAGACTGCTTTATGAACATCCAGTTTAGAAAACATTTCCTACCTTAGCAGGATATGAAGGTAAGAGCCCAAGCCTGTGAGAATATGCCACCAGGCATGAAACTGTGTCACAGCTCCCACAACAGGAGGCATCTTCTCTCGTAGTGCTCTGTAAGGAAGAAACACCATGCAAGGGTGGGTTTTTTTTTCAAGCTAAGCAATCTCAAATCACAGTGCTTGATGGCTCTCTTACGCCTTTAAAGAAAGCGCATGCATCTTCATACGACGAGCGATCAGTTAATTCTGGACTCAATTTTCAGGTAATGTATTTATGGCATCCCACAGTCCCAAATGAGTTCTACCATTCTCTTCCCCAAAACTCGGTGAACTACTGTCCGGAGGATGAAATGCTAAGGGTCTGAGAAGGGAAATGGGATCCATCAGACATCACTGCTTTACATTTGGCAATCACGCCTCCTGTTCTCCAGCTGCATGGAAACTTAGCTTGTTTTTCTCCCTTGTACTCTAAAACAGGGACAAAATGGGTATTTAGTGAGGAAGCGATGGAAATGGAAGGTCTGAAACACTCCACCAAGATGCTTGGTATTTTGCACAGTTATGGGGTACTTGGGGAGAGGCTAAGGGATGGAGATAGAGAAAGAAAGGGCTGGAACTACATTGCCCTGATTTCTCCTGCTCACTAGGCTTCTGCAGGCAATGCCTATTTTGGTTGATGGTGGAGCAAATGTTTGCATCTGTCTGTCTTCTGGTTTTGACTTTCATTGCACAGTCAGTCAAAACAAAAAAAGGGAAAAACAATGATCGCAGAAGTTAACGAAGAAAAATCAGCAGCTTCTGGAATACTTATTTACTGCTTGATGTTAGTGTTCAGTCCTCCTAACTAAACGCTACTCCCTGAGATACTGCTTAGTTTCCAGAGCTGCTCAGTCACAAATACAAACACAGAGCTCTGATTCAGTCAGCCGGGGAATGACATAGTGGAACACACAGACCGTCACCCCAGCACAGCCCCTGAGCCTTTGGATGGCAGGAAATCTCAAAGCTCAAGTTCAAAAGTGCATGGATCCAACCAGGGAAGTGCTACAGATTTTTTATTTTGTTTTTAAATAAGCTGCAAAGTCAATGAAATATGGAAAACCAAAAACTGAACCAAAATACCATTTTGAACATTAAAACCAAAAAAGAGCAGGTAGCTGGATGATTCACAAGTTAGATCTTTAGGGAATAAAATATTACAAGGAACTGGAATATATTTTCTGCAAAGGTTGGAGCTGTAATACCACCTGGAGAAATTCAAGGCTCTGCAGACATCTGATTGAAACTTGTAAACAAGTGTGTTTGTTTTTTTCCCAGCACTATAACTGAACAAGTGTTAAAAGAAATACGCTAACTTTTTTCACCCTTTGCAAAACGAGGATGGAAAAAAGTGCTTCAGCAGCTGGTGCAATCTTTGAGTCCAGGAACAAGTTCAAAAGCCCCACGGACCTGCAGCAGCTCAGCAGGCTTAGTGAATTGGGGGTTATGATCTCACCAGCGATGCGATGCAGCTGCAAAAATCAACCTTGATGCCAATACTTGTGAAGTCACTGTATACCCACCCACTTGTGTTGGCAAATAACTTCTATGCCATCTGTAGCAAGAGTTTGTAGGGGTGAAGCGCTGTGTATTATATTCACTTCACCTGCATTTTTTAAAAAAGTTTCAAGAAAAGTCTGTTGGAGCTAACTTTAAATTGGCCCAACCTAATGCAAGGACTACGGAGCCAAAAGGGACAGATGGAAACCACCTGACTGCTTTACAGCACACGATGATCCAAACCTGACAAAGGAGCCTAGTAGGGCAATTCTGTACACCACAGATTCAGCAGCATAACAGTGTATCAGATAATCAAGAATGGATTTTCTGGATGCTGGCATCAACTTTTCCATTTCCTCCAGCTTGTTGAGGACCACAAGCATCACAACTAAGCGAAAGAAAGGTGCAGTTGTCCAGTTCCAGAGGAATACGCATTAAGAGAACAACCTTTTGGACTGGTGTTCTACCTTGCACGGACAGGATACCTAGCCATACGACGAGACAGAATCACAGAATCATTTTGTTGGAAAAGACCTTTAAGATCATCAAGTCCAACCATACCTGTCCACCATTAAACCCTGGCCCTAAGCACCTCGTCTGCGAAGCTTTTAAATCCCTCCAGGGATGGGGACTCAACCACGTCCCTGGACAGCCCATTCCAGTGCTTGACAACCCTTTGGGGAAGGAATTTTCCCTGATGTCCAACCTCACCCTGCCCTGGCACAACTTGAGGCTGTTTCCCCTCGTCCCATCGCCCCTTCCCTGGGAGCAGCGCCCGACCCCCCCCGGCTCCCCCCTCCTCTCAGGCAGTTGTAGGGAGCGATGAGGGCTCCCCTCAGCCTCCTCTGCTCCAGGATGAACCCCCCCAGCTCCCCCAGCCGCTCCCCAGCAGCCTGGGGCTCCAGACCCCTCCCCAGCTCCGCTGCCCTTCTCTGGACATGCTCCAGCCCCTCCAGGTCCTTCGGGGAGGGAGGGGCCCAACCCTGACCCCAGCATTCGAGGGGCGGCCCCCCCCAGTGCCCAGCACAGGGGCACGGTCCCTGCCCTGCTCCTGCTGGCCACACCACTCCTGATATAAGCCAGGATGCCGTCAGCCCTCTTGGCCACCTGGGCACCCTGCTGGCTCATATTCACCCGCCTGTCGACCAACCCCCCCAGGTCCTTTTCCACCGGGCAGCTTTCCAGCCCCTCTGCCCCACGCCTGTAGCGTTGCGTGGGGTTGTTGTGACCCAAGAGCAGGACGTGGCACTTGGCCCTGTTGAACCTCACCCAATTGGCCATGGATCCAGCCTGGCCAGGTCCCTCTGGATGGTGGGTTCCTAGGAGCTTTGTCTGGAAGCCTTTTTCACCCCATTTGGCAATACACTAAACAGAGTCTTTCCTGGCCTCCTCTACAAGTGCTAAGCCAGAAGACTTCAGGCTAATAATGACAGCCAAGCACGGTGTATTGGCTCACAAAGTTACTGCTCTTTCCGAGATGCTCAAGCAGCTGTTGTTTATTGGTGACAGATATATTGCAGTAGATATTTCTTTAACCTGCAAAACTACTACTTTTCAGATTTTCCTGGGAAATGGCAAGAGCGGAAACCAAAAAAAAAAAAAGCAGGATAGAAAAAAAATTCATTCAGATGAAATCAAGTGTGAATAACAAGCTTTAGTAAGCCACAGATGCTCAAAATTACTTCAGTGACATTACTTTCTCTCAATTTAAATTGAAGAGAAATATCAATTATTTAAAAAAATAAATCTATTCATGGATAAAAAGAAAACATTAAAAAAATATTGAGTGCTGAATCTAGTCATGAGCGAACTGGATAAAGCCCTTGTAAATATTTTGTAGGCAGTGTACCATACAAACCATGAGATGGACTTAAACATACACCACAGAAAAAACAAAGCTTTATGCTAAAAGACTATTATGAGCTATCTGGACAAAGTGAAAGAACTCACCTCAATTTATCACAGAAAATATTGTCCACATTCCAGAGAAAAAATCCCATTAAAAATACAGTTAAAGAAGTATAGCCTAGACCTCTAAGCCATGGGTATACCCTAGGGAGACAGAGAGAGAGAGAAAAATAATGCAAAGTTTAGTTCAAGATTCGTTAAAAGCAGCTTTTATGTAATATACACAAATACTATTACATACAAATAAACTGCTTTATTAATATTTCTTCCCCAAAGCAAACCCATTGACTTCAAATCTCATCTATTTAAGTATTGTATTTTATCTCCTCCCCTCTCTCTGAATTCACATTCTCCGAGACTGGTCTTTTAAATGTTTCACTTCTGTATTTCTAATTGTTCCCCTAAATACTGCTCTCTCCTAATGCAACAATTAAGTGGGAAAACTGAAGTTGATTAAAAGGTACTAATTCTTCAGTCCCATGTATAATCTTTCAGTTAAAAAATAGCCATGTTACAAATTAGGACTCTCCCAAGAGAAGAGGCTCTCTTCCAATACATGGTATCGCTATCCTAGGGCACTTGTTTAAATAAGGTCTTTCAAAATGACTGTAGTCTTTTGTGAACGTAGACCACCACGACCAACAATTAATCAAATGAATGGTTTTAGAAAACAGTAATATCATGTTGTATTTTCTTGTTGAGTGCTATTGGGGATGGAAAAATATCCATTTCATTTTGAGGGGAAAAAAAACCTCTTTAGGATAGGGGAATCACCCTGAAGATCAGATGCAATAAAGTGCATCATTAATAAATTTACCCTCACTATCTGCATTCAGGCTGGACCACGGAATTGTAAACTTCTTACATGAAAGTTGGTTGCGTTTGCTCCTTTCCTGCTCATAACAACAACTCATTCTGAGTGTCTTCTCTAAGCAAGTGGATGGAAAAAAGATCATCACGAGTACCGAGCACGGATTCACCAAGGGGAAATCATGCCTGACCAATCTGATAGCCTTTTATGATGGCATGACCGGCTGGGTAGATGAGGGGAGAGCTGTGGATGTTGTATACCTCGACTTCAGCAAGGCTTTTGACACTGTCTCCCATAACATCCTCATAGGGAAGCTCAGGAAGTATGGGTTGGATGAGTGGACAGTGAGGTGGATTGGGAACTGGTTGAACGACAGGGCTCAGAGGGTTCTGATCGGCGGGGCAGAGTCCAGCTGGAGGCCGGTAGCGAGTGGAGTTCCCCAGGGCTCGGTACTTGGCCCAGTCTTGTTCAACTTGTTCATCAATGACCTGGATGAGGGGACAGAGTGCACCATCAGCAAGTTCGCTGATGACACAAAACTGGGAGGAGTGGCTGATACGCCGGGAGGCTGTGCTGCCATTCAGCGGGACCTGGCCAGGCTGGAGAGTTGGGCGGAGAGGAACCTGATGAAGTTCAACAAGGGCAAGTGTCGAGTGCTGCACCTGGGGAGGTCGAACCCCATGCACCAGTACAGGCTGGGGGCTGACCTGCTGGGAAGCAGCTCTGCCCAGAGGGACCTGGGAGTCCTGGGGGACGACAAGCTGACCATGAGCCAGCAGGGTGCCCTGGTTGCCAAGAAGGCCAATGGTATCCTGGGGTGTATTAAGAGGAGTGTGGCCAGCAGGGTGAGGGAGGTTCTCCTCCCCCTCTGCTCTGCCCTGGTGAGACCCCACCTGGAGCACTGGGTCCAGTTCTGGGCTCCCCAGTTCAAGAAAGATGAGGAACTCCTAGAGAGAGTCCAGAGGAGAGCAACTGGGATGATGAGGGGACTGGAGCATCTCCCCTGCGAGGAAAGGCTGAGAGAGTTGGGCTTGTTCAGCCTGAAGAAGAGAAGACTGAGAGGGGACCTCATCAACACCTACAAATATCTTAAGGGCGGAAGTCAAGAGGATGGAAGCAGTCTGTTTACAGTGGTGTCCAGTGACAGGACTAGGGGCAACGGGTGCAAACTGAAACATAAGAAATTTCAGTTGAATATGAGGAAGAACTTCTTTACTCTAAGGGTGACTGAGCACTGGAACGGGCTGCCCAGGGGGGTTGTGGAGTCTCCTTCTCCGGAGATATTCAAAGCCCGCCTCGACGAAGTCCTGTCTAGCATGCTCTAGGAGAGCCTGCTTTAGCAGGGGGGTTGGACTAGATGATCTCCCGAGGTCCCTTCCAACCCTTGCAATTCTGTGATTCTGTGATAAGACAAGTCCAAAAGCAACCCCAGTTCCAACCCTAAAAGGCTGCCATGAAATACTGTTCAAGTTATTTTTAAGGATTTTAAATGCACAGTTTAGATTCTAAAATGCATTCCTGAGCTGCTTTTTCTCTGCTGTGTTATACACAGCACATGTTTCAGAGCTGCGAGCGCTGGCAACCAAAATGTGCGAAACACGACAGGTAGAGTTTCTGCTACAGGGCAAGCTGACCAGATAAAAGCTGCGCATATTCACAAGTGTACTGCCAATATAAACTAGCAAAATTATTATTTGTTTAGTCTAATAAATGCATGGAGCACCATGTGGTACATGGCAGAGACTGCACTGTAATATTCTCGACTCAGTACTCGAGACATAAGCAAGCCCAGGACATGAAAGAGCACTAAATGGTATGTTATACATGCTGGTAATTAGGTAATTATAGCTAAAATTGTTCAGGGAATAAATGGTGTTGTTTTGTGAAGGAATGAGAGAAAGGCTGGTATCACTTACTAATGGGGAACGTGCTTTGTGAACAGAGAACAACATTTGCCAAATTTTAATCTTGGGAAGGAAGCAGACCCAAGAAAGAGATGAAAAGCGTGGGGGAAACAGGCAGGAACAGCAATAAATAATGAGGACGGGAGGAGGTAGCAGCCTGGAAGGAATAACATGCTGTTCTTTGAGATTTCTGCTCTAAGCTCAGAGCGATTTCGAGCCCTGCACTAAGAAATATGAGTGATAGGAAGCTAATATATATTAAGGGATTAAGAAACAAAATAAGCAGGCTTGGACAAGCACTAGCACTACCAATGGTAAGACAGGAATACGTTCTAGGAAGGCAGAGGAAGTAAATCCAAAAGCGGACTTGGGGATGACTTTTTGAGAAAAGAAGGGGTACGTTCAGGTTGGCACAGCCTCTCTAGCAGAACTAATTTAAAATTAGCAGTAGTTTAGTTAAAATCTAGAAGCATTTTAAACCTACTTCTCTCTCCATCCCAACTTGCTAACCAGTCGGCATAACATAACCAAAAGGGGAAGCAAATCTTTGTAGGGCCACGTTGCAATGAAGTAATCTAGCTAATTAGAAACTACACTTCAAGCCCCTAAAATTGAAGCCAAAAAAAAAATAGGTGAAAACTTCAGAGACAGACTTTGTTGGAGGAAAACCATAGAATCATAGAATGTTTTGGGTTGGAAGGGACCCCTAAAAGTCATCCAGTCCAACCCCCCTGCAGGGAGCAGGGACACCTTTAACCAGATCAGGTTGCTCACAGCCCTGTCCAACCTGGCTTTGAATGTTTCCGGGGATGGGGCCTGATGAATGATACCCCAGGAGGGAGGATGGTGGTGTTACTGATAGTGACAGAAGACAACAAAATGCTTTGGAAATAATGAGAATGCACAAGTGTGTGGAATTTGCAGAACTGGAAAGACAGCAGGCCCAAGGGTCTGTCTACACAGACAGAAAGAAATTTAATCTAAGTGACTAGAACTGAGCTAAATCCTTGTATAAGAATAAAATTTAAATGACCTGAACTTGATTCAACTTAGTTTCCCTTGGAAGTGAATTAAGGTAGTATTACTTAAGATCTCTAGGTTAGGATTAAAATTTCCGTGTTCGTGGGTTTGAAAAGTGCCTTAAACTGATGACTGGTTCTAAAGCTGGAAGCAACGCACTATTAGTTTTAAGTTCTTCTTGCTTAATAAAAGTCTGTGAATGTTTACACTTGTCTGTAGGGATTTCTTGGGGAAAGTCAAACCAACTTAACCAAAACTGCAGTTGGAATGTGATTCAGTGAATCTACTTTGAATTCACACCTTTTGTTAAATTCTTCCTTGTTCATCTTGAACAGATACATACTTTTACAAGTATATATACGTATGTACTTGTATATATATGTATGTACTTGAAAAAAAACGGTCTTAAAAAAAAGCACATTTAGAATGAAGACAGTGGAGAGAAATCAGTAATTTTCAGGGGCAACCCCAAACACTCAAGAACACCAACAATTCACAGGGGAGGGACAGGAAGGGGCAACCAACTGAGCCCTGAGAGCTAAAGGTGTTTACTCCAATACTGATTCAATTCCTTTTTCTTCACTTTTACCCACCACGTCCGCGCTCTGATGATTCTAATGCTTCTCAGTGTCTCCTAAGATTTCTAACACACTTTTAGTTTTTAATAAATAGTTTTTATTTCAATTTCTGGAACTTTACCCAGTCAAAACCATAAGGAAGACTATCATTTAACCTTCTGTGTTATAATATTTTACGTTTGAATTTTAGATACTTGAGTAGGGAAGAGGAAAGGAAAACATTAAGCAACGGTTCAGCTCTGCGGTCTTACTCTCACCTCTCTCCAAGAATCATCATTAAATTTTGGACACTAGCAATAGATGTCTCATGTTACCCCACAATATGAAGACAGAAACTCCGTTCCCCTTGAAGCCCCAGGCTAACAGCTGGAGCCACTAGCGGAACACCTGGCAGTGAACGCTGCTCGTATGTGTAGAGGTCTCAGTTTTGTTTAATGTTATCCCAATGGCTTCAAAAAAAATGCAAGGAGACGAGCTGTTCCCTTTCAACCAAGCAGAGCACATGAGCTCGCATTATGTATTTAGCTAAAGAAATTTTGCCATTGCCAATTTCTCATGTTAAGCCCGCCAAAAAAAGATGCAAATGCGAAGTTATATCTTATAATGCTGAACTAAACGGTTACTTACCATAATACTATATAAACAGATCGTAGAACTATAATGGAAACTAGCGTTCCATACATGATCTGGAAATAAAAAGAGAGATGAAATTCAGCAGTTGGATTCAAGAGGCTTTATAAAACACTACAGGAGGAAAAAATTTTTGAACCCTCTGTGGATTTTTAGTTTTTAGTCTCAGGAAAATAGTATTCCCATAACTTCCTCTCCAGAAAAGTTTCCAATAAAAGTATGATTATAAACCATGCCCTTTATGCAATTACAGGAAAAGTCAGTTGTGTAAAAGCGCTGTTTCACTTTTCTGAATTAGGAAGCAAACACTAGATGGCACTCAGTAAGCAGCCTGAAATCAAAATGGGAACTAACTCCCGTCATCTCTTCCATATCTGTGCATTTTAGCCCAGGACTGTGTAAGCATCAGCTAAAACTGTTTTTGAAAGCTATAGTTCCTTCACTGATATTTGATTAATATTTTTTTCCCTGAAAGCAAACACCTGAATAGACTATGCACTATGCCCCCACCAAGCACCAGTATGACAGAAACCTTCCAGGAAGCATTTAAAACCAACTATTACAGATTGTTGGGATTCAATCTAATTATACAGTGGGAAGGCTGCATGCTCTGAAAAGATCCATGAGCAAAATCTGGCTCACTGTATGCTTGATGAATTTGAATGTAATTGCCTGACATATAAAAAGTCAAAGTAATCATTTATTTTCTGCCTCGTGATCTTTAAGTCACACTCTTTTTTTTTCTTTTTTTAATTCACAAGCTTAGGACCCACACACCACCATCTCCAGGACGTACTGACTAAAGAAGAGAAGAAATATGATCAGTCATGCCTGAAAAGCGATGCAGAAGCCACTGCAGCGGGGAGGATTTTCAGACACTGGTGACATTAAATGACTCTCCATGCTTTTTATTCTGAACACTGTTTTCCTCCTGCCAAAAGGCAGTTTGTTCCAAGCAGTTGTTCCTTGCTCTTTGCCTCTCTCCAGGGCCCCCCCAGCCCCTCGCTCTTTTTTGCTTCCTTGTTCACTGACTCACGTTTTCCTTTTAGTTAACTCCTCTCTAATGCCGCCTTGTTTTACATGAAACAGAAAGATGATAAAACCGTTGCTGCCTATTTTTAAAAACCGCTAAACCTCACAGAGGTGTGTGTACAAACCAGTGTCCTTACCATGTTCTACTGACCTCCTCGTACCCTTCCTTCTTTTAGACTACACTGTCTTTGAGGCAAGGACTACCTCGTACTCTGCTGTAACCGGGGCATTCAGCTATTACTCTCCTGCAAGCATACGCATGTGTCCTGTCATCTGACATAAAAGAGATTCCTGTAATAAGGCAAAGTGAAACCTACCTTTCAGAAGTCCATAAAGGCAAATTTTCAATCTCCTTTTAGCTTTAAGGATGAGGTTAGTAGCACACACCACGTTATCAGTGCATATATACAGAACAAAGCAGACAACAGAGCCCTTATAGAAATACAGAACAGTTTGGGTTGGAAGGGACCTTTAGAGGTCATCCAGTCCAACCCCCCTGCAGGGAGCAGGGACACCTTTAACCGCATCAGCTTGCTCAGAGCCCTGTCCAACCTGACCTTGAAAGTTCCCAGGGACGGGGCATCTACCACCTCTCTGCACAACCTGTGCCAGTAGCCTCACCACTCTTATTGTAAAAAAATTCTTCCTTATATCTAGTCTGAATCTCCCCTCTTTTAGTTTAAAACCATTGTCCCTGGTCCTATTGCAACAGGCTCTACTAAAAAGTGTGTCCCCATCTTTCTTACAAGCGCCCTTTAAGCCCTGCAAGGCCGCACTCAGCTCTGCCCGCAGCCTTCTCCAGGCTGAGCACCCCCAACTCTCCCAGTCTTTCCCCAGCACAGAGGGGTCCCAGCCCCTGGACCATTTCCCTGGCCTCCTCTGGCCCTGCTTCGACAGGTCCATGTCTACCCTGAGCTGGAGACCCCCGGGCTGGATGCAGGGCTCCAGGTGAGGTCTCTCCAGAGTGGAGCAGAGGGGCAGAATCCCCTCCCTCGCCCCACTGGCCACGCTGCTGGGGATGCAGCCCAGGGCACAGTTGGCTTTCTGGGCTGCCAGCGCCCATGGCCGGCTCATGGCCAGCTTTTCATCTACCAACACTCCCAAGTCCTTCTCCACAAGACTGCTCTCAATCCCTTCATCCCCCAGCCTGTGTGGATACCAGGGGTTGCCCCAATGCAGGTGCAGGACCTTGCACTTGGCCTTGTTCAACCTCATGAGGTTCACACGGACAAGCTTGAGACGTGGGCCCTAGTCCCTCTGGATGGCATCCCATCCCTAAGGTGTGTCAACTGCACCACTCAGCTTGGTGTAATCTGCAAACTTGCTGAGGGTGTACTCGATCCCACTGACTGTGTCACAGATGAATATATTAAACAGCACCGGTCCCAGTACAGACCCCTGAGGGACACCACTTGTCACCGGTCTCCATCTGGACATCAAGCCGTTGACTACTACCTTCTGGATGTGACCATCCAACCAATTCCTCATGCACCAAACAGTCCACCCATCAAATCCATCTCTCTCCAATTTAGAGAGAAGGATGTTGTGGGGGACCATGTCAAAGGCCTTATAGAAGTCCAGACAGATGACATCCATAGCCCTCATTTGTCCACTGATATAGTCACCCCATCATAGAAGGCCATTATCATAGAATCATAGAATGTTTTGGGTTGGAAGGGACCATTAGAGGTCATCGAGTCCAACCCCCCTGCAGTCAGCAGGGACACTGCTAACCAGATCAGGTTGCTCAGAGCCCCATCCAACCTGGCCTTGAATGTTTCCAGGGATGGGGCCTCCACTACCTCTCTGGGCAACCTGTTCCAGTGGTTTAGCACCCTCATTGTAAAGAATTTTTTCCTTATATCTAGCCTAAACCTACCCTGATTTAGTTTAAAACCATTACCCCTTGTCCTAACACAGCTGGCCCTACTAAAAAGATTTTCCCCATCTTTCCTATAGGCCCCCTTTAGGTATTGAAAGGCCGTAATCAGGACTCCCCGCAGCCTTCTTTTCTCTAGACTGAACACCCCCAACTCTCCCAGCCTGGCCTCATAGGAGAGGTGCTCCAGCCCTCGGATCATTTTTGTAGCCCTCCTCTGGCCCCGCTCCAACAGTTCCATGTCCTTCTTGTGCTGAGGGCTCCAGAGCTGGACGCAGTACTCCAGGTGAGGTCTCCCCAGAGCAGAGCAGAGGGGCAGAATCACCTCCCTCGACCTGCTGGCCACGCTCCTCCTGATGCAGCCCAGAGTACGGTTGGCCTTCTGGGCTGCCAGCGCCCATGGCCGGCTCATATCCAGCTTTTCATCCCCCAGCACCCCCAAGTCCCTCTCGGCAGGGCTGCTCTCAATCCTTTCTTCCCCCAGCCTGTATTGATACTGGGGGTTACCCCGTCCCAGGTGCAGGACCTTGCACTTGGCCTTGTTGAACCTCATGAGGTTCACACAGGCCCACCTCTCCAGCCTGTCCAGGTCCCTCTGGATGACATCCCGTCCTTCTGGTGTGTCAACCGCACCACTCAGTTTGGTATCATCTGCAAACTTGCTGAGGGTGCACTCAATCTCACTGTCCAAGTCATTGATGAAGATGTTGAACAGCACCGGTCCCAGTACGGACCCCTGAGGGATACCACTCGTCACTGGTCTCCATCCGGACATTGCGCCGTTGACCACTACCCTCTGGATGCGACCATCCAGCCAGTTCCTTATCCACCGAACAGTCCACCCATCAAATCCATAGCTCTCCAATTTAGAGAGAAGGATGTTGTGGGGGACCGTGTCAAAGGCCTTGCAGAAGTCCAGATAGATGACATCCATTGGTTTTCCTTTATCCACCATTGTCATCACACCGTCATAGAAAGTCACTAGGTTTGTCAGGCAGGACTTGCCCTTGGTGAAGCCACGCTGGCTGTCTTGAATCACCTCCCTGGCCTCCATGTGCCCTAGCATAGCTTCTACGAGGACCTGTTCTATGATCTTCCCAGGCACAGAGGTGATGCTGACAGGTCAGTAGCGCCCAGGGTCCTCCTTCCTGCCCTTTTTAAAAATGGGTGCAACGTTTCCCTGTTTTCCAGTCACTGGGGTCCTCAGCTGACTGCCATGACTCTTCAAATATCATGGAGAGTGGCTTGGCAGCTCCATCAGCCAATTCCCTCAGGACTCTGGGATGCATCTCGTCAGGTCCCATAGTCTTATGTATGTTATGTCTCATCAGGGACCCTTGATCGGGTGGCCTGTAGGAGACGCCAGCCACAAGGTTCCTTTTGTTGCTTCAGTCTCTTCAGGTCATAGCATTCTAGCAGCACGGTGGCTTCCAGCTCCTCCTGTTTGTTGCCCATGCTGCGTGCATTGGTGTAGAGGCATTTCAGCTGGGCTGTTGGCCATGTCACCTTCTTAGAGGAACACCCCTGAATTCCTTGGAGGTGTTTCCCTGTTGGTTCCTTTTACCCCAGGAGCCCCTGGCTCATCTCCATAAGACTTCAAGCGTGCTGCAGCGTAGCCAGCACATCTCAGAGCAGCAGGCTGAGGGCGCTTGCTAGCACCCTGGCCCCCTAACCTCGGCGTGTCACCCCACAGCTTGTCACGGGCAAGCCTGGTATTATCCTGCTCCCCCTTCAAGTCTAGTTTAAAGTTTATGTTTGACAACAGGTAAAAGTAAGCTCCAATATTGACTATGCAAAGTCATTCAGCACAGCAGCTCTTTATTTGCATTCAGAGTGAGATCAAATAACTTCAGGAACTGAACTACTACTACTGTGTGTTCTGCTCTGTAGAGCTGAACAAAGCAAAACTATTTGAAAGGCTAATTGGTTCCGGCTTGTACTTTATACAAAACTGTTAGCTAATTCCAGCCCCCTTGCTGGGGTATGGCACATAAATTGGGAAAGAAAACCCTCAACAAAACCCACTAGACACAGCCTGAGTATCAAGTGCTTACCAGTCTCAACCTAAAGGTAGGAAGGGGACTGCTCAGGTGTGCTAGGTGCTACATACAATTCTTCATCACTGACATTTTGCCTAAAAAGACCCCACCATATCACAAATACAGGCTAAGTTTATAAGTTAAATGCCATTTTACTTCATCAGTCTCATTTAAAACAGCCTCTTTCGTTTTCCTAATCAAATCCAGTAATTTATTCTGAGAGGGACGGCACAGAGGAAGAAACTCATAAGAAAGGCTCCTCTGGAATCCAAATCACAGTCTGATGCCCTTTCCTTGCTGATCTCCTCCTTCCTACAATTTCCATTGCTAAAATGCAGCAGAGACACAGGAAAAACCTATCCATCAGGAGAAACGTCTGTCGTATTCCTTAGCGGTGTGACCACCTTCATGCTTTTATCCAATTTGCTCTTGGGTTCTTTGTGCAAGTAGTTAAAGTGTCAGACTATGCCTAGAGAAACATGGCTTATAGGCAGCCCAAAGCCCAGGTAAAATACAGGCTAAAAATCCTAATTTTTTGCAGCAGCAGCTCCTAAAAGCAGGGAAGAGCAAAAGCTAAGAAAAGCTTTCTTTGTAGAGCCTCTGGCCTCATATCTCCTAGTGAGTTGCTTAATGGCTTGCAGAAGAGGGCCGTCTTAATAGAGGGAGGAAGGAAAAAAAATAAAAAGAACCTTGCAGTGAGTGAAGAAAAATACGCCCACAGTTGACACTTCAATTTCTTGCCTTTTCCGCTCCTCCACACAAACAGGTTGTTAGCAGTAAAACGCATTCATGTTTAAAAGCCTGTGAAAGACTGGAACAACAAACTGTTCTGCTCTGCATGCTCCAATCCTCCTCTTCACACCGAAGGCAAGCATCGGGAGGTGTTGCTGTGATATGCAGAGACTGTAGCTGCACGTCTCGCTACAGCTGTTTCTTACTAGCGGCCTATAAACCCAGCTACACAACTTAGTTTATACCTCAGGGAGCGGCGCTTGCTTTTACTCCTTTACCACCCATGGATTTACTATCTTCATCATGCCAAAAATTTGTTAGGTATTATCCATCTGCCCAAAGAAGGACAAAGTATAAAATAAGGGGTAATGGTTTTAAAATAAATCAGGGTAGGTTTAGGCTAGATATAATTAGGCTATATATTCCACCCTTAAGACACCTACAAATATCTTAAGGGCGAAAGTCAAGAGGACGGAAGGAGCCTGTTTACAGTGGTGTCCAGTGACAGGACTAGGGGCAACGGATGCAAACTGAAACATAAGAGGTTTCAGTTGAATATGAGGAAGAACTTCTTTACTCTAAGGGTGACTGAGCACTGGAACGGGCTGCCCAGGGGGGTTGTGAAGTCTCCTTCTCTGGAGATATTCAAAGCCCGCCTGGACGAAGTCCTGTCTAGCATGCTCTAGGAGAGCCTGCTTTAGCAGGGGGGTTGGACTAGATGATCTTCCGAGGTCCCTTCCAACCCTTGCAATTCTGTGATTCTGTGATAAGGAAAAAATTCTTTACAATGAGGGTGGTAAAACACTGGAACAGGTTGCCCAGAGAGGTAGTGGAGGCCCCATCCCTGGAAACATTCAAGGCCAGGTTGGATGGGGCTCTGAGCAGCCTGATCTAGTTAGCAGTGTCCCTGCTGACTGCAGGGGGGTTGGACTCGATGACCTCTAGGGGTCCCTTCCAACCCAAAACATTCTATGATTCTATGATACTATGATAAATAAATAAAAAAATCTAACTTACTCAAGTTGACTCAAATTTATCAATTCCATTTAAGCATCACTTAAATGACAGATGAAAACCCAAGCAAGTTTTGTGCGATTCTGTCTCACAGTGCCTTTAAATTGTAACCCAAAGAACACCCTCGCACTACAACTGAAACAAAAGGGAACAACAGAATCTCATCATCTTTTCTTATCACTAAACAGTTCCCTCTTTGCTGTTTAACATGCAAATAAAGCTGCATGTATTTCAGCTCTGAAGCCTGTATCTTTGCAATGGGGAAAAACTCCAAGTCTTATTAATACACGGTGGATTACGTGATAAGAAGGCCAAATATGAAGAACGTCCTTCTAATTCACAAATGGGAAGTAAGCATTTCAGGGCTCAGTGTTCGGCAGCATTTCTGATGTGGAGGCAGTTAAGTAAATCATGTAGATTCACTTCTTATGCATGTTGGAGGCAAGGTTGGTACTCCACACTGAGGAGAGCATACAAAACTGCTTCTTCATCTATCCTTCCAGTACAGAAAGCAGCAATAGCCTGTTATTGCCATTTCTCTGTTTCCTCTGCTCCTGGCCTTCTGTCCACCCTTGGTTAATAAGGTAAATTTATCAGCCTCAAATATTAATGTACACATTGGGAACTGCACTGAGAGATTTTGGGTTCTTGGCAACCATTGCTTATCTATTAATATAGCAACCAGCTATCAAAAGATAGTTGGGCTAAGTACTTGGAAGTTGGAAACTGTATTTGCAATTTACAACAAAGAAAACGGACTTCTACATGTTCTTGGATTTCTGGAAAAGAAATCTGAGCAGAGAGAAAAAGGCAGGACAATCCCCACGATGACACTGAAACACTAAGTAACTCAGCATAGTTATGGCTTGACAGCTCCTGAACGAACTAATTCAGATTCACGTGGTTTGGTCCTGTTTAGATGCACGTACGCGATGGCAAAGCGACACAAAAGTCACTGCTGCTGCATGGCACACGGCAGCTCTCCGGAGCTTCTGGGACACTGCAGCAGCAAACTGAGCTTCCCCTTCAAGGACTTGTAGAGCTGATTCTTTGGAGAGCCTGAGCATCCTCCCGCATTCCCTAAGCTACTGTGCAGGTAGAAGTACTAGCCAGAATGAAAGCTGTATTTGCTTTCTGGGAGGCATCCCCAAGCAAGCTGTTTAATGGAGTCAAATGCCAATCTCAAATAAGATTTATACATGGTCTTCAGCAGGACAATGCCCAAGTAGAAAAAGCTCTGTGGTGAAGACAGGCCCCCAAAAAGGTTATTTTTAACAGACTGGTTGGCAGCCTGAACATGTAGAAAGTAAGACAACACATTCTACTAAAAGGCAGAATATATTAAGCCACAAGCCTACAACTAACTGTTGCCTTAGCAGCAGGAGGGACTCTGGAGAGCTGTAGGACATTCAGTGGGTTGACACAGGTTCCCCAAAATGGGGTGTCCTGTAAGTTTGAACTGGTTGTGCCCTGACATGTTTTTCATAAAGTTTCAGGCTCTCATACTTCTTAGACTTCTACATAAACATTTCATAGTGATTTCACTTCCTTCTTCGCATTTGTATATTTAAAACACCCTGGAGAACAATTTTATTAATTTTTTTCATTGAGGCAAATGAAATACCTTGTTCTCCCACACTCACTCTCTCACTCTTACCCAAAGTCACCTTAATTGGTAAATCCAATATTTGTATTGTACTTCTATCACTGCCGCAGAAAATTCACTGTTCATATTATTACGCTGTGATCAGTGAACACATCCAGACACTCCCTCCCTCCCTCCTTTGGTGATCTGTGCATAGTTTAGAGCAAGAATAGTTGGTATTTGCCCATCAATGCATGCTCTTCCATTTTGAATCATTTGTCATCCTAGTCCTCAAGGTCTCCCAGTTACCTCTTCGTCGCCCCCTCTGCACTCAGTGATGCCTCTGAACATTGTATCGTTGCAAATATCATCAGCACACGACTGGTTTTCCTGCTACAGGTCATTAAATAAAAACAGTCCTGCTCCTGATCCCAAGAAAGTCCAGACTGAGACTGCCTGTCACCACCTCCTTTAGTCATTTTCCACTAGTCACTCCCTTACCCTACTTGCAATTCACATACTGATCTACTTCTCCAGCTTGCTTCATTTCTCATGGGACACCATAACAACACTTCTGGAATGTCTATACAAAAGACATTTTTTTAAACCACATTTCCTAATGTAGAAAAACACAGCTCTTTACTCTTATTTTCTATTGACCTTTTAGTTATTTGTTTGCTCAAAATTTGCTTCAAACTCTTGCAGCAGATGACTATGCAAATAAAAGAGGTTTTTAGACCTATTTCATTATTCACATAACTCGGCCCACAAGCTCAATGAGGTTTTTGATCGCTAGAAGTGTATAGCCATCTATGGCAAGTAGCAAGTGAACAAATCAGGACAGGAAACAATGCTTTGTAGGTGACAGCTTTCTAGGCCTTATCATATTAGAAAGAAGGACCTGAGTCTAAAAATTTAACTGCCATGATAATTTCTTCTTTTTCCAGTGCTGTCTTGTATTTCATAGAATCATTTAAGTTGGAAAAGACCTTTAAAATCACCAAGCCCAACCGTTCCCCTAACCCTGCCATCCCACTACTAAACCCTGGCCGTAAGCACCTCCTCTGCCCGGCTTTTAAATCCCTCCAGGGGTGGGGACTCGACCCCTTCCCTAGGCAGCCCCTTCCAGTGCCTGACAACCCTTTCGGTGAAGAAGTTTTTCCTAATGTCCAACCTAAACCTGCCCTGGCACAACTTGAGGCCACTTCCTCTTGTCCTTTGTCTTTCTATGGATCACTCCACACCAGCAGCCAATCCTCCCCTACCCCTTGCCTTGACTAAGTACAAATATAAATGCAGTGAACAGGGATGAGCAACTGATCTTACCTAAAACTAATTCTGAGAAGAGTTCTAACCTGTTCAGTTCCCTGACCAAACTCACATCAGAGAGTAAATTTGAGTGTCAGATGGGAAAGAGGGGAGAGGCATAGCTCTTTTCTTTGACAAAGATGCTGGCTTAAAAACAACGATGGAACTGAGATGCAGGGTTGTTTAGCACCATGGAAATCAGGTAATAACAGTGCTCTAGCCTAAGAAATTTTGACATAAACAAGACAATACCCGCTTGTAAAGGCCGCTGCTATCTTTCATTTAATGAAAGATGAAGCTGCATGATGAAGCTGCAAAAAATACCAGATCAGTTGTCCGGCAGGGAAGTGTTTTCTTCCTTCTAATGATGTGTAGCCTCCAACTGACCATAACATGTGTCTCATCCCTCCTACGGTTAAAGCACTAAGACCCTTAAAGATCTGCAACGTGTGGATGGAGAAAAAGAAGTTGATCTCTGTTGCCACTCTGCCATGAATAACAAACTGAAATCCCCTTCATGCCCTGCTGGCAGTAAGCAATTTATGAGCCTAAGTTGGGAAGGAAAGTAGAAAGTAATTTGCTGAAAAATGAGGCTTGGATCCTGGCAACTAAATATAATAGGATCCTTTTCCATTCTTATTGGTCTCCTTTCAGGGAAAAAACCGCACTGAAACAATGAACAATATAAAGCTGTCCATGTAGTTATTCCCCCTTTTTGCAAGGCTGACAAATGATGATGATCACAAACACCTAGAGGAATCAAATGCTGCTTTATGTCCTGACGCTGCTTTCCAATACAGTTAGGAGCTGAGACTGTGATTTAAACTATGATTGCACGAGCATATTTAACTTTACTTCAAGTCTATGCAACCCATTCAGTTGGAAAATACTTACTGAAATTACACTGGGATTTTTTTTTTTTTGCTGCACTCTAAAGTAAAGGGACAAGTTTTAAGAAAATAACCTTGCTTAGCTGTGCAGTCAGAGAAATGTTTCCTCTGGATTTACAACATATTTGGCAAAGATTGTGAAAAAATAAGTGCATAGTTGAACGTTTGGAATTTGGCCATAACTGTATGTTCTCCATAAAAATCAATTTGGAAAGAGTTGTTGTAAAAAGATCAGCACTTTTATAGGCCTAAATCTTTCCTACATTGATTCCTCATGTATAAATTATAACAGGGAATTCATATTCTGAACCTAAGAGAAACCAGATGCAAAAAATTAAAGGTCTCGGACAACAGTTTGAAGTTTCCCTATTTCCTGACAAATCATAACTTCCATTGTCAATGGGACAATACCTATGTCAATGCATCAAACTGGAATATTGTGAAGCTGTGATGTATTTATTGCAATAAGCCTAGGTTGAGTAGATAATTGATTAAAGAAATAAAAGTCCAATATCAGTAGTAAATTCTGCCACTGGTGTTAACAAAATTACTTTAAGTCACTTCATTCAAGACCAGTTATAACTAGCTCAGTAAAAGCATCAGATTGCCACTTTCACCCCAGCCAGTACCTTCCTGCCAGAAGTGTAAGTAGGGGAAAAAAAAGAAAGGATTTAATTAACATTATCGAAAAAAAACCCTGCAAGTTTCTTTTTTTTAATCTATAGGTAGAGTAAAAATTCATGTTTCTAGGAGAGATTATTTGGAGCAGCTGAGAATTTATTTTATTCATCAGCGCTTCACTAATCCACCAACAGGAATCACACATCATTTTTACAACTGCTGATGCAGCAGGCACATTTTGACAAGCGTTGGCACTACCAATTTCCGAAATTAAGGGTTTAAAAGCTCTGTCCTGCAAAGAGCTCGGTGCTTTTGCTTGGCAATTTTTCAGCTGTTATCCCTAATCAAAAAATCGTAAATGAGGGAAAAGTACTCATGGCATACATAAACGAGTATGATTTCTAACCTCCGACGAAGAGGCAAGCGATGCAAGTCTTATCCCTACGGGCAGTGAATGCATATTAATACTTTTGGGCTGCTACAAAAGGAACCTGTACCAAATGTGCCATTAAGCCCGTAAGACCGTAACAACCAGTCCGCTACATAACCCTAGAAGCCATTCTGTGTTTAAATTCAGCTTGAATTTACACAAAGTACAACTGAATAGTTAAAAAAACCCCAAACTATTATGTTAAAGTGGAGAGAAGAACATGGTAAGTCACCCAAGCCATGTTACAATGTCAGGTCATAGTTTCACAGCTGCTGCTAATTGAAAGAAGCAGACAAGGACTCATTAAGCCCTCCCTCTCACACACACCTTAGCCCATAGCGAGGGTCACCTCGTTACACTTGCCACTGATAAAAACCCCCACAAAATATTAGGTCAAATGATAAACCACAACACACATTAAACTATTCCAGTTTTTCAGGTCGTGAAGGTATAAGATGGCAACATGACAGGCAGCAATACTGCTTAAGGAGAAAGCAAAAGGCAAGTGGTGCTTGCCTTCCATCTTCCTGCCAGCTATAAAATCCTGTAAACGTTCCACTAAAACAGCATAGTGTAAAAACAAGATTAGCTTCTCCAACAGAGCAAAATTTACCTGATGGAATACAGGCTCTTTCAAATTTAAGTAAATCTGGAAAGAGTAAAAAAAAAAAAAAAAAAAAAAAAAAAAATAATTAGCAACAGAGAACAATCATAATATTATTCATCTAAATATTGCCAAGACTTGTTCTGTTAGAATCAAGACATGACTGCCTATCCATGCACCATTAAAGTTGATTAAACATTTAAAGTTTCTTCTGGCAAAACCTGAGGTTTTAACTGTGGAATTACTTTAAATTAAGAAACACAAATAGAGACATTAACATCTAAAATCTCCTCATTTAACAGAGTTGCAACACACACAAAACCAATTAAGATGCAGAAATTACCAGACACATTCTCGATACGCATTGCAAGAAGAAAATGTACTCTACTTTGACTTCCTATTATTAATGTTTTTGGCAATGCTTTAACATTTCAACTCATTTTACAAAAAACTCTTTCTATTGTTAACTCATTTAATTTCTGCTTTTGAAGAGAGAGGGCGCTAGACCTTAGGCATAACATGCCACAAGCATAACAATTTTTAGGAGGCACAGAACAGTCAAGTATTCTGAAGGCAGAAGATGACCTGTAACACTTCTTTTTAAGAAAAGGTTCTCAATAAAAATAATGAAGGAGATTCCATCTGTGGTTGACAGCCAGCACAAAACTCCTTTTATTCATAAAGGGAGCACACGGCACTGAGAAAGGGAATCAAGTTAGCCATGACACAGTTAAAATTCTTCTAATTTTTTTAACAGCTAAGTGCCTTTCTTATTCTGGCTGTTGTTTTAAAACAGCAGTAATATCCTGGACTGTGTAACAGAGTTCACTTTTTGCAGTCTGTTGAACAGGATTATTCTCGTTTCTGTAGATGAATTAAAGCGAGGGAAGATGAGGAATGCAACTTGTCTGAGGTCTCAAAACAAGTCAACAGTGACTGCTTTTCTCACATTCCTACTCCAGCAACTGGATTACTGCTTTTCTTCATTTATTCTATACAGCGGGTTAGACAGAAAGGTTTCAGGTTTCTCTGGCCTGCACAGGATTTTCCCAACAAAAGAATAATTTGTCCTTCTTGACTAGATGTGAGATAGATTCAGTACTGCCTGTGTAACATCCCTTCACTGGCAGGAAAACTGTCAACCTACAGGTGAAAATGTTGTATTAGAAAAAGTTACTTACTATGCTGACTACGAAGCTGTATGTTATTAACAAGAAAAGCAGCGGATAATTGACTGTGTTCTTGTACTTGAAACATTCATACCTGGAACAGAACATAAAGGAGAGTGATAACATTCATCACTTACCATATGAAGAACACATTTTTCAAGGTATATTATCACAAAATTTGTGAGAAAATTGATCCAAATGAGTCTTAGGCCCTTCAAGAAATTGCAGCTCCTCCAATAAAGATGTGTCATTTTAATATAAAAGTTCATACTTTTACCAATAAATATTTAAAAAAAAAATCTAGTGCAAAAACCCCGATAAGCTCATACATATACAAAAAAATAACCTAGGCAGCGGAAAGAGTTTGGGAAGCAGAAGCGTTTTCAGAAGGCGCTTAAGGGGTGATAATGGATGGCAAATTAGAAATGAGTTTAAAATGCAATACAGCTGCCAAAAACCATGACATCTGTGAGCTAAAGGCAGTGTGGGAAAGGGACTGCCTTACACAACAGTGAACTCTAGAGATCTGTTAAAATGCAGATTGTTTATCGCTTTATTACAGTCACAGTGCAGTAAATTTGCTAGATTGGGTACTGGTAGAAGTGGAAGGTAAAAACAGCTGATAGCTCCCAGTATGTAAAACAACTAATTAAAATGAGCTTTGCAATCTGTACGCTACACTTCAGTCACAGTTGTGATGGAATTACACACACACGCATCCCAGACCACATCTCCATCAGAAAAAGAGGTCCAAAAAAACCAATAAAAAATGAATTTTGAGAAGCACAAAGTCATTAGGGCTAGAGGAAGTTGCCTGTATAACTCCAAGTTACATCTGCCTAGTTTATTTGTTTATAAACTTTTGGAAGCAGACACCATCATGGGTGAATAAAAGGCAACAAAGAAGAAACGCGTAGGAATATTTAGGGGGAAAAGAAAAAAATCTACAAGACAGCACAATGTGCTACATTGCAAAATGGCTTGCCAAAGTGCACAGCTTGAGAGCCAGTAGGACTGAAAGATGTATAAGGGAATGTTGTGTACAGAATCACCCCGCCACCTACCTTCAAGAAAACCGAAACGATTATTAAAGGCCTCCTAAACCAAGCATTAGCTCATTCTTCAGAACATTTTAATTACTACCAAACATACATACACAGAATCTTATTAGAGCTATAAATGCAGTAACAGACTTCAGTGCTTTTGAAGATAATAGAGCAACCATTGCACAAAATAAGCACAATTATTTTTTCAAACAGAGTTTTATAGCCACTTCTCATCTTGTTCCCCAACTGCATTCAAATCAGACCAAATAAATGCAAAGGCAATTTTAAGGAGATAGGGAGCTACAATGAAAATATTTCCACTAACAGAGGCATTATGAGTCTGAGTTTGCACAAGCCATACTAATGTATGAATCACAAACCGATGGCAATTTCCACAGATGTGGGTTTAGTCCTGTAGCATCCCATCTCCACTGCAAGCTACCGGTAATCTTCACCACAGCTATTCCGATTATCAACGGCTGAGTATTTGCTATGTTCAAAAGCAAAAAGACAATGTTTTTTATCCTTTTGTCTGCAACAAGTTGATTCATCATTTGGATTTTCCAAGTGACAAAACAAATCGTGTTAAATCCAGGCCTTGCAGCAACAGGCAAGAAAAAGCCAACTTAGAATATCTTTACAGGTGCCAAATGCTACATTGCTCCTGAAATTAAATGGGAGAAAACATCCTGGCATGGCATTAAGGTGTCATGTGTGTTCCAAGACACTCTCCACAAAATACGCACTCAACTCTTCAAAAAATCTTTTTTCTTTACCTTTACAGATGAGTGGAAAGCAGGTTTAACCAGAAATCCAAAATTTGCCTTCAGAGTCAGACTACATCATAGAAATACAGCTCAAAAAAATTACAATGTTGGTAATTTTGTAGATGTTACTGAAGTTGATCTTATTATGTCCGCTGTTTACATACCAAGTAACACTGAGCTCTGATTGTATACTACGCAAAGTCTTTAACAAGAGTTATTTTTTTTTTCCTGTTAAACAAACACTGGTAAAACATCTCTAAATTAGCAAAAACCTATGACTAAAGCCAGCCAGGTCATAATTCTGTACTGCTAGCAAAATTGAGATCTCACTGAGATCAGTTGAAGCTTCAGTGTCAGCCTCGCTATATACTAGATCGGAAATACAGAATCTGTGAGGCCCAAAGTTAGTATTTCATAAATATTCAGAAAAAAAAACATTTAACAAATACTTACAGGCAGTAGACAAACACACAACAACTGTATATCATTGGCAGTTCATCCAACAGCTACAAAAAGCAGAGACATCAAAACATGAAAACTACTTTTAACTGACACGCTTGTGTAAGTTAATTAAGGAGAGAGAAGTCTTACGAAAACAGGAGGTTTTAAGTCATTTGGATATTCACTTTCTTGACTGTACTTCAATACACAGCAGTGTCAAATCCTACCCAACTACTGAAAGCTTGCTGCATTAATACGCTTATTACTCTGAATCTTTTGAATATTACATTTCATAAAAAGCCCACGCCTTCAAAGGATCATGCTGTTTTCATTCATACCTCTTGAAACATTTATAAAAATTAGTTTTGTAAAGTCAGATTGAATTAAGACCACCCCACTTACAGCCTGCTCCATACAGCCAGTAGCATTTTCTTACTTCTGTACAAACTTCAAAAAGAAACCAAAATAAATTTTTTCCATGACATGAAATAGAACTTTAGCCCATTAGGAAGTATCTTGGGATGTGCTTGCATGTTTACTTCCTAATTTTGGAAATTTCTTACATTGTTTTATAAATTCAGAGACAGGGTTTTGTTTGTTTGTTATGGGGTTCTTGTTCCCCCCCCCCCCCCAATATGACTGCCATTTAATGTTTTATTGTCTCAAATAATTTTTATGCTCTGGGAGAAGACTGGCATGTTACAGCTAAAACAGTTATTTCTCCAGGAACATGCCACCTTAATGGAGATGGAATGAAAACAGTCATCACAAGAGAGGTGATTTCTCAAGAATATGTACGCTCAAAATTGCCATTTATTTATCGTTAGAGGGGAAAAAATAAAAATCATAGCATCATTGTCTTCTAAAACTTTGCTCATCAAAGAAGATTAAATTTCTGCTCATAAATACATAAACTTACCTCCTCTTATGAAAGACTGAAAATCATGAAAATGCATAAGTATACAAATGGATCAGTGAAGATCCACTGCCTCTGATTTCTCCTGTGTTAAGCAAACATCTTCGAATTGTTAGACCAGGTTTGACTCTTTTCTAAGAAAAACAAGACCTGGATACAAACACGATTTTGACCTTTTTGCATCATCTTCTCCAAGTTGTTGATGGCCATGCCTGTAGAGAAATTACCTTCCTACTACTGGTACAGGGTACTTAACGAGTTTACAACCATGTTTTTCTGAATAATGAGACACATTAAGAGCAATAGCAGCTTACACGAACCCTTTTATAAAGCCAGCCTGATTCTGCTTGATTTGGGAGAATTTTTCTAACTGCACAGGCAAAAAGCTTTGGTTTAGATTTGAAATTTCATATTGGAAAAAAAAAAGCCATCTAGTTCTTTACAGAAGACAAGAGATGTATTATTCTCAGTGTGAACTATTAGCTTTTTGTGGTTTTGGTCATAGAAACTTAAGGAAATGTTTCACAAGACTGCTAACAGATCTAGCAACTCTCTGCCACTGCAAGGGCAGGTCCTGCTTCTTCACCCACACTTCCACTGCTTCTCTCAAGCGAGGCAGTCATGCTCGTTGGACCCACGGTGAGCCAGTTCCAACAGCTGAGCCAGCACACAACTAACCTCGCAGAAAGAAGTTTAAATCCCCAAATCCATGCGTTATAGCATCAGGGACCGCAAGAGGTAGCACAAAGAAAGTATCAGGAACATAGATGGCAGCTGGCGCTAAGAGGCATGCTAGGTGGCACCTTGTTAGTTTATCTTCACTGTGATGCCTTAGAGACCAAAAAAATAGAAGCAACAGCTGAATTCAGCCTTATACTAATAGTTATTATTTGTAAGTTCAGCGATATGCTTTACTAAGTCTGATAGGAATTAGCTGCAGAATTAATTCCTGTAGCTCTCAAGAGCGTGAGTCATTTAAGGCCTCATAAAAGAAAAAGGGGGGGGAGGAAGGGAAGTAAGAAAATACAATATAGCAACATTTTTCAGATTTGGACAGCTGATTACACTCTTAAGTTCATACACTGGCAGCATCTCAGGGATGTAACGGTAACATCAAAGAGCCTCTCAAAAGATCGTAGATAGAATTTGCTTGCAGAAGCCAATGGCTTCTGTATCCGAAGATATTAATGCTTCCAGAAATACTGTCAACAGCATGACCGAACATGTCTGAACAACAAAGAAACATGGATAGAAGGAAACTTGGTGAGCTGATTTCACTGGTTAAATAAGCATTTTGGATTCTTGAGGAATGCACAATGAAGCAGATTCCCACAAAAATAAGAGAAAAGAGAGGTGATCGCTTCAGAAGTATTCTAAATAACTGCTTTCCAGAACAGAAGCTTTCGCATTTCTCTTAATTAGGCAATCTGAATTGAACATTTACAGTATTGAGACTGCGAAACAAATGTAAGAAAGAAAACAACCCCTCTCTTCAAACAGCTTTCGATGCTGACTTTCAATCATAACAAGAGAGAAAGCGAATGAGAAAAGATTATTTACCGGTTGAAATGTTTCCTCTATGGAGATTCGTGAGCTAGCAATCAGAGTAATTATGGGCCACTTGTGGATTTCACTTGGCTGCCAAAATAATAAGCCTGCCTCACACAAAGCCTTTTACACCAGTTGGAAAGATGATGCCAGACATTCCTGCTTCTGCCCTCCCTTTACTTACCACAGTTCACAGGCCCCTTAGTTGTTCTGATGCAACACCAGAACTACATGGTAAGTAGCATCAAGTATCTTAAGGGTGGATGTCATGAGGATGGAGCCAGAGTCTTTGCAGTGGTGCCCAGCCACAGGACAAGGGGCAATGGGCACAAACTGAAACATAGGAGGTTTCACAGAATCACAGAATCACAAGGGTTGGAAGGGACCTCGGGAGATCACCCAGTCCAACCCCCCTGCTCAAGCAGGTTCTCCTAGAGCATGCTAGACAGGACTTCATCCAGGCGGGCTTTGAATATCTCCAGAGAAGAAGACTCCACAGCCCCCCTGGGCAGCCTGTTCCACTGCTCTGTCACCCTTAAAGAAGTTTTTCCTCATATTCAACTGAAACCTCTTATGTTTCAGTTTGCACCCGTTGCCCCTAGTCCTGTCGCTGGACACCACTGTAAACAGACTGCTTCCATCCTCTTGACTTCCACCCTTAAGATATTTGTATGTGTTGATGAGGTCCCCTCTCAGTCTCCTCTTCTCCAGGCTGAACAAGCCCAACTCTCTCAGCCTTTCCTCGTAGGGGAGATGCTCCAGTCCCTTTATCATCCTAGTTGCTCTCCTCTGGACTCTTTCTAGGAGTTCCTCAAAGGAGTTTCAGTTGAATATGAGGAAGAACTTCTTTACTTTGAGGGTGACAGAGATACTCAAAGCCCGCCTGGACTAAGTCCTGTGTAACATGCTCTAGGTGAACCTGCTTTAGCAGGAGGGCTGGACTCTATGATCTCCCGAGGTCCCTTCCAACCCCTGCCATTCTGTGATTCCGTGAAAGTGACTTGGATTAAAATAACCTCTACCTACAGGAAAAAAACCCCAACCAAACAAAAAAAAACCCCAAACCCATATAAGAGTGTTTTAAGCCTAGATCATTTTAATAATCTGAGTTTCAGGGTGGCCTTGCTCACCTCTGCATCAGTGTAAGAAAGAGGATTTGAAACCCTGGCAGGGTTAGGAATGAGCAGCTGAGGGAAGAGAGATGAAAAGGTGGAAATTCAAGGCAGTTTCACCACTGAAGAGAATATAGGTAAATCACACCTCAATTTGGGAGGGAGTGGTGAAACAAATCTAGAAACCATCTTTTTCACACCAAGAAATGGACCAAATATTCTTACGTGGTGGCAACAGTATGTTCCATGGAGGCTGACAGTGTCCAGCACATGCCACGGACATAAACCAGAGCATTATAGAGGCAAACATCGCTACAGATTGTAGTTCTGTTCAAGTTTAAGACACCTAACTTCTGTGTCCACATATGCAGTGTCTCAGGTCCCTTTATGATCAGTAGAAATCCAGGACTCAATTCAGTTGCCATGGCACAGGCGCCTAATGCCACCTGAGATGCTCTTCATCTCCAATACACCAACCCAAGACTGGCAGAAGTGATGGGGGGGGGTGTCTAGGAGACCCGTGCATTTGTGGGATGGAAGCTGGAGGCCAGACAGGACACTCACAGGGTCTAACATGACACTAAGCACCTATATTCAGACAAATTAATATTATTCAAGTTAAGACTGCAACAGAGTCCAGAGAATGATTCTGCCCAGCTGATTGTCTCCACTGACAACTGTATTTCCATTGACTACAGTGGGAGCACAGGCTTTAAGCACATGCTTTTAAATGTAGGTTTCTTATTTTTGAACTGAATCCCACTTCACCCTGACTTTGATTCAAAGAGGAATTTCCTTAATCTTCTCAGACCTAAAACAGGAAAAGACAAGAATCCTCGTGGCCCTTTAGAAAATGGAGAAATACCAGGACCAAATCCTTACACCCAGTGATTTATCAAAGAATGTCTTCTACCTGAGAATAAGACAGGGAGGAAGACTCAGCTATTGCTACTCAGAAAATACTGACTTCAGTATTAATGCTACAGGTACATCTAGATAAATAGAAAACATAACAGAAAACATTAACATAAAAAGGATACAATAAATAACAATAGCTCTAGTTTATACTGCTTGCTATTAAGCCAAAGCTGTAGGAATTCTAAAATAACAACTTGAGTAAAAAGACAGTATGATTTCCCAAAGGAGAAAGTGTCTTCTACCAACATAAGCAATTGATTACAGCTCTTATTTTAGAGGCAAGTATATATTACTGTATATCTATCAGTGGAAAATATCTAATGAAACAAGACCTGCTCTCAACAAGAGAGTAGTGCAGGAATCATGTACAATGATACTTAAGGTAGATTAACTCACGCTGTAGGAGTTTCATCTAGTCAAGAAATGGCAATGACTATATAGTGAGATACATACATAAAAAGATTCACATCTACTTATCAATACTCACCTGCATTTCATACTTCAGGGTCATGTGGAAGCACCAAGATCCCAATCCCACAGCTGAAAACAAATTAAAACTACAGTCAGCACAAAAGTCTGCACATAAAACTTTCAGGTACATTAAGTTAAATGCATGACCTTTACTGGGAAAAAAAAAATTCAGAACATCAGCATGCCATTTCGGGGACAAAAGCCCAGTTTTCCACAGCCTTCTATTTTATAATTTAGTCATCAGTGATGCCCTTGAATTTTTATTTTTTGGGGGGGTGGGTGTCCTCTTTCCCTCCTCTGAATACTGTCTCCTATGAACCGGCGTAATCTCAGTGAGGACAGGAGTGGAGGGAACCCAGAATGCATGGAACATTATCATTCTATTTCTCTTCTTTTTTTCTTTTAATTACATTAAGATTTATGTGTCTCAATCCTTCTGTAACGCAAAGCATCATTCAACTGCTAGTACTCCTGAAAGCTGGTGGTATTTCTGCTTATTGTCCAGTTCTGAAAGGTAAATTTTACAAGGAGCTTTTCGTCAGCTCTAGAAGCAGAAATGAATTGCTACTAGAACTCAGAACTAGAAATGCAGGGTAAACAAACAAAACCGGTGCAGTATGGATTGGTTTTACATCACCATTTCCGAGCCTTGCTCTTGGAAGCTCATCCTTCTATGTAATGTTTTTTATTTATTTGAAATACGTTATTTTTAAACTCTGAATTTACTTCTGAAATTAATTTATGAGATATATACTTTGCCTATACACAGCTTTTTCAGTTAGACAAGGACAATGTTTCTTGGAAGTTAGACTTCACCGTTTAGCGCAAAGCTGGTAGAGTATTTTAGGTATCATTCATTATTTTGAAATGTTATCAGTTAAGCACTCTCATTAAGCACCAGCTCATTTTTATTTTGCAAGAACAAGTACATTAATGTGATGTCTTGTCTTCCAGCAGGAAATTATGTTTTACCTCAGACTCTAGTTTCAGAAAAAGCCAAGTAATTTGCACTCCAGCCCTGATCACTGGGTAGTGCTGCCGTGCTTTGCTGCAAGAGCATAACCTTTCCTAAACACAACAGCTGGATTTCGCTGGTGCATAAACATCTATCTAACAAACCACATTTTGTAAAGGATTCCCAAGGCAGCCGATAGACACGCCTGGAGATGTTTCTTTACATGCTATTAAACCAGAATTGTGATTATTACACATACTCAATGAAATTAAATACCCAAGCATGTAACTTCCCTGAAACATAAAACCGTAATACAGCGACATATAAAACTGCATTGCCAAATACTTTAATACCATTAATTCTCTGGCAAAATTAAGCACGGCTGTCTACCAGAACATAAACAACCACATGCACTTCTGTAAGTTCTGATTAAATTGTTTTGCTTCTGGAAAATCTTTCCGAACAATAAGCAAGAATTGTTTTTCACCTTCATCGAGACTTTAATGAGAAATTCTCATAGCCATTTTTCTGTGTATACAGCATCTATTACAACCACTGTTCATTCTCAAGAAAAAAACCCATTAAGATCATCATTAAAACAGTACCATCCCTTATCCTGGCTGTCACAGTGATTTCAGTATCTTCGTGATACTGACTCTTGCAATTTGTAACAAGTGTAATTTTCAAACACAGGCAAAATCATTGCATAAGAAATTTCAACCCATTTTAAATTAACAAAATATGCTGTTAGGGTTTTTTTTGTTGTTTTGGGGGATTTTTTTTTTTTTTAATGTTACTGGGGTTAATAAATTTCAACAATCAGCTACTGAACTCCTCCCCTTTCTCCTATACAATTAGAAGGAGAAGATTATTTTCCCTTTCCAGTCCTTGCAAAAATCAAGAATGCTGCGGATATTAGCGTTCCAGGTCATTAATCCCACGACCACAATTAATTTCTAAAAATCATATAAAAACTCCTTGCTTCTGTGTAATGATCACACTTGGAGTTTCTTTGGTTATGCAGTTTTACTATGAATTGCAGAACGATGCTTTAGCTATATTGTAGAGTAATAATTGTGTAAAATAGTTATCTCAAACAAGAAAAGTTTCCAGGGACTCATCATATGGTCCTTCCTAAAATAAAAACCTCTACTGGAAATGGCTGTAGTACTGCTTGCTGCAGTTTTGACAGAGCTCATGAACACGGTCAAGCCTGTTTGGTATTTAAGTGCATTTGGCAGATAACCCAGGACATTACATGCCCAGCAATTACATGCCTAGATTATTCATCAGACGACACTCTTCCTCTCAAGACACAACGTTTCCTCAAACACTGTTGTGGTAACTCTGCATAACCGCATCCTTTTGAAGAGATGGTTTAAATGAACACTAAAGAATGAAACAGGATTCTTTATGTATCCCATTTATACCTGCTTATCGCAGAGGTGTAACTTAAAAAGGTATGTTTTACATTCCAGAGGGGTAACTTAGAAATGTTTTACATCTAGATACCGATGGAGCTAAGAACCAAGTTTCTCATTAAGTACCCTTGGCATATGTTATATCTTAACACAGAATTGTGCAAAAAACCTTCAGGAATCTGTTCAAAAAGGAGGAAGAAGTTAACTGCATCAAGAGATCATAGAATTGTAGAATGTTTTGGGTTGGAAGGGACCCCTAGAGGCCATCCAGTCCAACCCCCCTGCAGGAGCAGGGACACCTTTAACCAGATCAGGTTGCTCACAGCCCCGTCCAACCTGGTCTTGAATGTGTCCAGGGATGGGGCCTCCACCACCTCTCTGGGCAACCCATCCCATGATGAACTGAACTGTAGCAGCTGAAGCGTATGTCGTACTCTGCTTTGCTGATATCCCTACAGAACTGGTAAACTTCAGTGGGAGGGAACCAACATCGAACACAGCACTCACGGGGCTGAGAGTGGTGCTGGTCAGAGCTGCTGTCCCGTGGCTTAACGCAGGGTTAGTGCTCAGCGCTGAAAACATTGCAAAGTAAAAAGAGGAAATCATAGAATCATAGAATTGTCTATGATGGAAAAGACCAAGATCATCAAGTCCAACCTTTAACCTAACCCTGCCATCCCACCACTAAACCATGTCCCTAAGCACCTCATCGATCCTTCTTTTAAATCCCCCCAGAGATGGGGACTCGACCCCTTCCCTGGGCAGCCCATTCCAGAGCCTGACAACCCTTTGGGGAAGACATTTTCCCTAATGTCCAACCTCACCCTGCCCTGGCACAACTTGAGGCCATTTCCCTTCGTCCCATCGCCCGTTCCCTGGGAGCAGAGCCTGACCCCCCCCGGCTCCCCCCTCCTCTCAGGCAGTTGTAGGGAGCAGCGAGGGCTCCCCTCAGCCCCCTCTTCTCCAGACTAAACAACCCCATCTTTATTGCCTGTGCTATGCCCAGAGCACGCTGCCTTCCTGCCACACTTAACAGTCTAACTTGTAAACTTAGAAGGGATTTGCCACGCATTTGTCTCCAGTAAATAGCAATTTAATATTTAAGCTCAAATATCTTCAGTGTAGTTTCTACCCGCAGTTTTACAGGAACACAGCTACCTTTCAATATACTTCTCATCACACAGCTTCAGGATCAAGACATTTCTAAGGCATTTCTAAGCCTTTCAATACCTAAAAGGGGCCTATAGGAAAGAGGGGGAAAATCTTTTTAGTAGGGCCAGCTGCATTAGGACAAGGGGTAATGGTTTTAAACTAAATCAGGGTAGGTTTAGGCTAGATATAAGGAAAAAATTCTTTACAGTGAGGGTGGTAAACCACTGGAACAGGTTGCCCAGAGAGGTAGTGGAGGCCCCATCCCTGGAAACATTCAAGGCCAGGTTGGATGGGGCTCTGAGCAGCCTGATCTAGTTAGCAGTGTCCCTGCCAACTGCAGGGGGGTTGGACTCGATGACCTCTAGAGGTCCCTTCCAACCCAAAACATTCTATGATTCTATGATTCTATATTTATTTCACAAAAGCCACCACCGCAATGAGACCTTCTACCAGCTTTGTACTTTTCAAAATATGAGTGGACAGGATCACTGCAGTTACACCAAGTTTCAACAGAAGCAACTTTCCCATGCAGCCATTGACAAACCGAGTGATAGATTGGCTCCTTATGGTGTCAGGACGGGTTACAATTTTCATTCTAGGTGTTTCCTTTTGGCAAAGGAGCTTTTTAAAAGCTGCATATCGGTTGGGCAGTTTTAATGCCATCTGAAGCAATACCATTTCCCCTCCAACTACTGGAACTCACTTTTCATAGATATAAGTCACTCAGCATTTTCACATCAACGAACCTCTCAAGTTACAGGGGATATACATAAATTATGTATTAAGCATAGAATACATATTAAGTCACAATATTACAAGATCAGAATAGCACTTAAAAAGACTAGAAATGCAAAGTCAGGTTAGCTGCTATATGTAGCAGCTTTTTTGTCCCGGAGCAAATACAACATGTGGTTACTGCCAGTTGATAAAACAGTTGTGTTAGTGATGATGTAAAAGCAATGCATCTGCAAACTTTACTTCACGCAGTTATTTCACTGTGCTTCAACACCATTCCAGGAAATACCCATGCTAGAAATAATCCGACATTATACACAAGATCCAGCTCCAGATATGAACCATATAAACTCTCAGGATTTGAACCCTAGAGGGACACAAATATCCCCTACAAATTTTTCAGTAATTTTAGGAAGAATCAGAAGCATCACAGAATCAGTGATAATTTATTTCAATGTAAGACTATCCATCAGCATTCAAAATTCTTATCATAAGCCTAAAGCCTTTATAGAAAAAGCAATTTATTAGGATTCCTCAGATGTGGTTTGAATTTAACCTGTATAGGCGTTGTATGAAAACATTTGCTCCAGATGCAAACACCTTTGCTTAGGTATCTACACATGAACTAGGTGTCAAAGCTTCCACTAAAGAGAATGGTATTATAAAGAGTAATGAGCTGGCCAGATACAAGGGGATAGTTGAGGATGAGCCAAATGATTCTCTAGGCTTTACTGACTGCAATGGGAGAGAGACCCCTCTGCACAGGTAGGCAGGCACACGTTTCGGTGTTTGAATCTGGACCTGAATTTCACCTGTGGTTTCTTCTGATGATAGAACTGAACTAAAGATAAACAACACCATACTGCACCATAAACAGTCAAAGAGCAAAACAAGATGAAAAAGTAGAATTAAATGAACAATTTTTGTTGTATCGTTTTGTTTTGTTCCACAGCGTAAGAGACAGGAGAGACCTTGGTTACTCCAAGGGCACAGCTCTACAAGTAAACTCGAGCATTGCTGGGACTGTTCCCAGACACTGTAATGCAACCGTCTGCGCTCGAGAATTGTTAGAACAGTCTGCGGCGTGAACCCGGCCTGTTCCAACCAGCACTTTCCCCAAGCAGCTCCCAGGCACAGCCCAGCAGCCAAAAGAGTCCAGGGCCTGCGCCCAGCAAGGAATTTGTATGCGGTCACCTTGTTTTGGAGGCGAACTTGAGCAGACAGGGGCTGTTCCACACTACTTGGCTTCAGCACTCAGGAATGTTCCCGAGCGCATTTGATTTACTGACAGCGACATGGCCTAAGCACCTTCTCTACAGCTGTTAGGAAAGAATAAGGGAATTAACTTTCACTAAAGGGCTTCTAATAACTGTTTTCACAGAGTTTCACTAGAAGTAAAGTTTAGTAAGTTGTTTATGAGTTCCTATAGCTATGTCTAATGTAGAAAACTTTCTGCATCCTTTTTTTCCCTCTACTTTGGCACAGCTTGAATGACTGAGCCCTACTAAACAAGCCAAAGAAATATAAAACACAACAATCCTTCCAAATTTCAAGTAAACCATCTAATAGAGTATGTAACTCCATTGACTGCTTTTTTTTTAAATCTTCTTAGGTCCAAAACAGTTATACTCTCTTTTTTTAAAATATATATACTTTTTTTTTAAAAAAAAAAAATCAAGACCCTTCTAGAATACGAACCATTTGAGAATCATGGTTTCCCAGGACGCATGAGGAAATGACCTATGGTAGAACCCGATGCAATACCACAGCATCATAAGGAACCATCCAAAACCAACTGCTTATTCTTCAAGGTAGTGACAGTCTGATGATTTGTTCCACCTACTTTCACAAGATGCAGCATGTGAAAGTATTTGCTTAAGATTATTCTTCCTAATGTATAGGTTGATTAAATAGTTCTCTAAAGCTATAAATCATATCCAGTTTCTACTGAGTTCATCAACAACATGCCTTTTGAGCTGAAGGGCAGCAGAAATAAGGGCTTAGAACAGTGTGCTGTATCTCAAAGAACTTGCTGAAAAGTGAAATGCCATTTCGGCACCAGTATGAACAAGGAATTTATTTAAACAGATATTTAGAAATCTCCCTTCTTGCCCTGCCAACTTTGGATCTTAGCATGTACGCGAAATGAACAGTGCTTCCCTAATTCAAAATGCATTTGGTTGAAAGAGGAAATAAATGTCAACAACAGAAATTGTGGGGTATGAAGTGAAGCACTGAACACGGCATGGTAAAGCACAAAGGAACTGACAATCAGCTAAATGTCTGGAAGCATCCAAAAGAAACAGCTGATTTGGATCAAAATAATGTCTAGAAACAACACTTCTTATGTTCTCAAATGCCAGTAGATTTAATTTTAATGTCCGCTTTGACAGCTGTCTTTCAACATCTTGTAAAATCTCAGTAATGATTCAAAGTTGCTAAAACGTAATTCAAGTGCCCTCCCTCCCACCCCCGTCTGCACAGCAGAATTTTTAAAACACTTCTACTTGAACAGAACAACCTTTAGACGCTACTAGCTAGTGAGAAGCTCTGCTATGAGGTCTGCAATGAGGCATGGTGCTTGAAGTGAAATCAGAAGTTTGTGTTAAATTCACTAACCCTTTACGGATGAAGTCTGTGCTTGTTTGCTGCAAATTAAGTAAGTAAAGGGAAATCTGTTAATAAATAAAATTACTCTAAGGGAAAGAATTCTCTCTGGTACTTTCTTACAAGGAGAAATTTCTGTACACTTACTCTATCTCTGTTTCAGTATGCTTCTCATTCAGTCACATGCACAGAAAGAATGCCAATGTTCCTGGCATGTTTCGGCTATACTTAAAATTCTGTTTATCTTCTCATTTACTGCTTTTATTCTGTACTAGAACAAACGTTAAGAGGTTTGTGATTCCAAACCATCCTGTTCCTGTTTCTCACTGGGAGACTATAAAGCCTTCTATATTCCTTTACATCTTTCAACTACAGTAAAACAGTCCAGCCTTACGAATACTGAAGCAGAGATAAAACAGAAGAGAAACATTTTGGGGAATAACCTTTAATGGTACATTCCAACATAGAAAATAAAAAAAATCAAGCCATGCAAGCATTTATCCCTTCAGACAGAAGTTAAAGGCATCCCAGTCACAGATGAGCAGTCCAGCTGGAACTCTGGACTGCCCTCCAGCACTGCTGTCACGTACGCAGGCTGAGCTCCCCTTCATGAACGTCAGTGGCAGTATAAAACAGAAGTCCACGGTATTTGTTGTGATCGAAGACAGATTTTTTTTTTTTTTTTTTTTTCCCTTTTTAAACATTTCAAACATTAAACAGTATATGAGAAATGCCCACTCAGGGCAGTCGTGGTGTGACAGCCTGACATTCTGGTCAGATAGCGGCACACTTTGTCCATCACAAAGCATCACAGCCACAAGTTACGGTGAAGACTGAATCTCAAATGCAGAGTTGTAATTCTTTTTTGTTTTAGTTTAGAAAGAATGGCAGTATAGGATACTTCAATTCATGACCATGCAAAGAGTCAACTTCAACAAACACTTACACACTGTTTTCTCTCCCTGTCTTTTTAAAGGAAACCCTGACCTTCAAGAATTCCTTCCACCAAACTGTTTTATACTGAGACAAAAAAAGAATAATTACTCAAAACTGTAAAAAGCCTACAAATGGCTATTTGGAAAGTGTTCAGACAACATCCAAAGCTGTACATTGTTGCTTCTTATCTTTCACACATATCCGCAAAGCTGATGTAACTAAAAAAACACGAAGTTGTACCTAGTAGATGTTACAGTTTAATTGGCATCAAGAATACATTTAACATATGGATATGTGGTTTTTGACAATGTTTGTCTAAATACATAAGTATGCCAATCTTAAAAGTAACATTTACAATAAACCTATCTCTTACCACTGAGAAAACTGGGAAAGATAAGTCTCCACAGAGATAGGAGCTATAGCAAGCAGAGAAATCCAGTGAAACACAGAAATTCGGTGAAATCTACTTTGAGGAACTGCCAAAACTGAACCATCTTCAAACACCTTTTCTCATAAGGAACATGACTTTGAGTTGCATAATTAGTGTTTTAAAGGAAGTTGGTTCTTTTCTGGATTTTGCTATTTTAGAAAAAAACAAACAGACTGCCCTTAAGTTCACCTATGCACAAATGTCACACTGTTCTTCCATCCTTGCAAAACTTCCCAGACACGATGGCAGTTAAGGTTGTTGGGTGATACATGCCAAAGAGGAACTGAAAACAAATGCAAACTGATGTAAGAATGCTCTTCCAGTTCCTTAAAGGCCTTGGCCATTTCTTGTATTATTGGTCCATACAAATGTCACAAAAATATTAACATAGTGCGAAACTGGTTGGAAGTAGGACACACAAGACATCTTCTGTAAATCATCATAAAAGGACACAATAAGCTAAGATGCACTGAGCAATACCTGAAGCCAGAAAAGAATCGCTTTAAAATCTCATAAAGTTATTTAGTTAATTCTAACTTCATGTCCTTCCAACAAATACGAATTTTCTGTAAACATTAACACGGATAACAAATTGAGGTTTATGTTTTACACACAGAGTATTTGGATTTAACTACTTGGTTTATTAACATTTGGATATTGTTCATTAAATACGTGAGCTCTCTTCATAACAAAAGAGCAAATTAACTTTTACACATACCTGTAAGACATAAATATGCAGCTAAATATCGTTTTTCAAGGCCATCTTTACAGGTCTGAATCGCACCATAGATTGGAGGTAGAATGAAAATCAGGTTACTCACTGTGTTCCCTGTAGGACAGAAGAGAAAAGCAGAGATTTAGAATCAGGTACTATGCACTTTAAATAAAGCTGTATTCGCTCATTAGAGACAGGTTCAACAGTTTTCATCCAGAAAGCTACACCTTTTCAGAATTTGTCTTCTGCTTTCACACATCATACAAAGTTAAATTTTAGTACAACACTGTTAACCACTTGCAGGCTAAGAACATTTTCACTCCTTTGCCTTTTTCCACATGTATGGATAGCAATAAAATACTAATTTTACTAAAAAGCTTGACTTAGATGGTGCTTCCTTTCTTGGTAGGAAGCAGAAAAATATAGCTCATGAACTAAAATCTGATTCCTTAAGGAGATATAAGCCCCAAATAGTTCAAGCCTGGTATTATAAAAGAGCATAGGATTATAGAATCATTTAGGTTGGAAAAGATCTTTAAGATCATCAAGCCCAACCGTTCCCCTAACCCTGCCATCCCACCACTAAACCCTGGCCCTCAGCACCGCCTCTGCCCGGCTTTTAAATCCCCCCAGGGCTGGGGACTCGACCCCTTCCCTGGGCAGCCCCTTCCAGCCCCTGACAGCCCTTTGGGGAAGGAATTTTCCCTGATGTCCAACCTCACCCTGCCCTGGCACAACTTGAGGCCGTTGCCCCTCGTCCCATCGCCCCTTCCCTGGGAGCAGAGCCCGACCCCCCCCCGGCTCCCCCCTCCTCTCAGGCAGTTGTAGGGAGCGATGAGGGCTCCCCTCAGCCTCCTCTGCTCCAGGCTGAACCCCCCCAGCTCCCCCCAGCTGCTCCCCAGCAGCCTGGGGCTCCAGACCCCTCCCCAGCTCCGCTGCCCTTCTCTGGACACGCTCCAGCCCCTCCAGGGCCTTCAGGGAGGGAGGGGCCCAACCCTGACCCCAGCATTCCAGGGGCGGTCCCCCCAGTGCCCAGCACAGGAGCACGGTCCCTGCCCTGCTCCTGCTGGCCACACCACTCCTGATACAAGCCAGGATGCTGTTGGCCCTCTTGGCCACCTGGGCACCCTGCTGGCTCATATTCAGCCGCCTCTCGACCAACCCCCCCAGGGCCTTTTCCGCCGGGCAGCTTTCCAGCCCCTCTGCCCCACGCCTGTAGCGTTGTCTGGGGTTGTTGTGACTCAAGTGCAGGACCCGGCCCTTGGCCTTGTTGACCCTCATCCAATTGGCCTGGGCCCATGGATCCAGCCTGGCCAGGTCTCTACTAGTAGAGCCTTCCTATCCTCGAGCAGATCAACACTCCCACACAAGCTGGTGGTGTGTGCAAACTTACTGAGGGTGCACTCGATCCTCTCATCCGGATCATTGATAAAGATATTAAACAGAACTGCCCCAAAACTGAGCCCTCTCCTCCACACTCCCTTCAGATACTTTAAAGTCAGCAGGTGACTTGTTCCCAAATGAAACTGGTTCAGTCTTTACTGTTAGCATGCTCATCACTGCGCACGCCCAGAACAAGCTGGATGGGACGCTACATCCCAGATCACAATGTAAAACCAAAGACGGTACAAGGGTACGATAAGGAATAGCAAAATGTCAGAAGCCACAACTGATCAGCATGGTAGGCAACTGTCAAAGCTTCAGACACCACTGCTCTCCATCCCTCCTGCTGAAGCTGGGAAGCAACGCAAAGAAATGGCACGAGTTGCAGAGATCAGAGAAAGCAAGAACAAGCCAAGAGCCCAGCTCCCATACCAGGGTGCACGACGACTCTTCCAGCACCGGGGAAGACGAAGGAACCTTTCTTTATGTTTGCTTTAAGACTACTCTCCCACTCCGGTTTAGATGTTGGTGTTTTTTGGTTTTTTTTTTTTTCAAACTCTCCTGGCCTATGCAAAAGTACAATGAAATACTGAGAAGTTTAAGTGAAGCATAAGGAAATGGTACATTTCTCAGCAGAAGGGATGCAGATTCAGCTTTTTAGCCTACCCACAAATCATAATTTTGAGAATAAAGGTTATGTAATGGGAATAAAATGACATGCAATTTGCGAAAAAGAGCAAATTATTAAAAAAGGCAGAATGTTGCTTACATAAATTAGACTGCATGCTTTCACACGCCATCAGTTAAATATACACAAAACTGAAACTCTACTTTCCAAGTATCTCAATGAAAAGTACAACGTATGGGACCATGGAGATGCCAAAAATACCTATTTCTGGCTTTGCTTTTGATTCAGCAGAATCTCTCAGAAGAGTTTTGCTTTCTAAAACAAAGAACAAGAGTGAGCAGGCCACGTCTGAATCACTCCCTTAATTCAAGGACCTATTTTTCAGAACTCCTACTTCCCAAGATCCATCCCAAAGAAAAGTGAAAACTACCAAACTATGAACATACAACCCCAAAGCGTTACAGCACCTCTGGGAACAAAACCCCATAATTTACCTGTTTACAGAAAATTCAAACCCAAATGGAAATAAGGTTATTTCAGAACACACAAAGTGTACCTATCACAGAATCACAGAATGGCAGGGGTTGGGAGGGCCCTCCGGAGATCATCAAGCAGGCTCACCCAGGGCAGGGGGCACAGGACAGCGTCCAGGCAGGGTTTGAGTATTCCAGAGAAGGAGACTCCACAGCCCCCCTGGGCAGCCTGGGCCAGGGCTCGGTCACCCTCAAAGTCAAGAAGTTCTTCTTCACGTTCAACTGGAACCTCTTCTGCTTCAGTTTGTGCCCATTGCCCCTTGTCCTGGCACTGGGCACCACTGAGATGAGTCTGGCTCTGTCCTTGTGACATCCCTTAAGATATTTTTAAGTATTTATGAGATCCTCTCTCAGTCTTCTCTTCTTCAGGCTAAACAAGCCCAGCTCCCTCAGCCTTTCCTCGTAGGGGAGATGCTCCAGTCCCCTCATCATGTTTGTAGCCCTCCTCTGGACTCTCTTCAGGAGTTCCTCATCTTTCTTGAACTGGGGAGCCCAGAATTGGACACAGTGCTCCAGGTGGGGTCTCACCAGTTACCCAGTTAACTTTAACAAGTTAGCTCTTCTAAATTAAAATTAAATTTTGAGCCAGTCTTCTTGACCAGATAAAAATCACATCTGATTTTTATCAGACTTTCTTTAAATCACTTCCTTATTGATTTAAAATCATCTCCTGCACAACCATGAATTTCACCATAACAAGCAAAACAGAGATGTGCCTGAGATCTTACTCTTCCAGTCTGCTCTGTAGTAAGTTCCTGCACGTTAAAGAAGCCCAGCTGAAATCAAAGCAGCTCTGCAAAGACATACAAGTTCGTACCAATATAAAAGGCCTTTTTCATGCTTAAATTCTTTGTGTAATCATTAACCTTTTACCACATTCCCACAATGTCGCAACGGGCAGTGATTCACTTCCAGTGGCGACCAGGTTTGGAAGAAATCCACTAAGATTCAGTATTGTGTGGTATAGTGACCATTACCACATCCTCCCACAAATCGTGCAAAGATGTCATCCAGCCTCGAAAAGCAGAGTAAAGGCTGGATAGCGAATCTTCTGCTTTCTAAAGCAGTTCTCAACTACACCCATTTTCAAGACAAGTTATTAGACATTACATAAATACCACTGTTCAAGGTCACTTCATTATGAAACTGTCAAAAAACTGGCAAAAATTCAAATATGAAAATGCTGAACAAAAGAACTACCATGATGTTGAGCTGCAACTAGGAAGGCATGTGACTTAGAAGAGAGTTGCAGTAGGATAACAAACTTTAGATGGATGTAAGAATGCAGAAAAGAGATTCTTCTATAGGAAAGCAAAGGTTTCAACACTTCCTGTAAAGCTATAAGTACGTTAAATTATTGAAAATTTACGAGAGTTTAATCTAGGACCATCTTGCTGAGAGAGGAAATACCGTCGACCTAATCTAGCTGTAAATTCCTGCCACTCCTTCTCTGCACTTTTTGGCCTACATTATTCAGAATATTTATAGCAGGGATTGGGCAAGCCTATTTGCAAAACGTACTTATTGAAAGTTGTGTCAATTTTTTTTACAAAGGGAAATGGGGGCAGGGGAACAATGAAGTCCTCTGGGAGGCCGCTAGCAAAATTACTTCTTTCAAGAACAAAAACTACAAGGCCTCTTTCAAACCCAAGGTCCCTAGGAGTGCGCATTTCATAAAAGTCTGTCCAGCCTTTACAGGATTATCCTCCCGTAGAATACCTTATAAATTCATTAAAAGGGATTTTTACTAAATCCATCAAAAAATGGCAGTGGGATATGCACAGAGATTAGCAAACAATACCAAGAAAGAAGAGAAAGGTGACACAACTACAGACCCGTAACTCTGAAGTTAATTAACAAACAAGGAAGTGAAATAAGTTTTGAAGGAAACAGATATGGAAGTTGAAAATGGAAAAAAAGTTAAACTGTCAAGAAACCTGATCTTTCTCTTTTTCACCAGATTTTCTTTTTTTTTAAAAAAGGAAAAAAAAAATAATGCAGCAGACCTCCTTGGAAAAGCAGAAGTTGGAGGATTTTCAACTAAGGCACAAGGCAGAAGTGCAAAATAATTGAAAAAGAGATTATTATTGGTTATGCCTGTAAGAAATATAGTATATCAGAAATTAGGTGAATGCACGCGGCTAGACCTGGGCTTAGTTCTGTACAGCATTCTTATATTTCAGTACTAGATTCCTTGTACACTGGTCCAGGGAGCGATTTAATTTTTTTTTAGTGACCAAAGACTGCTTCTCAACGTTTTATCTTCAGCATGTCTGTCAACAGAAAGGAGGACTAGATTATCAGAGGAAGAAATGAATGAACTCACAGACTGAAATGACAGGAATGGGATTAAATATGATGGCCGAGAACATGCCTTTTAATGCGAATATGAATCCTTGTTCCAAATGTAGGATTTATCTATTTGAAGAGGCAGAAAAGTGAATTAAGATTGCATGGTGATGACCATAAGCCATCACTGTATGCACCAACCCCCCTGCATCTATTTCCAGTAGAGGCAGGGAAAATAGTAGTGTCTTCATGCAAGCCAATAGTAGAATACAGTGTTCTCTAGTTATCAATAAAAGAAAAGAGAAAGCACATCAGGTGCAGAGAAGCATCCCTCAGCTGGGAGTGATGAACGGGAGCTTACAACATCAGAAAGGACAAGAGCTGCTGAGCTCACCTAGCCTAACAAAACAACGGCTGGGTGGAACAAAACTGCACTCTGTAAATGCCAAGGACGAAAGGGAGCTATTTGAACTGAAGGATAATACTGACAAAAGAATAAATAGATAGAAATTAACCCTAAATAAATGTGGGCTAGAATTAAGAGGAAAGCTTCCCACTGAAGAGGAGATATTTACAGCTGCTTCCCAACAGAAACAGGCAGTATGATGAACCTACCTGCTTTCAGGGTGAAGCTCAGTGAGCTCAAAAACGTGATGTGGTGGCCTATCAGAGTAGTAAAGCAGACTATGTCCACAAAGATTGTACATGGTACCAGGTAAAGTGCTAAATTAATGTCTAATCATGGTAAGTGGAGATTGTGTGACTGCCCTCACAAATTTTCATAGAAGTCTTTCAAGACTGTTTTAATGCAAACCATTGTTTCAAAATACTATTTCATTCATTGAGAGAATGGCATACGGTACCAGAACAAAATCAAATGTATGCGAAACATCATTTCAGCAGGCCTCTGTCTACAGGAAGGACAGCTGTGTGAGTGTTAAACCACTCTGCACCCTCTTCAAGTACAACAGCAAAACCCGACAAGGCTTTTTTACCATGCACGTACATTCAGCATCATCTTCAGGTCCTAGAAAATATGCATATTGTCATAAATGCACAAAGATCTGAACAAACACTGAGCAACCCAAAGACAAAACATAAACTTGAAGAGGAAATAGTATCTACAGGCAAACATGGGCACAATACACTGCTCTTATACAGACAGCTTGGTACACATGAATTTGAAGGACCTTACTTTCATAGTTTCCATTTCCTCAAATACATAGTTAATTGTATATTAGAAAGTCATTTCTACAACAAATTTGGATGAGGAGTCAAAAGGATAAAACAAGCAAAGTTGTAAATAAGTTGTAACAGAACATGCTCATAAAGAACCATACACAGGATATAAAAACATCAGGAACACAACAGTGGGAGTTAGAATATAGGTGATGTTTTCAGTGAGGGAAAAAAAGTGCTATTATAAAAACAAAGCAAAAAATACCCTCTTCAGCTTTTGACAAGGTGACCAACGTGATTTACACAGTGTTAAGAGATCCCTTCTCCTATGTTTGTACACAGATTGACTGCCAGATTTACCAACTGCAAGGATTTTTTTCAAATGTTAAAATGTTTTTTCTGTCAAACAAATGAAGACTTTTCACTCTGCTATGGTTTCTACAAGACTCAAAGCCAACAGAAATAGATGTTATCCTCAGAGAGCAAAGAAGAAAATTTTTGCCATTAGAAAGGTTGACTCTACATAAAAAGCTCATTTTAAATCAGGACTAACAAACACAATGTTCATTACAGGCTTTCAGCCTCCCCTTAAGGACAACTGCACCGTGCAACAAGAGAAAGGAAAGTGGCTGCTATTTTCTAGAATAGATAGCCAAGTTGCAATGAAGTCAAGTGTCTCTAAGTAAAACAAACAAGCAAACGAGCAAGCAAGCAAGATTCTGAGGCTGAAAACATCCGCTTCATTGTCCGGATATCACGATGCTCCGCACAGTCAATCTTAGTGCACTTCCTGGATCATGTAGCTTTTTCCTTTTCCATCATTGCATGAAGAAAATAAAAATAATTAAAAATAAAACCCAAAGCCTGCCAGATGGCATCATGCACAACTTGGATCATCCTTCTAGCTGCTTTCAGGTATAAGGAATTCTGACCCATGGCTTTTGTTTCTGGAATCATCTCAAGCAGCTCTGGTGCAAACTTCAGCTTATTATTAGAGGGTTTACCAAATTTAAAGAGATTGCAAAGCAACACAATTCAGGCACTCTTGAGGGCATAACCATCTACCATTAGGTACTCTCCCTTTTAATGAAGGATTTTTCTCTTGGAAGGATCTCCAGGGATACGAAACCGAAGATGAACACACAGAGAGAATAACAGTGAAAGCAAGGCATAAAAAGGGTAGCCCTGTGGCCCAGCAGCACCAGATAAGGCGAAACAAGGAAAGACAAAAAGGTTTTTGGAAATTAGATTTGAAGTGGAGGAATAGGTAGCCCAACAGCTTACAGACTGAGGAGGAATCTAGAGCATTTCCTTTTAAGTAACTCATTCCAATCTAACACGGGAGTCCTTGCTAAGATACAAGTACTTTATAGCTCACCCATCACAGCACTGTGTCAACAGAGGAATTAATCTGAATGAAATCCAACAAGTCTCCATACAGTATATGCTATATATTATCAGTCAATAATAACTAAGCCAGAGCCCAGAGGCAGTTTCTATCACTGGCGTTTGAAAATAGAGGCATTTCATGATTGTTCAGAAGACCCAACACACAGAATCAGCTGTTTTGGCCACTGACTTCAATCTTGTGCCGTGTTTGCTTACGGCTTATCACCAGAAGGGCAGTATAGCAATTAGATTTTCACTTCCACCAGTCATTTTTAATAACTTCTACTTCAAAGTCTACAATAACCGCACTTCGAGAGTGTCAGGAAATGAACACTCCTGTCTCCATTTGATATTTCAGAAGGACCTCAAGGGCAGAAAACAGAGTCATCCCAATGGGAATTTTGCCAATATGTAATTACTGAACTCCCTACTTGCTAACGTGCATGAAGGATCAATATAAACTTCCTGTTACTCAGTGAAGCACAACACAGCGTTACTCCTGGATGGAGCACAGGACCAACGCTGACTTAAATAAAAAATTAAAAAAGGGGGTGGGGAGTGTTTAGAGTATTTTTAAGCGACAAGATCAATTTCTTACCTCCTGTAATTCTCCTTTCCAAATACTAAGCAAGCCTTGATTTTGTTTACCTGGACATGAACCAAAGTTGCAACTTCAGCAATTCAGCTGCAGCTTGCATTAGCCACCACAGTTCTAACAATAAAATGGGAAAAACACTGAAGGAAACAAATAGTGAAGCAATTACTGAACTGTATAAGCTATGTATGAAAGCTTCTGAAGAACTATAAAAATGGGTACAGATAAATAATGCTTCAAACTAATGGGTTATTAGAGGGACTATTAGATCTCCCTAGGTATTTAAAATAAAATCAGAAATCTAAAGAGAAAGTTCATATAGATCGTAGGAATCACAAAGTTAAAAGGTAGCTAAAACACCATAGAAAAATGTGATAAAATCAGTACATTACAAAGGAATGCTGCATTAATCTAGCTCTGTATAGATGTTGGCATCCTATGAGAAAAACTGTAAGGGACAAACAAGAGGGATGGGTCAGATACAGCAACCAAGAGTACTGCAAAGGAAAAGATAGATCTTAAAGAACTCAAATGCTGGCCAGGCAGCGGCTACAAGAAAGCAATGTGAAAACCAACAGATTTACATGGGGGAAGGACTGGAAAAAAAAAAAAAATAGTTTGTGTTACTAAAGAAGAGGATTCTGATCAGCACTAACAGACTGAAAGAAGGGAAGCTAGGATAGAATATCTAGAAATCAAGTTTATTTGGCAGCAGCAACATCTCCCAAAAGAAGCCATGAATCCTGGAAGAGTTTCAAACAAGAGCAGACAACAAGCTGCAAGACACGACGAAGAAAACAATCCACCACGGGCAAAGAAAGGCAGCAAAGGAGGCAGGAACGCAGCCTCCTCCGTGCTAGCACCAACACAGATGCATACCACTAGTGTGAGCACAGCGTGTTCCCGTTGCACGCGCCTCAGCCCCGGCCACGACCCAGCGCTGCTCCCAGGAAGTCAAAGTGCTGGGACGAGGCCAAAAAAAACTAAAGGCGGCATCGCTGCTGGAGAGCTGGTGGCCCAACTGGGAGGGCTTAGTGCTCAAAGTCAGCGTACAGGGCAGTGCTTCAAGATCTTCTAGGCTGCGTCTCCCTTGCTGGGCCTCCATTCCTCCAGGATATGGAAATGTACGCTGACATCCTTCTGAAGAGGTAAATCATTTCAGTGATTTACTGGATTGGGGAGGGGTAATGAGGTAATTTTAGAAAAAAAAAAATTAATTATTAACAACACAATTTGATTTTTATTCCCAGTGCTCATTTATGAGCAGTTCCAACACGCTGTGTCAAGTGATACGTTCCGATTTATGACCTTACACACTTTATATTCCAGCTGAGGAATTCATTCCCTTGGCATTCAGTCATACTAGCGCAGCTAATATTTTTGTAGATGTTTTTACTCTGATTACAGTATTTCGTGTTACATTTGTGTTCCTCAAAACAATCAAAAGGTAATTAGAAGAAAAAGCTCTCGACACTCCTGACTAGCAAAGCACACAGAAGAAAGCTCAGTTCAAACCTGTAAAGTGTGGGTGTTATTTTCTAATGCACAAGCCTCTCTCTGGTATGCACGTCATACAAAAGCACTTATTATTAAACTGCTTCTGAATCGCCCTAGGTTACAATTAAGCTACCCTTTTCTTTCCCCTCACCTCTCTGCAAAGTGTTTTGCTGCTGTGAAGACACTAGAAAATTAGAACCTAACAGGAGACTGTACTAACGCTGACCTTGCTTCTTATGTGTATTATACTAAAAATAAACGATTGAAAGCTAATACTACGCAAATCCAAAATTTAAAGCTCCACATCTTCATAAGAAACTGACACCCTTGCAATCTCAGAAATCCAACATCTGCGTTCATAATGCAGATTTAAACTTAGATGGTGAAACATTCATTGCTGGGCTAAGTTTTTGCTCTTTCCCCTCAAACCTAAAACATATCAGTTACCTATTTAGTTACCTATTTAGTCTCCATTACTGCAGTGTCTGAGCAACCCCAGTCGTCTGCGTACTGATGCTCAATATCCTTGCAAGAAGAGGACAGGCTAAAGAGGGTGCCTGAGTCACAAAGAAACCAGAATAAAACTGAAGCCAAGACTTTCAACACCAAAGCGTTCCTGAAGCCACTAGACCATCCTTACCTGCCACAATAAAAAACTAATGAGATCACCAGCAACACCTCTCATAAATAAAGCTTCAAAGCAGAAAGTACATGAGAGTAAGAGCTGGGTACTTTCCAGAACCAACATTTTTGTTACCAATCCTCATCATGTTTAGTGTAATGGAGTCCTCCTCCTCCTCCTCCTGGAATTCTTAAAGACTCTCACAAATGAAGAAAAAGTGTCTAAAGACACAGAACTTGGATTGATGGGGGTTTTTTGAGAAAGGATGACTGATTATTTTTTCAGAGGGATCTGTCTTGAAGCCTTTCATGAGTGAAGACTGAGGTCTGCATGAGATGCTGTTGCTCAGAAGAGGGCTAGTAAGTCAGGTTACAAAACGTGGAGGACGGACTGTGAAGTTTAGCAGATAATTATGAAAGCAATTGCAAGGAAAATACTCTGAGGTGACAGGCCAGAATAAAGATAGCTACAACAGCTAAATCAAAAAGCCATGTTCTGTGCTTCTGAAGCCAGTTTTGCTAATTATCTTACTGTGGCTCTAACTATATCTATCACACCTAGGTCTGTCACAAGCGCAGGGCATTCTGAAGCATTAATAAATGTTTTTTGGGTTTTGAAGGGACCATTACACAAAAAATAACAGTATTTAAAGATGTAACAGAAGTGCTAGAATCTATCCTTGGGCATTTTTTGAGATTGGAGGAAGCAGCCTGGATAAATATGATAGTACACAGCTCCTTTACGGGACATTTTTTTCCCAAAGATAACCACTGGACTACAAGCTAAAAAAAAAACACTTACATACAATTGGCTGATATGCCATCTTGTCATATTTTAATGTTGCTTTCCTAGAATGTGGGAAGCTTCATGGAAAAGAAAGCATTATTTCCCTGATAAATGTGCACCTAAGATGACAGCAAGCAGACCAATTGCTTTGAAGCACACCTGGAAGACTTTTGCAAGTAAATTTAAAGTAAGAACGGTTGACAGAGGCAGATCATTTGGAATATCAATCTAGAAAGCTCATGGAAAGCAAGTGCTTACAGCTGGAAAATGCAATCAAAGTCTAAAGAGATTAGGCTGAAATGATGTAAAGTTAGAATATTACATGCAATAAGCTTGTTGCTGAAGGGCAGATTTGCTGCTATTATAGCCTTTACTGGAAAACAAAATAAAACGTATTTTAAATGTTATTTTAAGACAGGCTGATGATGTCAGACTGGAAGGAAACCATCAAGGTGGGGAAGCTTACTCTTCAGCCACTGCTAAAACTAAGCAGTGACCAATATAATGTTATAGCAACCAACCCATTTAATTTTCATCATATTTAACCCCTTCCAGTTCGCCGTTCTTCTTCTATGCTGGTGTCAGCATCCCGGCTTCATGTTCAGTGTCTGCACCAACTCCTCTAAACCTAAGGGTCTGTCCAGAACAAAAAGCACAGCTTTTGGCAGCTGACAAGTTTTGAGCTACCAGCGTACACTCAGCCTGGCGTCAGTCGGCTCTCACCACACACAGAGATACCAACATGAGGCACAACGTGCTGTGGTGTTATCTCGGAGGCTCTGGAGGACTCTTTCAGGCTCTGCGCGGTGAGACACGAGAGCTAAGCATTTGGGGAGCCCCATATGCTCACTGGGTGGTGGATGGCAGAGAATAACGTGCGTCAGTGCTCTTTTCCAGATATTTGTAGCTTTAGTTTGAGTAGCTTTTCTTCAAAATCCAAATCCTCTTCCTTTCCTCCCTTTCTTGCTATCGGCACGGATTTCCCCTGGGTGTACAAAACAATTAAAGTCTTTCCTACTAATGACGGATGCCATTCTTCTGCATTTTGCCCTACTTGGATGGTAGGAAATGAAAGGTGAGATGCTACGTGACAAATGTGAGACAGAGCACGTGTGGCCAATGAAACTGGTCGGCAACCACAGCCTGATTCAGATACAGAGCAACCATTCAAACACTGAATGGTGATGTTCCCTCTCTCATCAGCAGTACTAAAACAGAAAACCCCATCTGTAGCTATCTTTTATTTGCAGGACTGCCTTAAATGAAAAATCCTAAGGCTACCTGGAACACGTGATAAAAGAAAGGCACTTGATCTCAGAAACGACTCAGACTCTTTTTTTCACTCCTAAATACCCAACTTTATCCCTTTTATGTAGGCATTTCTTTTCTTTAAACTCTTCATAACCTTTTCCAGTTAATAGACAACCTCTGGCAAGAACTTTCAGCACTGACCAATTAATTCACTAACCCAAGACTCAAAGGTTGTTGCTCCTGGTCTGCAACTTCTAACTCCAACTCTATTCTTTAGTCACTCTTCAATTGTCATTTCAAGACAACTTTCTGATTCTTGCTTGAAAAATGGAAAGGAAAAAAAAAAACTCAGCAGTTGCTTGTCCGCCTACAAACCTTGGCAAAAGCTATTTACCTAGAGGGAAAATGAAGTTTCTTCTCCACAAAGACAGTAAGATCAAAGTCCAAATCTTAAGTATCTCACAATCTAAACCAAATACAGGAAGAGATATACAACACATTGAAGGTTTGAGCTTTAAACACTGTCTTTTTGTTACAAATACAGCTTAATATAGAACTTACACATAACAGTTCATAAGGTGGGTGGCAAGCATTCAGGCAGAAGTCAGTTTTACCGAATAATGATGTGAAGCAGTCGAAAACCATACACAAAATCAACCAAGTTCCCAGCACAAATGGTGGCCCAAAGACTGGTAGAGGAAAACTTTCAGAGGACAGATTTAAGAGACATGTAGAAAAAGTACAACGAAAGCAGGAAAAAAAAATTATACAAAAGCCATGCGGAAATCAGCACGGAAGAGTTTAAAGGCAGGAAAAAAACTGAAGAGCTTGGAATGGAATGTGTTTAAGAAAAGGAAGTAGCTTTAAAATATTTATCTGCAGCCTACAACAGAGAAAGAAAAAAAAAAAAGACAAGACAAGAAAAATTAAATTGAGATGGACTCAAAGAGTTTTAGCAGTACTGCACTGATGACATTGCGCTGAAGACCACATTCTGAGGGGCCTCACAGGAAGATAAAACTTGGGCCTTGAAAAATTTAACAGTCACCAAACCCTAAACTTCTGCGTGAAAAGCAACTGCGATATCACAGATCACAAAGCCATAGCAGTTTGTTTAAGTGAACGAAAACAACATCTGCTGTATGATTTCATTACCACGGTGCACTTCTCTGCTGCTTTCCAAGGCATCTACACAATTCAATTGAGCTGATTCTTATTAGAGACGGCACTCACCAGCTCAGAAGAGGGACAAGCGATACAAACCAGTAACGCTCATCTGGTTTTCACTCTGCTGCATGTGAAGAAAGCCATGAACTTCCACACTGCTGCTGCCACCAGCAGCTTTATGGAGATGGCATTAAACCGTACCCCGCTGCAGAAGCCAGATCTGCAGGTACAGGGCGCTATGAACAAAAGTGCATTGCCAACTGTCCTAAATTTCTGTTAATAAATTGAAAAAAATAAAGAAAAATGTTTTGCTTCTCCAATTTTCCAGTCCGTTTAACTCATGCACTGGCCAGTACGTTGCATACAGTTGGTTCTCTCTGCTTATACGGGTCATTTCCATGACTATGAAAAGGACTTGGAAAAAAAAAACCACAAAGGGAAAAGAAACAAAAACAAACTAACAAAAAAAAAAAAAAGAGATACAGGCATCAGTTTTCATTCATGAGCAAAATATCACCCGGAGCAACTCTGAGTTTAGGTATTTTGGTTTTTTTTTTTTCTTAAGTCTACAAGATTTAAAACCTGAAAAAAAAAAAGTCTGTATCCTGTGAGAGGAATGCAGGGAATATCTGTAGAAATGCACCCTGCAGCTCTCCTCCTGCGTGTAATAACCCACGGAGCAGGCTCCACAGCTTGGCTGCCGCAGGCTGGGGCCAGCACTAGACCTGGCAGCTTCTGGCAGGAGGGGAGCACTGGAAACTCCCTCCAAGAGCAATCACGTCTGTAACAAGAATCACACAAACACACCCATTCTTACACAGCAAACCTTATTAAATACTTGCAGAGGGAAAACACACCCATTTTACCTAGAAGAAATGTGAATTCCACTCTGTGGCAATAAAATCAGTTCTTGGGGTCAATTTAGGTCCCTGCTGTAGGCGACCCATTTGATTTCAGAGAAAGCCAGATCTAACAGATCCTGTTTCTCAAAGATGCGTTAAGTATTTTTTCAGGTATTCCTGGGTTTCCTCATTGTAAGGTCAAAACACCAGTTAGGGGGGATCACAGAAGCATGCTTTCCAGTTGGGAAGCAGGTCTCTGCCCAAACAAACAAATGCTGTTGACCAGGGAAGAGGGAGAAAACCTGATGAACAAATGACAGATTCAACACAGAAATACTCTGCCCCAAGATTATCAGTGTCCAGGCTGGTTTTAATGCTCAACCATACTACACAGCTCTACAGGACTTCTTTGATCTAATACTACAGCGGATTCCTAGATGCTGGGTCTCACCCAGATGAAAATCCTTATCCAACTGGAATTAGCAATTACTAAAAACCCAGCCGATGGAGTGGTAGCACCTTGAGCTTCCGCTGCAAATAATGAGCTCATCAATGCACTGGATAAATCAGAGAGCTTCCAGGGTCATGTTTTACGACCACAAAGTTGATACCTTGAAATCCTACTAGTTCGAATTCATACAAAACATACTCTGGTGTCCTGTGCCCTACACCCATGACTCAGAAAAGCAGATGTGAAGGAAGAAACTGAGGGAGAGGCGGGGCTGGTATGAGTTATGGATGTTGTCCTGGCTTCACTCGCCTCGTGCTGCTAGGTAGAGCCAGATGTTCAGCTCACGCCCAAAACCACGTCTTTTTCTAATTCCGCTTGTCTGCTTTCCTACCTAAAGACAACCAATGCTTAACTTCTCAAAACCAAAAGTCAAGCTGGAGATCCGTTAAGAGACACACAGCTGGCACACATCATTCCTGGGTCACTCCAGGGACGCTGGATTCTGAAAACAAGTCCAAAGGAGCCAGGGAATAATGCAAAACCAATAATAAAGCCCCAGGACACAGCTGGGAAACAGTTACGCTGCTGGACACTAATCTCAGTTTTGAAATAAAGTTTGGAATTTCCCTCAGGAAAGCTCTGCAACGTGGAGGGCAGGTTGAGTCATCAGCTGCCGGAAAGGCAAAGATCCGGAGATGAACCTCGTAAGGCTGGGGGGGCGGGGGGGGGGGGCAAAGGTTGTGTCTCCCCGCCAGGACTGACAGAGAGGGCTCCTTCTGCCTCCCAAACTCCAGACACACTGAGTACGTACTCTGCCAGAGGCCGAGGGACGTTACTAAAGGAGATAATGATCCTGCAGATGCTGATGGCACCGATCACTTAGAAAACATCATTTTTTCAGTCACTGATCACAGTGCATATGCAGCATATTTCTTCAAGGAAATTAATTTTTAAAAACAGAGAGAGGAAAATATCCTGGTCAGTCACTTCAGGGTTTTCAGTTAGCACAAAACCCCCAAGTATTTTACAGCTGTATTTTCAAGTGCACAAAAGGGTCTGTGCCTGAAACCTTAAACTTAAACGGTGCCCAGCAAAGTCAGCGGGACTTACCTATATGGGAATATTCAGATCAATTAATGGTAAAAGACTGACACAAGCAGTGCCGCTCTGGTTTTCTTTTCGAGTTGTAACATTTTCTATAAACTTCTCTCTTCCTGACGCCTTCCTTCCTTCCTTCTTTGTAGCACTTCCACAACCACAAAACCAAGCACCTTCAATTTATGCAGCAGCTCAGCTTCTCTGCTAATGGACTGAAAAATGGCTGTAATTAATGAGGCAGGTGTAAAGAGCCCCACACCCACAAAACTCAAAGCAATCAAAGTAGGTGGCTTTTCCCTGATAGCCATGTAGAAGTGGGTTCCCTTCGAGCATTACAAATTTCTTTTTTTGATACATATTTTGAATTAAAAGAACTCGTTCACATGTTCTTAACCTTTTGTGATCCATGAACCTTTCTGTGATTCTCTTCCGTCTCTTGAGACAGAGAAACAGTCAAGTGCGTTAGCACTTGCATGGGTTGCAAGCTAAACCGACCATACACTGCTGAGCTGTTGGGACCGGAGACAACTCCCAGAGTTGCTTTGAACATTTTTGCAGCGATTATTAAATCTTCCTGGTGTTTAAAAAACATCTTCCCCACTGATCTGTGAAAGGCTTCAGCAAATATGGAAAAGGCATTACATAAATAGCAGTTTCACACACACACGCGCGCACAAAAAGACACAACAAACCCCAGACTAAAGACATTTTTGTCTTTCAATTATGACAGCAGTCGTTTTTATCTGTGACTAAAGGCTCATTTAAAGGCATTTAAAAGTCAGCAAGTGTTCCTTTACCGTAATTTATTTTACATTAATCTTCCTATTTCTAGCTACAAATATATATTCTGCAAATTCGTATCACGCAGTTCATAAACCTGTCTGCCTTCGTTTGCACATAAGCAAAATTAAATTGTACAAATGCTACTGCTCTTACCATTTGGAGTGGCAGATGTCCAATTGCCAGCTGTACAAGTACGGAATATGAAGCACTAATTATAGAGTAATCAAACGCTTTGTTAAACCATATTTAAGAATTTTATTGTCACTTAATATCTACACAAGTATTAGTAGATAAACACACATGTGGTCCATTACCACAGGGTCTGTCAGGTTTTAAGCATATCCATAATGTGATGGATACGTGGGAACTGTTGACTGGACAAATGTAGACTTTCCAAAAACCTTTGACCCTGTCTTTCAATGAAAACTCTTGGGGAAAACAGAAAATTAAGGTGTCGTGAGATGAAAGGTAGAGCTGCATCGTGGATTAGGAAGTGGCAAAGATACCAAAAAAAAAAAAAAAAAGGAAGATTTTTAAAAAATTGTGGCAATATTTCAATACCTAAAGGGGGCCTATAGGAAAGAGGGGGAAAATCTTTTTAGTAGGGCCAGCTGCGTTAGGACAAGGGGTAATGGTTTTAAACTAAATCAGGGTAGGTTTAGGCTGGATATAAGGAAAAAATTCTTTACAATGAGGGTGGTAAACCACTGGAACAGGTTGCCCAGAGAGGTAGTGGAGGCCCCATCCCTGGAAACATTCAAGGCCAGGTTGGATGGGGCTCTGAGCAGCCTGATCTAGTTAGCAGTGTCCCTGCTGACTGCAGGGGGGTTGGACTCGATGACCTCTAGTGGTCCCTTCCAACCCAAAACATTCTATGATTCTATGATTCTATGAAAACGCGTCAAAACAGTACCACGACATTATCTTCAGGCTTAAGTCAAGTACATGCATTTACAGCGTGGGAAGGGAAATAAATTAATGCAACAGTATTTGCCACTGACTCAAAATCACTTAAAATCATTAAAGAAATGAGAAAGCATGACAGCAGAGACCATCCGTCTGGCTAATGATTTTACTTCTGCTATATTATTCTTTGAAGAAAGGAACCCCTTTTTCAACTTCTTTTTGTCCGCAGCACAAAAAGCTAGAAGCATTCATCTTAAAAAGCATCCCACAGCTGAGCACCATTCTGTACACTCCACTTGACTTCATAGCCACCATCAATTAGTTTAATGTTCCCTTTACCTTTCCATTGGTACTGCCCCCAAAGTTGAGGGAGCTCCCTCAAGGAGCCTGATAAATTTAAAGAGGAAACCTGTGATGTGGCTTCCTGCAAGTAGGTCATTAAAGTTATGTGCACAAATCCCTGCCAGTCTTAAAGTCTGTGAGGCTGTGACATTGCCTTCTCTTAAATCGCGCTTTAGAACTCATCTGTGTCATGATGTCTTTAAATAATTCAGCCGCAGTCAGGCAGTTGGGCTGATCACACCCAATTAATCCTGATGAGTCTTCCTTCACCTGCCATTTTATTGCTAAAAGAACAGACAGAGCTCTTGAAACCAGACAGGGTTGGCTGTATTTTATTTTTTTTTAACTCACATGGATAGCACCTAGCCCAACAGTCGCTGGCTGCTTTCCAATGCCTCTGGCAAAAGAGGCAAAATACAGCAGGATGCCCAAGAGGAACAGGTGACAGTACATATGTGGCAGTCAAAATTCAATATTAATGACATTATTCCAACTTTAAGTAAATTTTGCAAGTTGTTAAGTTCCAAAGGAATGATCCCCATGCAAAACAGACATCTGTGCATCTTCGACAGCTGTCTTTTCTGAGCAAAGCTTAAAAAAAAAAAACAAAACAAAACATATTTTTGTGTCACTCTTCACAATGTAGAGAATGCTTGGATGGCAGTCTGTGTTAATGAGATATCTCACATCTAACACCACAGGTAACAGTCATCTCAATCTCTTGTCTGAAGCAAAAATAGGAAGGATTTAAGGAAGAGCAGAAAAAGTGGTAGAAACATAGGCAGATTCTCATGATTTATTTTTTTTTCCTAAATAAGGATCCCATAAGGAAAGCACAGTTACAAATATCTGTTTACCAGATCTCTAATGAAAACAAAACCCCATGGATTTAACTCTGACAATAAAAAAAAAAAATCCTTTCATATATGAAGGTAGCAGAACGTACTGAGACAGGACCAGAAGCCAAGAAAGAGACGATTTCAGCAAATCCTCAAGAAGCCCGAAGCTATATTCCAGATGTTTGCTGCTGTAAATGCCAACAGAAGGATATACCATCTCAAAAGCAGTCATGTTGTAGATGATGCCTATTACTCATGGACAATGATAGCTCAAGGCAATATTTCACATAGCTGGAAACATCACTCAACTGAAACACAGCACTGAGTTGATAACAACAACAAATTCACCCCCATGATTCTCCTGACCAAGATTTATAAACCCTCAGGTACCACACAGGGCTCCTTTGAATTTAAACCAATTTTTTTAATTGCTACTACCCTCCATGTTTTCAACAAAGGAAATCTAAGGAGATCAGTTATATCCACTCCTCACATTCTACGAGACAAACCCTTTTCACGGGGATAACAGTGAATGCAGTAAGGGTAAGGCACTTGTCATACAGACATTCACATCAAAACAGACCCCCAAAACTGAACACTGCATGGGCTAAACTGGCCTGAAACCATCAACCCTGCTAAAATAAGGACTACACTCTAACATTTAAGCACTTAAACAACCGCACTTACATTTGACCTTGTTCTGTTTGCTTGGGTGGGAGGATGCTGGTTTTTTCCTTTATTATTATTATTATTTTGCTCAAGTTGGTGTACAAAAGTTTAGGTAACTCAGCATATAAGCACTGGGAGCTGAAAAAGGTTAAAAAAAAAAAAAAAAGCATCTCTACTGCTTGCCCTCTAGCACACAGGAGTCAATCCAAAACTCCTGAGAAACTCTGAAGAAGGAATTACTACAGCACAGATCAGTGAGGGATGTAAGAGTCATTCTAGGGCTTAACATAGTTAAGCTGGCAAAATAATTCTTTTCAACTAGTTTTCCATTTCAATTGGTTTAATACGCTACAGAATGACGTAGAGCAGTTAGTCATCCACCTCCACAAGGGAGGGAAACTGGCTAGGTGCAGACTCAGGCAAGAAAGAGGATTTTTCATAATTAAAAAAATGAATCTTTGAATACAGGTCACTGTGTTTGGGGTACATCAAAAGAATGCAAATATGAAGTGTTACAAAAACACCTTACCTCACCTTCACATCTCTGAATACAACTGATTAGCTGCCATAATTTACACTAGTTCTTTAAGCAAATGACAAAGAACTGCATGTAGGCTTCTGGAACACAATGTAGCAATTTGTACTAAAATTAGCATATTAAAAACACATTGCTAAATGGCACAAAGACATAATTTGCACAACAAGCTTTCAGTTTGGCTCTTCAGCCTGAAACCTAAGGAAAACCTAGTATTTGATTTGGACCTGCCAGTATCCTTCAAGCTCTGGGCCTCTAACAAGGGCAGATGAGGTGCTTAGGGACATAGTTTAGTGGTGGGGTGGCAGGGTTAGGGGAACAGTTGGACTTGATGATCTTAAAGGTCTTTTCCAACCTAAACGATTCTATGATTCTAAGTTTCTTATAAATTATTTGCAACAAACATTTAATGCAAAATTTTTAACGGTTAACTGAGCAGTACCAAACCAGCGAGAAATCAGAAACCAATTTTCACTCTTCTGTAAGGTAACACTTAAAATAACACAGGCTACATGCGAGTTTTAAAAACAGCATCAGCAACAGCACAAATTACCACAATGAGAACTCAGAAAGGTGAGAAAAATATTTTTTGAATTTTCTGGTTTATTTGCTCTCTGAATTTGAATTTTTGATAGAGCAAGGAGGTCATAAAGGCACCACAACTGACAGAAGACTGCTGGGCCACACATACCCTGAATATACTCTCAGGTCTTCTGCTAAAGGAACTAGATTTCAGGGCAACATCTCTCTGATATTCCAAAGTAGTTAGCTTCACATTAAGTATTTCAGAGAAAGCTGGGAAAGACTCCTTAGTTGTTTCATGAAAGATACTTTGCTGACCAACTTTTGCTGGCTCAGATTTAAATGCAGTGGCCTGATGTCCTCAAAAAAAAAAAAAAAGTTTTGCCTCTGACCCTTGAAGTGCAGTTGCAGAATTATTGGTAAAGAAAATCTAAACCATCCTGACGTCTCTGCTGAAATTATCTACTGTTAAGCTAACCCTAAAATAAAGTGGGCTTATTTACCATTTTGCTTTAATTTACAACACAGCCCTTACACAGATTTTTTTTTCAGCGCAACTGACAGACCAACAAATTATGGTCACAAACACTAACACTATAAGGAGGGACCAGACCTTCCAGAATTAGTCCCTTTTTCTTCAGAACACATCCCTTTCAACCTGCCACCCTTGATCTCATCCTCATCTTCCTTCTCCTGCGTAATCTAGAAGCGGATGAAAAGTATCGGTTCACAAGGCCAACAATGCGGGGATTATTTAAAAAATTTACATGCCAGTCAAATTTATTTTTACATGGGTGAAGCAACAGAGCTTCCTCTTCCCTATGAGGATTATCTCACAAATTACTTTTACCATGAGGAAAACACAAGAATACATACTCTGCAAAAGTCTCGTTCTATTTAAAAACTTCTAAGTTTGTCCTGGTTTAAGAGTATTTCATTTTGTTCCCCCTTCAGCCGGCCTGCCTCTTCTCAGCCATAAATTTACACACCAACTTCCTTTTTCCTCCGAGTTTCTATGCCGCCTATGCTAGCGTTATTCAGATCCTGTACTCCTTCCCATTCCCACACTCTGAAACCTCTTTCACAACTATTCATTTTGGGCCTTCACCCATGTCAGTGTTTGTAACCAGGACTCACAGCCTGGCATGGACGCCCAGAACCTTCCATCTCCTGCATGCCAAGCTCTTCCAAAGCGCTTGCTGAAGCATCCCAGCTATGTGAAAGGCCTCCTCAGATTGCCCACTCCAAGCACTTCAGGGTAGGTGAGCCGGCTCACTTCAGTACTATTTTCCTAGGGTCTTAAAGCTTCAAAAGCGGCCGCCTATCTTATATGTGTGAAAGGTTTTTGTAGGACAGGGCGTCTCTCAGGTGGCAGCACGCAACTACTACACCCTCTAAAGTCACTGCCCGGGATACAAAAGTACTTACTTTTTCAGCAAAACTTCAGTGACAGAGGGCTTAATCCTTTACCAGCTACCACAATATAACCCCTTCTCAAGCACCTGTAGTCAAAGCACCTTCTTCTTTCCCTAAAATGCGCTTAAATATATCTAAATTCCCAACTGCCTCTGAATAAGAGAGTTTTGAGGTCAAAACAACAGCCTGCTCTCTTGCTGTTGCCCCAAGCTATCCTAAAAGACCACCACCTGTAGCAGAGCAACCCTTCCAGCTATTCTAACTCCCACCACCTGCAAGAGAGCAACCTGATGATGGTCAGGACCCACCAAAGACCAGCTGGGTGAAGGTGTCTCTCCTGGATGAAGAAATCTCTTCCATACACAGATACCTTCTCACTCACTGCTCTCCCTTAAGAGTTTCACATGGTTTCACCGTCCATGGCCAGGCAGATGCTCCCATCACCTCGCAACGGGAGCAGAGCTGCAGACCCTCACGGTTTCACAGCATAGTACCCCACACATGATTTCGGTCAAAACTCCCTTCTTTGGCCACCCAGCTAGTGGCACACGATCACCCTGCTCTCCAGTACCAAGCCCCCTGAGAGCCCCTCCTCACCCGGCCACCCCACCTCAGCCCACCCCCTTGATGCCTCCCCAAGCCCCTGGCCCTCCTGCCCTGCCATGGCTTCGCACACAGGCCAAAGGGACAGCCGAGGGACGGGGTTGGGGGCCCAAACAAACACGCTAGGGCACGGGGAGAGCGGGGGCTACACCACCCCCTCCTTAAAGCAGGGATTTGGGGGGCAAAGGGGACAAGAAAACACCCATTTCCAGCCGCCGGGGCTGGCCGAGGGGCAGGGCCCCCGTTACCCCGCCATTTGCCCCCCTCAGGAAAGAGGGGTCATGGAGGACGGGGCGGGGGGGGGGATTCCCCTGCCCTGGGGTGAGGACACGAAGGGCTGGGGAGGGGGTGACTGAGGCGGCGGCGGCGGGACGCGGCCCCCGGGGCCGAGGCAGGGGCGGCCACTCACAGAACTCGGCGATGTAGTAGGAGACGGCGTAGTTCTCCTCGCACCACTCCAAGGTGGAGGTCGGCGGGCCCCAGTAGCCCTCCCGGTCGGCGGCCGGAGCCATCGCGGCACCCGCTTCAGGCCAGAGCGGAGCAAGGCGAAGGAAGGGGGCGGTGGGGGGGGTGGGGGGAGAAGGGAGAAGGGCGCCGGGCCCGGAGCGCGGCGGCGGGCGGGGGCCGGCGCTGGGCCCGCCCGGCCGGGGGAGGAGCCGCCGCGGCGGGAGCCAGCGGGGGGGGGGGGGGGGGGGGGTGCCCTGGGGGGGGGGTGGGGGCTGCGGGGGGGGGGAAGCCCGGGCGGGGGAGAAAGGCAGATTTAGGGAAAATCTGGGGGGGAAAAACGGGTTGGGGGGCACGTTTGGTTCAGAGGGCCCGCGCGGCGCCCCTGCAGAGAGGAGGCAGGACGGGCACCGACAGGGCCTGGCCGCGGCGGCTTCTCTCCTCAGCCGCTTTTCGGGCAAAACGCGCTCCCCCCGGGTCGGTTTGGCGGCACTGATGTGGTTTTCCCCTCTCTGGTTTTCCCTGTAGGCTGCAGGGAGGGTTGGCAGCGCGCTGGCTTCGTGTTTTTAAATGAGGAAAGTGTTTCTCGTACTCGTGGGCTGGGAGGAGGAAGGAGGTTTTTTATAGCACTGCCTACTACACGGGGGTTTTCTCTCATCTGATGCCTTATTTAGTTTCCTCAGGGCTTACTACGCGTACTTTACTTACACCCAGAATATGCAAAGTGCTTTTCAAACAGAGTTGGTATCCAAAGGCAAGTAGAGTCTAAAAAGGGAAAGACTTGAGACGATGGAGAGGAATAAAACATACAAGTAGAGGTCTAATAATAATATCGTGTGTTTTTTATGTTTCAGAAAAAGGTCCAACGACTTGAGGAGAGGCTTCGGGCAGACCGTACGCAGTGCTTATAACCTGCTGGTCAGCAGAATTCATTATACCTGCATATAAACACACAAACTTTGTTCTCCACATCTTTTTTTTTCTTCTCACCTCCCCTTCTGTAAAGCTAAAAGACTTCAATCTAAACACAGACCCTTCCTAGTGTAAATGCTGATGTTTCATATTGTACACATCTGTTGTGAAGAATAACCCGCCTTTTGCAGTTCAGCTTGTATGTAATTGCTTTCAGTGTCAGGTAGAGATGTATTTAACATTTTTCATGGTGATACAAAGCCTTCAGAGCAAAAGTGATTTTAGTGATGGCAGTGATAACGTACTTTGATTGTCAAAACATCACCGTGGATTTTATTTTTTATACAGACCCATTTTTTTTTTTTTTTTTTTTTTTTTTTTCAGAGCTAGATTATCCTCCCCAGATTTAGACTTTCAAGATTGAGGTCTGGAGGAGTACCAAACTGGTTGTAAACAATGAGGAGGATTTTAGCCTGCTGGATGCGCTTCAGCTTTTTGGGCTTTTGAAGGTTCAGTTTATAGAGTAAGGAAGTTTCTCTGATCTGTCTTTTGGTATGATGGTTAACCATTTTAAGATTAAAAGTTCTTAACAGAAAAATAATTCAAATTATGAAATTGCAGTAGTTCAGGAACTAAAGAAATAAATATCCTGTTTGTACACCAGGAGCACAAAATGGGAACAATTTTGAGAAGCCAGGCAATTTGTGTAATATTCAATTACAGTTGGCTTTAAAGGAATAATTACAAATATTGATGCTTGTTTCTTTTCTCATCACATGCCTGCTGGACATGAGAAGATTTGTAACCGCAACAAAAACACAAGTCAGGCAGGAAACTGGCTTTAAAACTGGGCAAAATAAATTAATGAAAGATTGTATGGGGTAGATAACAGCAATGTGGGTTGTTACCCGTTCTGTTTTTTCTGGATAGAAAGGCAAGCAGAAATGTTCAGCTAGCCCTTAATTTGAATCATCGGGGCATTTTTATTTATTTGACACATTTCTGTAGTATTCTCCTTCACAATGTGAATTTATTTCTGACTTATTCTGTGGTTTGGTGCTCTGCTTTTGAACTCTGGCAGACCTTTCAGTCATGGCACTCAGAAGGACAGTATCGAAGAGGCAGCCACAAACCATTAGAGCACATGCTTTTTTTTTTTTTTCCCCCCTGAAACTGTTTTGTAAAGGTAAATTCATCTTCCACAAAACCAGCTTGGACTGTTTCAGCTGTTACAATACTATATGTTAAAAGCGACGCTTTTCCTCTGTAACCTTGAGCTACGCTTTGTCGCGTACGTTACCGTGCTGGATATAATGCGACAGCCTGAAGTTTTTTGCGTCTAAACGTGGTCTATCTGACAAGCCAGTCAAACCTACCTGTGTCCAAGTGTTGGATTTTTTTTTGTCTGATCTGTAAGACCTACGAAGGGAATGCCTTGTTTCTGAAATAACAAGAAGAGGAACCAGCCTAGAGCTCCTGAAATGCTTATTTTCAGTATTACTAAAAGTGTACTTGACATGCCAATGGAGTAATTTCCTGTGGCCTCTGGTTGCCTCTGACAAAGGATCCTCTTTCCATACAGTTTTATGTTGCCTCATGCCTTAACTGATCGGTTGGGTTAATTGAGTCATGTCAGTTTACACCGCTAGAAGGATATGCCCCATAAATTTAGCATGTGGATCCAATGGGATTTTTTTCTTGGGGAATGGGAAAGGGCTGCTGTTCAAAAATGGCATGTGTTCAGCTGTTTCTCTTTGTGATCCGTGAAATTCCGGGAATGACACCTGAAGAACATTTGTCCACCTTTGGACATTAGGAAAAATTTTTTCATGGAAAGGGTTGTCAAGCATTGGAATGGGCTGCCCAGGGAAGGGGTCGAGTCCCCATCGCTGGGGGGATTTAACAGCCGGGCAGACGAGGGTGCTTAGGGCCAGGGTTTAGTGGTGGGACGGCAGGGTTAGGGGAACGGTTGGGCTTGATGATCTTGAAGGTCTTTTCCAACCTACACGATTCTATGACTCCAAGAAGAACATTTTTCTCTATCCCTGCTCTATGCAAACGCTTTATCATGGCTTGTGCTGCTGGTTGTTTAATTTCTGCATAAAATGAGACCTAACAAACAGATTGATTGGAACTCATTAGGGCTACGTATGTTGGAGAAGATTGTATGTATTCCCTGTCATCAGTATACGCACGTGAAGGGGGAGGTAGAATTGACACAAAATCTTGAAGGTTTTTTCACTACTTGGTTCTAATAATGTTAAAATAAAGGTATCAACCGCATAAAGCTGAATTTTGTGCTACAAATTGCCTGCTCAAATTGTACATTAATTATGAGCCCGTGCTTCATCTAGGATCTTATTTTATTGGGCATGCAACATCTTAGGCGTGGAATCCGGCGTTGGGGGTTCTCAGCTCAAAAGTCTCACGTCTCCGGATAATGTCGGCTTCCAAACGCTGCAGCTCAAAATGTCGTCACTGGCAGCTTGCTGAACTGTCTAGTCCGTACTGGTTGCAGAAAAAGGTCATTAGCACCTCGAGATCCTGCAAGCCCGATCCTGTGCAACGTGTAATTTATCCCGTTGATTTATATGCAGATAGCGTGAGTAAGATGCTAACAGCAGGATTGTAAGAGGCTGAATCAGGCTCTTTGTAAAAGTGCCGTGAAGTTTTAAGAGCTCTTTATGAGCGCTGGTGTTGGGATGATGATAATTATGCCTGAATATCGCAGAAATGTATTGGCACCTGAATGAGTGAAAAGGAGAAGTCGTTTCCTGACGTGAAGAAGAAGAAACTTCAGCAGACTTTAGCAGAACTGATTTCCTATTCAGAGCTGGGTAACGCGGAAACGTCTGCGCCCAAGTTAAATGGAGTCGTGCGTTTGTAAAGCATCATCAAAGGGACTCGAGTCCCAGAGCCGCATAAATATTCATAAACGCGCCCGTGTAATGTGACTGTTCTTAGTCATATTTTCAAGGCTATTGTATGCATTTTGGCAAACGACTGCAGTAGTGAACGACAGCATCGCGGATTTCGGCTCTGCGGCCGCTGTGAGCGCCCAGCACCAATGGGCTGGGGTACGAATGCAACCACCTGAGTAGCGTTATAAAGGGTCAGTGAAAACGGGGGCTTCCAAGTGCAGGTATTTGGGAAAGGAGGCGTGACCTGCCGAGGGCAGGACGTTCCCTCCTGCAGAGGACGGCTCAGTCCTCTCTCCAATCCTCAAAGCAGATTTTAGGGAGGCTCCATCCTTTTCCTAGCCTATCTGATCTGGTCTATCGAGACCATAGAATCATAGAGTGCTTTGGGTTGGAAAAAGGACCTTTAGAGGCCATCCAGTCCAACCCCCCTGCAGGAGCAGGGACACCTTGAACCAGATCAGGTTGCTCACAGCCCCGTCAAACCTGGTCTTGAATGTTCCCAGGGATGGGGCCTCCACCACCTCTCTGGGCAACCTGTTCCAGTGTTTCACCACCCTCATTGTAAAGAATTTTTTCCTTATGTCTAATCTGAATCTACCCTGTTTTAGTTTAAAACCATTACCCCTTGTCCTGACACAGCTGGCCCTACTAAAAAGATTGTCCCCATCTTTCCTATGGGCCCCCTTTAAGTACTGAAGGGCCGCAATCAGGTCTCCCCCGCAGCCTTCTCTTCTCCAGGCTGAACACCCCCAACTCTCCCAGCCTGGCCTCATAGCAGAGGGGCTCCAGCCCTCGGATCATTTTAGTAGCCCTCCTCCTGCTCCAACAGGTCCATGTCCTCCTTGTGCTGAGGGCTCCAGAGCTGGACGCAGGGCTCCAGGGGAGGTCTCACCAGAGCAGAGCAGAGGGGCAGAATCCCCTCCCTCACCCTGCTGACCACGCTGGCCAAAGCCTTTCAGATTAAAAGCTGAGGCAGGTGATCTTCCCCAAAAGGGCTGTCAAGCACTGGAAGGGGCTGCCCAGGGAAGGGGTTGAGTCCCCATCCCTGGGGGGATTTAAAAGCCGGGCAGATGAGGTGCTTAGGGCCAGGGTTTAGTGGTGGGATGGCAGGGTTAGGGGAACGGTTGGAGTTGATGATCTTAAAGGTCTTTTCCAACCTACACGATTCTATGATTCTATAGATCCCCTCCGCAACAGGTCCCATTTTACCAAAATCAGGATGTTTGCTCTCTTGCAGCAGTGGATCAAGCTGAAGCTTATCTGCACCCAGTGGTTCCTACCGCGAAAGCAGACAGCACGCGTAGGTGGCTCCAAGCACCTGCAGCTTTCCACCCATTGTATTAACATGAAATAAAATTGATGTCAGTTTGCACTAATTTGCAGGGCTGAAACTGGTACGGGAGGAGATAAACCTGCTGTTCAGCCATTCCCGAGGGAGAAGCAGTTGGCACTGGGAAAAGTGTGGAAGGAGAGCTCAGCTTAGTAACTTTTCCAGTCATCTGAGCTTAATTCACTCTTATATGTGAATCAGAGCCCCGATCAGCTGCAAAATGTCTATGGTAAACGTGCACCAGTTCAAGCTGAAACATCAAATGAAAATCTATGATGGGAGGGAGGCTTTCCAAAAACACAAATAGCGTGTCCCTCAGTCTCATTGACTTTCAAAGGAATCTGGGAATCGCTCTGCCTTTTTGCTTTGGAATTCTTCTCGTGCTTTAAAAAAGCAAAAGCAAATACCGTAGCGATTCATTGTTTACACTTGTAAACAGCTTTCTCTTTAGGAAAAATACAGCAAGCTGTCTTTTTCTGCCCGCTCGTTTACATAGGCCGAGCTCAATATGAAGAGGCTTGCGTGAACTTTGTAACGATATTTAAGTGTGTTAATCTCAGTTCGGATCCTGCCTTCAAGACTTGGTTCACTTCCCTAAATGCTGGCATCCTGTGTCATTTGAGATTCTTTCAGAGCAGCAGCTGAAGACCAGGCAGGATGCCCTGGGGTCACTGGATCTTCCCTAGATCCAGTGTCATACCCTATATGGCTCTCAGCTGCTTTGTGTCCAAGAGCACTAAATGTCTGTGTTTTAAGCAACTGAACTGAGCTTAGGTATCTGGCTTTTTTGGCAGAATGAAGTTGTATGAGGTCGTAGAATCACAGAATCATAGAATCATGGAATTGTTTAGGTTGGAAAAGACCTTTAAGATCATCTAACCCAACCATTCCCCTAACCCTGCCATCCCACCACTAAACCCTGTCCCTAAACACCTCATCTACCCATCTTTTAAATCCCTCCAGGGATGGGGACTCGACCACTTCCCTGGGCAGTATCATAGAATCATAGAATCCCAGGTTGGAAGGGATCTCAAGGATCATCTGATCCAACCTTTCTAGGCAAGAGCACAGTCTAGACAAGACAGCCCAGCACCCTGTCCAGCTGAGTCTTGAAAGTGTCCAATGTGGTGGAGTCAACCCCTCCCCTGGGGAGCTTATTCCAATGGTTGACTGTTCTCATGGTGAACAATTTCCCTCTCACGTTCAGTTCATCTTCAGAGGTCATGAATCCCAACTCCTTACTCTTCTGAAAAGCACTCCACTCTGGTTTGAGGTCAGTGAAGTTCCTGTTGGGTTTTTCTGTACTCACAGTGTCCATGGAAGGTGCATACCTAATCGACTCTTGGCCTGGCTTTGACCTCAGTTGGCTGGAATCGAGGCATTTATGGGAAGCAGCCTTACTTCTGGATATTATAACCACTCACTGGAGTCACCTGTCCTTAGGACGTGAGCTCCCTATATGAAATCTGGGAGGAGAGATATACTGGAGGATGAGAACCACAGAACACTGGCTCTCTCTGGTGCTTTAACAGGCAGCACTGAGTCCATTTGGGACTCAAAAAAAGGCAATAGCCCTTTTCACATGGTGAGAACAGAAGCAGTGCTCCTCTCCATTTGTTCCTATCCTAGCTCCCTCCCCATGAATGGAGCTGAGAAAGGGTTTGGAGGAGAACACATCGCTGGTCCTGTCTTACAACCGGCTCCTTGCAGTTAAAATAAGAATCCGTGCGTCGTATCATGATATTGCTGTGGCGTAGAGGAAAGGCAGTTGTACAACAAACATAATTTCATCCCTACGGGAAATATTTTGAAGTCTCCACGTTTGATGGGACTTGTCAGTGTCTGAAGCCATTGGATGAATTAGGCTGGTAATGCAGCTACCTTGTGCAGACAAGTGGCCATAAAGAGCAAGCTTTTGGGTGTCAGCATTGGTTTGCTAACCTGTCCAGCAAAAGCTCCTCAAGCTGGGGCCTCCTCCCATCTACATTCACGCTGCTACAGTTTCTGGCACCGCTGATTTCAAATGCCAACCCCTGGTGCGTATCCGTCCTTCCCACCCATACCATTTTGGGTGTCTGATCAGATGGAGACCGGGCAAAGACTGATCAGTGACCACCTACTGCAGGAATGGAAGTCCCAACAATAAAAGGGTGACTTAAGGCAAATTTTGAAGGCAAAATATTGTCAAGACGCAAGAAACTGGCTGGAAGACAGGCTAATCTGAAATCTGTGAGGGATAAGGGCTGAAGACTTTTTACCTCCAAATCCCAGTGGGAATGGATTTAGAGGACTTAGCTATTGCCAGTGTCTCACCCTTTTCTTATAACCTTCAGTTTAGGGAAAAAAGCACCCACAAGCCATTCGTTCTCAGTATCTTGCATAATGAATCACTTAATGTCTGAAGCTGGAAGGCGATATATCCTACCCCGTGCTCTGTAAAACCCTTGCCCATCCACTTGTGCCTCGCTTGGCGTTCGGTCTCATTGATAGGAAAAGCAATTTCCTTGTATGGCTGCTCTTGGAAAGCTCTCCAACAACAGGGGAAAAAAGCACTAGGAGCAAGCAGAAAGTCTCCGTGGTAAGCAGATAGAGAGATATTCAAATGTCAAGTGTTAAAAGGATTTTTAAAAAATTGAACTCTTGAAATATCTTCAGTTGCACTGCACCTACAGCAGGGAAGGCAGCTGCTCTGTTTTTTCCTTGATCTCTGGGAAAATGGCATATTTACCCCAAGCATATGCAAATTTTCTACCTAGCCTGGAAATGAAGCACGTTCTGCTCGGGTCAAGGAACCATGGTGATATTTCTCTCATTTACTGCGGGAAGGAGGAGGAGAGGAAAGAGATCAAGTCATTATTTACTTGGCAAAAATCCTTTGTTACTTTGCGGGATATCGGTTAATTACTGGTGAGCTAATCAACTTGCACCTCAGCCACATTCCTACCTTTAACGAGTCATTAATAAAGGAGACCGCTCTGACAGTTCAAATTGCCTTCATTAGCATTGCTGGGGTATTTCGGACCTACGAACTAAAAGGGGGATAAAAAGAAACACGAGGAAATACAATAATACATTTCTGCTTGCAGCTTTCTTCTGGGGTGACTCGTGTCCCGTGGTCATTCCCACAGTAAACGTTTCATGATCAGTAGGAGAGCTCGTTACTGAGGAAGAAAGAAGTTTTCTGGAGCTTTTGTACCTGCTGACCCTACTTTCTTGGTGGCATCAGCTCTTGAGGAGTCACTTTAGCTTGTATTGCGGAAAGCCATTGCTTTAGCCACCTTGGTGAGGTCCTCACGCTTCATGAATTCATAGGAATGAGAGTTGGTGTATTGGGTTTGCACGGCAAGGTTTTCGTAGTGGGGGATGTACAGGGGTGGCTTCTGTGAGAAACTGCCAGTTTTTCCCTGTGTCCACTGCTGGCCAAGGCCAAGTCCATCAGTGACAGTGGTAGTGCCTCTGGGATAACATATTTAAGAAGGAAAAAAACCTGCTGCAGCTCAGTAGCTGGAGAGAGAAGAGAAGTGAGGGGATGTGAGAGGAGCAGCCCTGCAGACACCACGGTCAGTGAAGAAGGAGGGGGAGGAGGTGCTCCAGGCACTGGAGCAGATTCCCCTACAGCCTGTGATGAAGACCATGGTGAGGCAGGCTGTCCCCCTGCAGCCCATGTAGGCCCACGGTGGAGCAGATCTCCACCTGTAGCCCGTGGAGGACCCCACGCCGGGGTGGGTGGATGCCCGAAGGGAGGAGGCTGTGACCCTGTGGGAAGCCTGCGCCAGATCAGGTTCCTGGCAAGACTTTGTGGACCCGTGGGGGAGGAGCCCACGCCGAGGCAGGTTTGCCGGCAGAACTTGTGACCCCGTGGGGGACCCAACACTGGAGCAGTCTGCTCCTGAGGGACTGCACCCCGTGGAAATTATGGACCCATGCTGGAGCAGTTCATGAAGAACTGTAGCCCGTGGGAAGGACCCCCATTGGAGAAGTTTATGGAGGACTGTCTGCCGTGAGAGGGACCCCACACGGGAGCAGGGGAAGAGTCCTCTCCCAAGGAAGAAGAAGCGGCAGAGACAACGTGTGATGGACTGACCCCAACCCCCATTCCCGCCCCCCTGCGCCACTGGGGGGAGTAGGTAGAGAAACTGGGAGTGAAGTTGAGCCCAGGAAGAAGGGAAGGGTCGGGGGGGGAAGGTGTTTTAAGATTCAGTAGTTTTTATCCTCTCCTCTGATTTTGATTGATAATAAATTAAATTAATTTCATCAAGTTGAGTCTGTTTTGCTCATGATGGTAACTGGCGAATGATCTTTCCCTGTCCTTATCTCGACCCACGAGCCATTTGATCTACTTTTCTCTCCCCTGTCTGGTTAAAGAGGGGAGTGATAGAGCAGCTTTGGTCGGTACCCGGCATCCAGCCAGGTGGTGCCCACCTCAGTTGTCTTCTGGGCATGGTAGTGTCCAGGTGCCACCACACCAAACTTTGTATATCTGGCATACCAAAACTGTAGGTGAGAGTGGGGCCAGCATGACCTGCTTTTCTGAAAAGTTTCGCTCAGAAGTCTGATATAATTATTTAATTACAATGTGAATTACCTAATTACAACATATGAAGCTGCACCACACGTGTGACTCACATTCTGAATTCTGTGTTGAGGCGTTGTGGCTGCAATGGTAACTCAATGTGATACAAGACCAAATTACCATCTCAGGCAACTTCCCTCCATACCGGGTGTTGAGTATGGCAGCTGTGGGCAGTCTGAATCACTTGATGGTTTTCGGAGTTCAGATGCCACGGTAGGTGTGGCCTAAAAATTAGGCAACGCTAATACACGGTTTAAACGTGATGCAATATGCTTAGCACAAGCCCTAGCGCACCCTCTGTGAAGGCGGTGTGATTTCTGTGGTCCATATTAATGGCTTTGTAGCCTTCTGGTAGAAACTGGAGCGTGACTGTCTCAGGAAAGGGACACAGCGAGTCTCCCTTCTAGGTTATACTTCAAAAACCAAGTCTAGGTTTGTCACCTGTAAAATAAGAAAAGGGCCCTTGGAATAACCACTGCTGGTGGTTATTCTAGGAACTCCTAGAAAGAGTCCAGAGGAGGGCAACGAGGATGATAAAGGGACTGGAGCATCTCCCCTACGAGGAAAGGCTGAGAGAGCTGGGCTTGTTCAGCCTGAAGAGGAGGAGACTGAGAGGGGATCGCATCAACACCTACAAATATCTTAAGGGTGGAAGTCACGAGGATGGAAGCAGTCTGTTTGCAGTGGTGTCCAGTGACAGGACTAGGGGCAACGGGTGCAAACTGAAACATAAGAGGTTTCAGTTGAATAGGAGAAAAAAATTCTTTACTCTAAGGGTGACTGAGCACTGGAACAGGCTGCCCAGGGAGGTTGTGGAGTCTCCTTCTCTGGAGATATTCAAGGCCCGCCTGGACGAAGTCCTGTCTAGCATGCTCTAGGAGAACCTGCTTTAGCAGGGTGGTTGGACTGGGTGATCTCCTGAGGTCCCTTCCAAACCTTGCAATTCTGTGATTCTGTGGTCCCAGGGCTGGCCTTTCTCTAGGACCATCGCTGAATAAGGCTAGGGGACTACCCTAGGACTGAAACGTCTGCATCTCTTCTGTAGTCCAAACCTCTTGCCACATCCCCAACCAGGTACAACTGATACAGGTTAGGGGACTGCTGATGCTCGAAGGAAAGGGGAATAAAATTCAGCCAGGCTCCAGCTCAGGTTATGCCAGTCTTCCCAAAGAAAGGTGTGATGCGCTCAGAGGTCGGTCCTGTGCATCAGCCCGTTTGATAAGCAGTGTTTCTGGATATAAGAGGTTCCAGTTGAATATGTGGAAAAACTTCTTGACTTTGAGGGTGACCAAGCCCTGGCCCAGGCTGCCCAGGGGGGCTGTGGAGTCTCCTCTGGAGATATTTAACCCCAGCCTGGACGCTGTCCTGTGCCCCTGCTCTGGGTGAGCCTGCTTGAGCAGGGGGTTGGGACTGGGTGAGCTCCTGAGGTCCCTTCCAACCCCTGCCATTCTGTGATTCTGTGATTCTGTGATACTAATTTTTTTTTTTTTTTTTTAAATGCCATCAGAGCAAAGATGCTATCTACTCTTCAGTGCTCCTGATGTACCAGAGCCAACCAGAATAACACCTTCCTTCTTGTGTCCCTCTTAAAAAGGAGCATTTCTACCCGCTGCTTCCATTGCCAGAAACTCTGCACTATTCACATGACCGTCTCCATTTTTGAAGCCAACGCTCTCTGAAGGCTTCGGAGGCCAGACTGCTAATCTCTTGACAAGCAAGTGTATTTCTTGACAGCGTGATTGGTGTTGGCCCATCGCCCTTAATGGCTTGGCCCTCTGACAGCTGGCAGTGATTTTCTGACGGCTGGAGCCCCAGTCACATGCCCCCTGACAGCAGCAGAATAATATTCTCATGCCAGTGATAATGGCAAATGCGTTTGGAAAGCTCATGAATAAAATTCCCTTCTCTGTCTCTTTTTATAACTCCGACATGCTTTTCTGTTGCCCAGTTTCTCCTCATTCTTTGTTGTTTTTTTTTTTAAACCCCCCCCACTTATTTCTCCCACTCTATTATTATTCCTCGTGTTATCGGAGTGGCAGAGACAGACACTTCTAATTTCTTCCCTGCTCAAGGCTCAGTGCTCTTTCTTTTGGTTTTTGAGCAATATTCCCCAGATATTGTTGGCAGGAGGCTGAGTCCTGTGTGAAACTGCCGTGCAGAGCCCCTCTTGCTTTGCTCCTACCAGCTTCTCACAATGCCGGTTCCGTCTTCCAGCGCCCTCGCTTGCCAGCTTTGATATTTATTTTCAAAACATGCCTTTGACTCCTTGTGTTTTCTCAGGAAAGTTTGGGCTCGGTTCCACAAGCCTGACATACCTCCCCATTCAAAGCACGGAGAGGAACCTCCAGTACAGGGAGGGAAAGGAAAGGAGGAACGGTGGTGTAAAAGCTGATCGTTATTTTTGCCTTAGCTCATGGAAAAGCCTGGTTTGCCTTCGGCTGAGCAGGAGGAGGTGGCTGGGGCTTAGAGCTCAGCTACTTGTCGGAGCAGGAGTCAAGGAAGCAGAGTCTGGGGCTTTTCTTCATGGGACTTATTTATTATCCCAGAGAAACTGGTCGTAGGAGGGAGGGGAGTGCTGCCAGCATGCGGGAAACCTCCTGTTTCAGCAATCTGGGATGACAGCTTAATGTCTAATTCTCTAGGCATTCTGGGAAGATGGGAAATGAGATTATCTTGCTCTTCGCAATACCCCCCTCAAAATGAACGCGCGACGCTAAACGAACAGCCCTACTTCTTTTTCAAAGGTGGGGCATCGCCACACAAACCAAACTGGTACCGTGGTGCCTAACAACCCCCCACCCTGGCCACCCCCCTTGTTCCATTAGACCTGTTTTACGATGGCATTCATGTAGCGGGGGTCAGTGCTGCTCAAACGGTCTGGCTCCAAGGCTGAAACAGTTCCTGAGCCGTGCTTGCTCTTTGGAAAAAGGACTCAGACGCATAAGTCTTGAAGTGTTGGGCACTTTTCTGGCTCTGAACCCACCTGCAGCAGAAGTTCAAAACAACCATGTGTTTGGGAATAGCTGGGCAGAGAAAACTTGGTAGTGTTAGGTTGACGGTTGGGCTTGATGATCTTAAAGGTCTTTTCCAACCTAAATGATTCTATGATTCCCATGCCCTCCTCTGGGTAATGTGAACAAGAGGTGGGACCTGCATGACCACACCCAACATAGGCTCTAGCCTTCCTTTCACAGCTCTGCCCCAGCCTGTGCACACATATGTGAAGAACACGGGCATCAGCCTGGTCCTGAAATTGGGTGTAAACCCAGCAGTCTTTGGGACTATTTATACATAGGACGACAGCAACACATGTGGAGATGAAGACCTTTGGTATTCCTTTGCAAAGGAGATCCACAGCTGGAGCACAAAACTCCTTTTGCTCACAAAGATATGTCAGAAATAGCTGGTTTAGGTGTTAGCAGAATAACTTGGGCGTGCAACCACTGTAAGGCAGAGGGACATTGAATGAGCTGTTCTGGGCTTGGATGTGATTTCTCTTCATCTTTCTGCTGCGCAGTAGGGGCACTAGTTCCTACTGGCTTGTGCTGGTGAGGAAGGAAAGTAGGACAGCTTTATGTCCCATCTAAGTCTAGGTCAGCCCTGGGAGCACTTCCATGCACAGCAGGACCTCTTTTCCTGGGGTTCATAGAATCACAGAATCATAGAATCCTGCGTTGGAAGGGACCTCAAGGATCATCTGGTGCAACCTTTCGAGGCAAGAGCACAGTCTAGACAAGACGGCCCAACACCCTGTCTGGCTGAGGCTTAAAAGTGTCCAATGTGGTGGAGTCAACCCCTCCCCTGGGGAGATTATTCCAATGGTTGACTCTTCTCATTGTGAAAAATTTCCCTCTCACATCCAATCAGAATATTCTCAGGATCAACTTGTACCCATTACCCCTCATCTTTTCCATGCGACTCCTTGTGAAAAGGCAGTCTTCTTCGTAGCCACCGTTTAAATACTGGTACATGGTGATGAGATCCCCTCTGAGCCTCCTTTGCTCAAGGCTGGACAAACCCAGCTCTCTCAGCCCATCCTCATACGGCAAAGAGAGTCTTCCCAGGCCTTGGATCATCCTGGTGGCCCTGCTCTGGACCCCCTCCAGCCTGTCCACAGCTTTTTTGTATAGTGAGGACCAGAACTGTACCCAGGATTCCAGGTGTGGCCTGACCAGTGCTGAGCAGAGTGGGATAATGCCTTCTTTGTCTCTGCTGGTCATGCCCTTGTTGATGCAACCCAGCATCCTGTTGGATGGTCCTATAGGACCCAGGATCCTATTGGATTTTTCTTGGTTCCCAAGAAAAACCTGCAAGCTGCTGTAGCCTAAGCTCTCCAAAGGCAAGAATAGGCTTTTTGGAAGTGTTTGGGGGAACTCCAGGAGAACAGCTTCTTTTGGAGGTAAGGAAATCCCTGCAGCTACCTTTTCAGCCAGGTGGGCAAGCTGAAACAAGTGGCTCCCTGGAGCCCCCATCATTGTTCTCAGGAGCGTAGTTTAGGACAAGCTTCTGTTCCGTGCCGCGTGGGTGTCTCAGATTAGGAAGAATACCCTGAAATTTCCTCCCATTTCTGCACTATGCTGCTGCTGACATGGGGCTGCCACAGGACATCTCACTTTTATTTTATAGAGAGACTTTCACATGGGCTGTCTTCCAAAAGATTGGAGTTACCTTGGGGGTTTTTTAATTGGGCATTTGTGAAATACTTCTCTGGACCACTTACTGGTGGTCCAGGAAAGTGATCTGGCTCAGCAGGGTGCCTTGGTCCACCTTGGTTTTCTGTTCTCAGATATTGGGATGCTGTAGGATGAAGCAGACCAGAGCCTTGGGGCAGCGTAATGCCACTGGGGTTTCTTGTCTTCTGGAAAGGTGAGCTGTGATCCAGGATGGCTGTTGGTAGCAACAGAACGTCAGCTTTGTACTGAGTTTGCAAGGCCTCAGGACTGAGCCTTGCCAGGTTTTCTGTCTGAACTTTTTTCACCTGCCTGAGCTTGGTTTTACTTGGTTTAGCTGTGGCAGCAATTTCTCTGATTGACCAATTTGCTTTACTTTTGTATAACCATAGTTTATATGGGTGGTAGTAACAAGCAGTTATTCATAGAACCGTAGAATCATTTAAGTTGGAAAAGCCCTTTAAGATCATCAAGCCCAACCGTTCCCCTAACCCTGCCATCCCACCCCCAAACCCTGGCCCTCAGCACCGCCTCTGCCCGGCTGTTAAATCCCCCCAGGGGTGGGGACTCGACCCCTTCCCTGGGCAGCCCCTTCCAGCCCCTGACAGCCCTTTGGGGAAGGAATTGTTCCCCATGCCCAACCTCACCCTGCCCTGGCACAACTTGAGGCCGTTGCCCCTCGTCCCATCGCCCCTTCCCTGGGAGCAGAGCCCGACCCCCCCGGCTCCCCGCTCCTCTCAGGCAGTTGTAGGGAGCGATGAGGGCTCCCCTCAGCCTCCTCTGCTCCAGGCTGAACCCCCCCAGCTCCCCCAGCCGCTCCCCAGCAGCCTGGGGCTCCAGACCCCTCCCCAGCTCCGCTGCCCTTCTCTGGACACGCTCCAGCCCCTCCAGGTCCTTTGGGGAGGGAGGGGCCCAACCCTGACCCCCGCATTCGAGGGGCGGCCCCCAGTGCCCAGCACAGGGGCACGGTCCCTGCCCTGCTCCTGCTGGCCACACCACTCCTGATACAAGCCAGGATGGTGTTGGCCCTCTTGGCCACCTGGGCACCCTGCTGGCTCATATTCAGCTGCCTGTCCACCAGCACCCCCAGCTCCTTTTCCGCCGGGCAGCTTTCCAGCCCCTCTGCCCCACGCCTGGAGCGCTGCCTGGGGTTGTTGTGATCAAAGTGCAGGACCCTGCCCTTGGCCTTGTTGAATTTCTATCCTGCGAAGGACAAGACACAGCTCTAACACAATGTTGTATTATGGAGAAATACAGGGATGGTACAAAAGCAGAGAGCTTGAGAAGTGGAGATACAGGGCGTGGCGCTGAGGAGTGCAGGCATGGTAGGAGAGAAGATGGGGCATGGGCTGGCACTGGAGGCCTCATGGCTATGAAAAACTCACCCATGGGTAGTTACAGAAATGCAGATCTAGATCTGGACAAAACTAGTTTTCATAGAATCATAGAATCATAGAATGTTTTGGGTTGGAAGGGACCCCTAGAGGTCATCTAGTCCAACCCCCCTGCAGTCAGCAGGGACACTGCTAACTAGATCAGGTTGCTCAGAGCCCCATCCAACCTGACCTTGAAAAAACCCCTTGTTTTAGGGGGAATGAAGAAAAGAAAAACATAGTATCTAAGATACATAACATACGTATAGTAAATTAGGGTGTAACCTGGATCTGTAGACTCATGAAGAAAGAGAAAGGTGTAAGAACATATTAATAAGCATATAAAAATGACCCAAAGGGGATTTTAGAGTGAGGAAGGATAAACCAGTAACATAAACAGCATATTCTTCCCAATGTAGCGCACCAGAGGCTGAGGACTTATGGTGTTACCCCCTCTAGCAGTCCAAAGTTACTGATTTTAAGACCCAGTGGAGCAATGGAAGAGTGAACGTAACACCAGAAAGCGGGATAGAAACTAAACTTATGCGATTTTAATTCTATTATTACTATTATTGAAACAAATTCTGTATAGAATTACTCTACTTGGAATTATTATTCTTTCTTTTTCTCTAATAATTAGATGGAGACTAATAATGATTCTTGAATTAGAGAGCTACGTTTTCAATTATCCTAACAGTAAGTTCTTGGCTTTCCTCACATGTATGGGTGTGCTTCCTCCTTGCCCTTGCACAACATTTGGATTATAACACTTCAGAGGTTGAATTTTTTTGGATGTAATACAAATATCTACAGAGTAGGTGTTTCCATCCAAGCTGGTTACCGCAGATGCCCATTACTGTCAGCGGAGACTATAATTTAATCTTAGAGTAGAAATCTAAAAAGGAGTCAGATTAATCATGCTGTAAGGCCGTCTCCTTTTTTTTTTCCTGTTAATTATACACGGAGCCCAGGCTGAGTAGCTTAGACAGAATGGGTTTAAAACTTCAGATTTCTTGAAATGATGTGAAGCCAGCCCAGACGTGCGCACTGTTCTGACTTTACATGATTTTGTCTGCAGACCTGAGATGTCCTTGAGACAAGTGATTCTGGAAACCCTTCCTAGAAGGATTCATTGATCATGTAGTGTTGCTGCAAGAGTAGAAGGGGCATGCAAGTGTAGAAGGGGCACGCAGAAGCTGCTGACCAGGCAGCTGACAAGCAGGATCAGGACCCATTTGGGAAGCTAGGATTTCCTCAAGGTTTCCTCAAGCCAACATCAGAACATGGTTTTGTATTTAAATACGTGAATTTGGATGCGAATGGAGGCTGCAGCTGACACCCCGAGCAGAGTGGTCTTAGCTATGCTGGTGAACGACAGCGGCAGCTACACTTGCAATCACTTTCCTAAGATCAGGCTGAATTTGTTATCATGACTCTTCAGTTAGTTATCTAATCTGAGGCACCTAAAAAGACCTGATACCCACAAAACACTTTTCCTTTCCAAGACCATTGAGACACTGATGTTGCGGAGAGCTGCCACATCAGCAAAGCAGCTTCTCTGTGCTCATGGATGCAATTCCAGAGGACATGCATATGAGTGTGTCTAGGCTGGAGCTCAGGCTTTGAAGATCATTTCCTACTCATCTGAAGTGTGGCCAGCAGGGCAAGGGAGGTTCTCCTCCCCCTCTGCTTTGCCCTGGTGAGACCCCACCTGGAGCACTGTGTACAATTCTGGGCTCCCCAGCTCAAGAAAGATGAGGAACTCCTAGAGAGAGTCCAGAGGAGAGCAACTAGGATGATAAAGGGACTGGAGCATCTCCCCTACGAGGAAAGGCTGAGGGAGCTGGGCTTGTTCATCCTGGAGAAGAGAAGACTGAGAGGGAACCTCATCAACACATACAAATATCTTAAGGGTGGATGTCATGAGGACGGAGCCAGACTCTTCTCAGTGGTGCCCAGCGACAGGACTAGGGGCAGCGGGTACAAACTGAGACATAAGAGGTTTCAGTTGAATATGAGGAAGAACTTCTTGACTTTGAGGGTGCCCGAGCCCTGGCCCAGGCTGCCCAGGGGGGCTGTGGAGTCTCCTTCTCTGGAGATATTCAAGGCCTGCCTGGACGAAGTCCTGTGTAACATGCTCTAGGAGAACCTGCTTGAGCAGGGGGGTTGAACTGGGTGATCTCCCGAGGTCCCTTCCAACCCTTGCAATTCTGTGATCTCTCATTGAACATTATCAGACCCTCACATTTGTTGGCTGCATTTACTTTGCTCTCTTTGCCGACTGGTAAGACCTGCGGCCCTGGCTCCAGTCTGACTCAGACCTTAGAGCCCTTCTCCAGGGCCCCTGGCGAACCCCGATTTATCATAGAATCATTTAGATTGGAAAAGACCTTTAAGCTCACCAAGCCCAACCATTCCCCTACCCCTGCCATCCCACCCCCAAACCCTGGCCCTCAGCACTGCATCTGCCCGTCTCTTAAATCCCTCCAGGGGTGGGGACTCGACCCCTTCCCTGGGCAGCCCCTTCCAGTGCTTGACAGCCCTTTTGGTGAAGAATTTTTAATCTAAACCTCCCCTGGCACAACTTGAGGCCATTTCCTCTTGTCCTATCGCCCACTACCTGGGAAAATGGGTTCCTATTGTAAGGGGCTTTCATGCTAGGACTCCCAAGTGCCTTGGCAGAAGAAAGCACCATATTGCAGGACGCCCCTGCAGCATGCATAGGTAGAGTGGAGACTGTTCAGCTCAGGGAACAGGCTTTGAATCCTGGCCTCTTCTGCAGCTCAGGACATCTTCCTCATCCCAAGACATCTTCCACATCCTTGGAGCCTTCATTTCTCCATGAGGCTGAGGTTTCCATCCTGCATTCCTCCTGCCATTCATCATCCTGTCCTGGTTTAGGGCTAGCATCAAGCAGGAGCTCTCAGGATGGCTTACATCTTCCATGTGCATTACCCTATGGATGGAGAACGGGTCCCAGAGCACCGCAAGTGATAGCAAGGCTGGCGACTGAACACGACCCTGCTGAACGTCTTTTACCAATGCAGTCAGGGCAGGGGGACCCAAAAGGCCGTTCCTCCAAGAGAGTTTCTTTGCATGAAAAGGCAACTGTTCACCCAAACGGGAAAACCTACAACTTTTCCTTTGCTTTTTAATTTGAAAATGAAATTTGCGGTGGAGAGCAGCCATTTTGCAGTGCAGCCTGCATTAATCAATTGTCCCACATACCGGTTTTTAATTAAACAGACAACTGGAGTGAATTAGGGCAGGGACAGACGCCCAGGGAAATTTGGATTGCAGATGATCGTGGGGTTATGCAGTGAATGCTGGCAGTCAGGAGCTCTCGAGTCCATCACCATCTCAGCCACAAACCCTTCTGTTTGACCTTGGGCTCATTTGCACCACCATATCGTTCCGTACCCCTCACCTACACAATGTATAGGTGTTCAGGATGGGCCCTGCCTGTAACTTCACATGGTACCTTCCCTGAGGGACCGAATTGTGACCTGTGGTTGCTGCGGTGACACAAAGAGATATTGCAAAAGCGCTGTAACGCTGCAACTGTTAGAAATATTCTGCTTGCAGGTAGATAGAAGAGAGTTACCCAAGAGCTCTCCCGTAGGATAGTGAGGGTAAGGCACACTGAATCTGCGTTCAGTTTTGGGCCCCTCACTACAAGAAAGACGTTGCGTTGCTGGAACATGTCCAGAGGAGAGCCACAAAGCTGGGGAGGGGTCTGGAGCACACGGCTTACAAGGGGCGGCTGAGGGAACTGGGGGGGTTCAGCCTGGAGCAGAGGAGGCTGAGGGGAGCCCTCATCTACAACTGCCTGACAAGAGGCTGTAGCAAGGTGGGGGTCAGCCTCTTCTCCCTGGTAACGGGCGATAGGACGAGGGGGAATGGTCTGAAGTTGCGCCAGGGCAGGTTTAGGTTGGACATTAGGAAAAACTTCTTCACCAAAAGGGTTGTCAGGCTCTGGAATGGGCTGCCCAGGGAGGTGGTAGAGTCCCCATCCCTGGAGGTATTTAAAAGAAGGATGGATGAGGTGCTGAGGGACATGGTTTAGTGGTGGGATGGCAGGGTTGGGTTAATGGTTGGACTTGATGATCTTGAAGGTCTTTTCCAACCTAGACAATTCTATTATTCTATGATTTGTTTGCGGTTTAAATCCACTCAGGATTAATTGCTCTCTACCCTACTGATTCAGAGGTGTGTATTTAGTCCATCTTTGCTTCAAACAGAAGTTCCTTTGTGCTAACTGGGAATGTGGTTTTGCCTGCGTCAGGTCTAAAACTGGTTAGCAGTAAATACAAGAGTTGTGGATAGAAGTGTTTCAGCAAGAAATGCCCTGTGTTGGGACAGGACCACTCGTGAAGGTGCTCATGTTAATGATGTGCTATTCCTGGAGTGTTTACTGATTATTGGACATCACGCTGGGAATCCCAAAGGCTGGTGTGGATTCCTGAACAGACACTTATTCATCTAAAATTGCGTAACAGTTCTTAGAACTACTTTTGTTTGCTCTGAAGACCAGCATTTGCATCTAAGCGTAGAGTCTTACGGAGCTGCTCAACGTACTGGTAGTCCCTCCTGCCAAAAGTGTGTGGTTTGACTGAAAAGACAGAGGTGAGGGGCATGGGACATCCATGGAGATACGGTTGTCCACCCACACGCTACATGGCAAGTCAAGTGACCAGAAGACCAGAGCTTCTGTCTCTGATGCCCAGTCTCATCCAACTGATGGCACATGTTCTCCATGTTTTCTATTCTGCTGCTTCAGATGTGCTTTCAGGCTGGTCTGTCGGTGGCCACCATATGAACCCCAGGTCCTGGGACAGCTCTTCTCACTCGCCACCTTAAACTTAGAGGAGCTGGCCCCTCTGTCCCACGTCGCAGAAGAGCTGGGTGAACTGGGGTTTTGCTTCCTACCATATCTCAGCTCATCAGGGGTGGAAGCCATGCTTCCCCTTGCCAGTTAGGAGATTAAAACACCAGTAAATTCTGTAGGACTTTTCTTCCTTTTTTTCCTCCCCATACGAGCTGCAGCAGGTTCTCATTCTCCAATTTTTTTTTATTTTTTTTTTTACAGCCAAGACAGTTAGAAATGTACTGAAATAATTCAGACTGAGAATCCCCAGTATTCACACAATCCCAAGAGCTGAGACTCACCCCCCCTTCCAGCCCTCCCTCCTGGCAGTGTAGGATGCACGGCAGCACAGAGGAGGATGAAAACAGTGAAAGGCTCCATAGATGATGATTTGGTGACTCATATTTGATGAATGCCTCTCAACCAGCTTTGCATGGGACTGCGGCAGTTTAACCACTTCAGCCCGCTCTGTGTCTAAGGGAGGCTACGGTCCCTTCTGCGCTGTGGCAGTGATGCTTCCCGTGCCAAATGTTGTGCTTTGTTAATCCCAGCCTATCAAGAGACAACCGCCTTTTGCTATTTGCAGCACATACCAGCAATATGCCGCTTGCATATCCTCTCTGACTGTCATCCCAGATGCTTCTGCTCTGCTATTACACGCAGAAAGTTTCTCCTCCTTCAGGCAGAACGCCGTCTATTTTCTGCAGGAATGCGAGAAATGCTCCATCATTATGGCCCCATCCAGATTATAGGGGTGAGAAAAGGATTTACGAAGGATATTACAGGATGGGTGGCTTGTGAAAAGAGAGTACTGATCCCCATGAGCAAGAATATCCTTTCTATTTCCACAGCCCAAAGCTTTTACTGAGAACCAAATTTTGACCGTACGTCTCGACTGTAAGGTGTTCATAGACCTCTGTCTTAGAGGTGTGGTGGGACAGGTGAGGACAAGATGAGATCCAATAGCCTGTCCTATCTGATCTGCAACACACTAGACTATTTCGGGGCTTAAGAGCCAAGCTGTTGTGCGCAATATATGAAAGACACCATGGTCTGTGGAACCGTGGTCTTAAAAATAGGATAGAGGGGAGAGATGGATGGAAAGGGAGCAAAGGAGAGAAAAGATGGTTGAGGAGATGATTGAGAATGCTCTATGGAGAATGGGCTGCTTTGAAGCATGTAACGGCCAAAACAGAGCACATAGACACCTAATTTAGATATCTAAATCTCAGAATGGGAAAATCTTGAAAGAGGAAAGCCAGTGCAGATGCTAAGGGACACACAAGAGGACTCAGATGCCAGGTCCCCTTGGCAGAGTGGGGAAACTGAGGTACCTGTGTGGTGGGAGGCCAGGCAAGCAGTACAAAACACGAGCCTCCAGGCTAGGTGGGCAGCACCATGCACGGAGCAAAATCCTCTGGTCTCTGGGATAGATGTGCCACACTGAGGTCTCCCTCACATGGCACATAGATGCCAGGTCCTCTCCCAAAGTGGAGCAGACAGGGAGGTTCTTGCTTGCTTTCCACTTTTTATCTACTACCCCAGTGATCAGAAACACCTCAGAAAGCCAGAGGTTCAACTCCTTCCCCTTCTAGGAAGGCTTTTGACCCAGACCTGGGAAATCTGCCTACCAACAGCCTGCTGGTCCCCAGGGGTGGGGTGGAAGTGGTCTACCCTCCTCCCAGTGACGCCCAGCAATTCAGCTGCAAAAGCACTGTATTGAAACAATCCCAGATCCTTGCTGGGATAGTGGGCTTACCCAAACAAGCCTGTCCTGGCCCTCCCTGCCGTATGGCAGGAGCCATCATCCCCTTCTCCATCCCTTGCCCTCTCTGTCGGGTAGATGGCACCCACCCCACCTCGGTGCTTGTTCCATTTGCAGCAAAAGGAGTGGGATTTGCCTGTTTTCCCTTGCTCCGTTCCCCCATGGAGGCTCAGAGGACACTTTAGGGTTTCTCCAGCAGCCCTTGTCTGCTCTCAGCAATGCCTCCTCTGCAGTCCTGGCCATGGTGACTGCTGGCTCTGAGCCCACCCCGGCTCCTTCTGGGGGAAGATGCCAGCAGATGGTGCTCTAAGACCCCAAATTTAGCTCTTCTGCCCCACATCCCAGGGCAGGGGTACCTTGGCACCAGCACCCCACTGCACCCTCTCTGCTCAGATCTTTCCCACCCTGGGCACCACACTTTGAACTTTCTGTAGGGTCAAATGCTCGAGACAAAGTTTCAAAGTTATGCGTGTTATAACATCTAGCTCCATCCATCCCCCAGGGCCTTTCGTATCAGTAGCATTTTTCCCGGGCAGGGGGGATTTCCAAGCTAAGACAAAACCAGTATTAACTTCTTTCATCAGAGTTGATATATTCTGGAGAAGCTCAACCAATTCTTTCTTCTAAGTCGCTCATAAAAAGCTGTGGCCCACATCTTACTGGCATATCCTTGTATAGTGGGTGCCGCTGACTTGATGATGGTGCTTTGATGAGACTCTGGCCCAGCTCAGAGATGTTCCCAGAAATCCTCAGGGAGGGACAAAGCCATTTTCTGATAAAAAGACAAATATTGAAGCAAAAAAAATCAGTTCAACTGATGACCATATACCCTCGACTCAGGCAAAAAAAAAAGCAGTGCTGATGAGAGTGAGCTAGAGCTGTGCTCTGTAGTTTATGGGAGAAGCAGGTTTGTGTTTAGAAAGCAAGAAGAAGAGTGTAAGAAAGTGCTTTTAAGCTGTCAGCTACTTATGTCCTTGCTTGTTTAATTATGGACTAAATATTACGGTAGGAGGGACCAGAGGGTCCTTAGGGACATGCTTAGGGCCAGGGTTTAGTGGTGGGATGGCAGGGTTAGGGGAACGGTTGGGCTTGATGATCTTAAAGGGCTTTTCCAACCTAAACGATTCTATGATTCTATTCTGTGATTCTATTCTATGATTCTAAGTACTCGGTGCCTTTGCACAAAAGTAATATAGAAACTTTAAATTCGTGCTGCACTGCTGTTTGCTTTATGGCACTGATGTGTGGGGAAGCGATAGCAAGAGGTGAAGGTTTGCCTGCACCACCCGGGGCATGGTTGCTTGGGCATTTGACCTGGGAGGTTAGACAGTAAGTTTTGTGCTCTTGCAACTTGTGAGTCCTTCCGTTCAAATGCTGCTATGAATAAATTTATTATTTTGTGGGGGATCCCCTAAGCTCCCATTTCAGGAACAACTCATCCTCACTGGGAACTAAGCTGCCGTTGCTCACCCAAGAAAAACATTTCTATGGTGTTTGCTCCAAAGTTCGCCGCTGGTTTTTGTGGCCAAATCTACAGAAATCACTTTTCCCCACCAAAATGCAGCTGTCTCTGAGATAAACCACAGCAGGGGTCGAACGCTGTGCAGCTACTTAGCAAGAAAACTTGTGCGTCCTGCTGGAACTGTAAGGGAGAATTTGGCTTGGCAGGATATAATTACCAGAGCTGGAGTTTGGCTGTGTGACTAGAGCTAACATCCATTCACCCCAGAAAATTGCTGTGAAGGATTTCAGGTGAACGTGAGTCTCGTTCCTGAGTCCCATCCTGGAGATGGCAGCTCCCGCAGTGGCTGCGGCATCCATCGTGGGAGGAAGAAGATGCTGGAAATGCTGCTTAGGAAGCCCCGCAACCCTACTGCACCTTTGCTTTTGGAAAGAGGCTGGGGGAAGAAACAAGCAATTTGATAGAAAATGGAGAACTACGCCAGTAATGAGATAGCTGTCAACACTCCCTGTGGATAACCTCACAACAGCAGAATTATTTATAGGCAGAAGTGTCTGAGATCTTATTTTCTTTGACACCGTGGCCATGGCAGAGTAATGGATAGCTCTACGGGATGGGTTTTCAAAACCACTCAATTAGGAGCAATGAGGTGCAAAATTACATGTGCGAAGAAACGGAAACATAGATGTTTGAGATGAAACGGGCCTTGCTGGCCTGCCAGCACCACCTGGTTCCCAACAGGGCAGAAAGGGAGCTCTTTTCTAAGCTCCCTGATGTAAAATTGTTCTTTTTTATGGATATTTTTGAAGACGTGACTACGAGATGTGAAGCCTGAAAACTATAGCTGGTTGGGTTATTATTTGCTGCTCTGGATGTTTGTGTCTGTATAAATCCCTGCCTACACAGGGAAACTGGTTTCCTTCTCTCCAGAGGAAGAAAGTTAGAAAGAATTCAATTTAAAGTGGAGTTCCTGTTTTGATTCATTCCTTGGGACAAGAGAAAAAGTCACTTTTTCCAAAAGGGCATATCACAGAATCCCAGAATGGCAAGGGTTGGAAGGGACCTCGGGAGATCACCCAGTCCAACCCCCCTGCTCAAACAGGCTCACCCAGAGCAGGGGGCACAGGACAGCACCCAGGCGGGGGTTGAATATCTCCAGAGAAGGAGACTCCACAGCCCCCCTGGGCAGCCTGGGCCAGGGCTTGGTCACCCTCAAAGTCAACGAGTTCTTCCTCACGTTCAACTGGAACCTCTTCTGCTTCAGTTTGTGCCCATTGCCCCTTGTCCTGTCGCTGGGCACCACTGAGAAGAGTCTGGCTCCGTCCTCGTGACCCCCACCCTTAAGATACTTGTACATGTTGATGAGGTCCCCTCTTAGCCTTCTCTTCTCCAGGCTGAACAAGCCCAGCTCCCTCAGCCTTTCCTCATAGGGGAGATGCTCCAGTCCCCTCATCATCCTTGTTGACCTCAATATCCGCCTGAGGAGGTCATCAGATGGAGAGCTGATCAGAAACTGCCCACTGATCAGTGCAGCCAGCAAGCTCGCCTTATTTTTGTTCTTCCTTGCCATTGCTCACAACCCAAAATAACAAATTATCACTAGCCTGAAAATTGGTCTTCCTGGGTAAGGAAACATTCTGCTCAGGGATGGACAGGAAGATTTTATTTTACTACTAAAAATTTCTTTGTCAGACTGGACTGGCATTTACTGACCTTGGGGATATTGAGCGATCCAGGATTTCAGATCACACTCAGTCCCTGGGAAAAAAATTTCTTTCCCATTCTGCTTTTTCTGATCACTGATGAGCTTTGGTCCTGAGAAGAGAGTGTGGCTCACTGCTTATTTTGGCTGTTCTTGAGGCTTGTGCTGGTCTTTATCCAGGATGCCTCTTCTGCTGAATTAATTTCAGGAGAAAGAGGGGAGGAAAACCGGTACCTAGTAAACCACTTGCAGTAGAGACATCTCCCCTGCTACGTTGCAGCAGAAGGTGACATTATTTTGTAGAATAAAGGGGCAACCCCGCCATTAAGAGTCGTAAAGATGCCTTGGTTGTTATTAAGACTGAATTGCAGCTGCAATGATTTGAACGGCAAAGGGCTCCACATGCAATCAGTTGGCTAATTGGGTCATCGTGAGCATGGTCTGCAGGCTGCAATTGCTCCCGTCTTCTTTCCTGCTTCACCCTCTGCTTTCCTGGTACCATCTCCATCCTCTTCCATGAAGTGTGCATACAATACAAGCGCTTTATTATTATTATTATTATTATTATTATTATTATTATTATTATTATTATTAATTATTATTTATTTTTATTTTTATTATTATCCCTGTTTGCAGTAGTCATTACAACACTGGGGGTTAATCAGCAGGGCCCAATCCAGCCAGCGAGTGCCAGCAGCCCCAAGCACAGGCATTTGATCACCTTTGGAAACCTCAGCATTAGGAGTCAGCTGTGGTGTAGCAAGCGGGGAGGAGAGGTCCAAGTGCTATCTTGTACTCTTTTGGGAGGTGTTTCTGAGCCCTTGGACAGATAGGGTAAGCAGCAGCTCTGCTGTTTGAGCCCTGGCTGTGTTTCATGTGGTTGGTCTCCTTTTCCTGACCCTACCCAGCATCCTTGTGTTGCTGTACGCAAGCCGCGTCCATCACAGGGTGGGATTAACTTCATTTTCCCTCACACATCTCAACGCAAACATCTCCATTTGATTGAGTCACCCACAGCTCCCATTTTTAGTCACAGAAGAGAAATGACCGCTGTTAAAGTACTTCCCCAACCCATTTTAGGTGCCTGCCTTAGGATAAGTCAGGTGATATATCGTGCCTCTAAAATAAAATGAGACAACTCCTCGCTGACTTGGGTTGCCTATGCCAGTTGTAAAGGATTGAGATACAGCCCCACTAAAACTTCACCAAGCCTCTTGTGCCTAATCAGCAAAAGGATTTTCCCCCAAGCCTTTACAAATGTAGATAAAGATCAGTTTAATGCAACTATTAAGCCCAGGACATATTGGGCAGTGCTTTGGTTTTCTCTGAAGGTCACACTCCCATGCGGTGTATCAGGAGAGCAGTTTAATCCTCTGGTCTGCAGATGCTTGTCAGTCCACGAGACCTCCCCAAAGGGCCAGTGGAAAGGAAAAACAACGGGCTCAGCCATCTGAGCTGCTGTACAAGAGTCTGTAGCTCCATGGGGAAATTTGTCCAGTCCAGGTTGAAAACCACTGTCAGAGGACGTGTCCTCTTCTGGACTGTCCTGACACCCATGTTACAGTCAGTTGATGATAGCAAACCCTGTCCACCATCATGATTCAGACTCGGGGTTGTTGGTTCTTGCTGTCATTGCAACAAGGGCACATTGATTTGTCCATTTGGGAGAAGCATGTATGGGGTGGTGTTGTGTCCTTCCCTGCGTGACCTCTGCCTGGTGCTGGAAGGCACCATTGACCATGTGCCATCCCTGAGCCACAGGTCAAGGCTCACAGAGTGATCAGAGACTCCTGGCCCAGGGAAAATCCCAGAATCACAGAATGTCAAGGGTTGGAAGGGACCTCAGGAGATCACCCAGTCCCAACCCCCTGCTCAAGCAGGCTCACCCAGAGCAGGGGGCACAGGACAGCGTCCAGGCGGGGGTTGAAGATCTCCAGAGAAGGAGACTCCACAACCCCCCTGGGCAGCCTGGGCCAGGGCTCTGTCACCCTCAAAGTCAAGAAGTCCTTCCTCATATTCAGCTGAAACCTCTTATGTTTCAGTTTGTGCCCAAAATCTGTATCTGAGGCCAGTGGTAATAAAAGGGAAGCCAAGACCTCACTGGAGACAATTCCCAATTTTAATCCCCAATTTTTCCCTTCCCTTAATTTGCTGCTCTTGCCCCATCCCAGGTTTGTTCAGCCTTGAGAAAAGGAGGCTCAGAGGGGATCTCATCACCATGCACCAGTATTTGAAGGGTGGCTACAAAGAAGGTGGAGACTCCCTTTTCACAAGGAGTCCCATGGAAAAGATGAGGGGTAATGGAGACAAGTTAATCCTGAGAAGATTCTGATTGGACGTGAGAGGGAAATTTTTACTCATGAGAAGAGTCAACCATTGGTATAATCTCCCCAGGGGAGGGGTTGACTCTGCCACATTGGACACTTTTAAGCCTCAGCCGGACAGGGTGCTGGGCTGTCTTGTCTAGACCATGCTCTTGCCTCGAAAGGTTGGAGCAGATGATCCTTGAGGTCCCTTCCAACCTGGGATTCTGTGATTCTATGATTCCATGATCCCCAGGGCAGACCCCAGGCTGGGGTAGGGGGCTGTGAGTAGGAAGAGTCATGCCCTCAGGGATGCCCCAGGCTTCAACCTCTGGGCACAGGAGCCGGGTGGCCACCACCATGTTGGCTTGTGTGCAAGTTGCCTGCCTGTGGCCCTGCCTCCTCTCCGCACCGTTGCTCCCATAAAATGAGCCAAGTTCAGCCATTATGGATGCGGAGCGTGTTGGCGTGGAGGGAGCACCATTCATCAAGGGGCTCTGGTCTCATTATGTGCCGGCTACAATGAATCAACCTTAATGAGGCAATTTTTGGTCATTTCCACTTTGTATGCACAATAATTATTTTCCACCCTTGCAAAATAGTCCCTAATTAAGCTGATGGATTTCAGCAAGGTCTTGCGAGACTAAATCCTGTTTCTCTTTTATAGGGGTAGCGTGGCCTGTGAAATCTGTTGCACCCGAGCTCTACAAGGCACAACAGTTTTCAAATGCCTCCCTTTGCTGGATTTTAATAGGCTGAACAAATGGAAACCTTTGGTGAAATCAAAGATAAAGAAAGAGGCGACATGTTTCTTTCTTGTGGATTAAAAAAAAAAACAACAAAAAACCAACCACCCAACCTAATTCCTTTAAATGCCCTAGGATAATGTGATATCAAATGTGCAGGAGAACAAGATGAAGCTCATTAATTCACTCGAGTCAGAAATGCCTGCTCATGAAAATGCAGGCAGGAAACTGCTCTCTTTTTACGGTGTGAATTGAACAAGGGGCGAGGTTTCCATGTATTTCCCCCCCTGCTCTGTAAACATCCCTGCTGCAAAGGGACCCTCTGAATGCAGCATCTCCAAGGCGTTGTGCCGCACTAGAGTCCTATTTCTTCTCGGCGGTAGCTGTTGAACCAAATGGAGGTCAAGAGCCTATTACTACCAGCCTTAAAGACAGCAGCGCTCTTTGAGGAGCCTGGAGGAGCCTACGCTCTAAAGCTAAATGGTCTCGCTGTCAAACTGTAACTGCTGGCCTCGGAGCAAGCTGTTACGACAGCTTTGGAAATGGTTGCTGCTTGTTGTGTGAGCAGATTACAACAAATCAGCTGAGCCACAGCAATTTCTTCGGTGTAAACGCGTCGCCGGGCAAAAGCGCTGTTATTGGTCTGAGCTTAGTTCCTGAGAGGAGAGGATGAGCCTAAACTAGATTACGTCTCGTTATCGGCAGGCTGGAAAGCTCGCAGAGGCGGCTGATGAGCAGTATCTGTCTGAAGACAGAGCAACGTGGCCTTGCGCTCGTGTCTTCAGGCATTAGGAATGTGACATCTGTGGCTGCTTGTTTATTTGGGGGTTGAAAGCAAAAGCAAATGCGGACTCTAAGGCCTCGTGTAGAGGCTCCTAGCCCATGTGCTCTGAGACAAAACCCCCCACTTTTTGGGGAACCTTCATGGAATCATAGAATCATAGAATGTTTTGGGTGGGAAGGGACCCCTAGAGGTCATCTAGTCCAACCCCCCTGCAGTCAGCAGGGACACCTTTAACCAGATCAGGCTGCTCAGAGCCCCATCCAACCTGGCCTTGAATGTTTCCAGGGATGGGGCCTCCACTACCTCTCTGGGCAATCTGTTCCAGTGTTTCACCACACTCAGGACAGATGCAAGACAGATGCAAGCCCAAAGCCAGCAGCAAATTGGGATTGACCCCTCCCCACCATGTAGGAGCTCATCCCTTTATGCCCCGGAGTCTCCTTCTGTTCCTAGAGGAAATGTAATTCATACAAGCACCGAAAAGGCGGAAGAACACAAAGCTGAAATGCGCAGGGCTCAGTCGATGGCATCAATGATGATATAAAATGCCTGTTCACCCCAAGGGCACATTCCTGGCAATTTGAGAGATTAAACACCAGGACAGGGCTGGGATAGAGGGCAGGTACAGCGACTGTGAAGTTCTCACACTTACACATCAATGCTGCGGGCAGACCTGATTGTGGCCTTTCAGTGCTTAAAGGGGGCCTACAGGAAAGATGGGGAAAATCTTTTTAGTAGGGCCAGCTGTGATAGGGCAGGGGGTGATGGTTTTAAACTAAACCAGGGTAGGTTTAGACTGGATCTAAGGAAGAAATTCTTTACAATGAGGGTGGTGAAACACTGGAACGGGTTGCCCAGAGAGGTGGTGGAGGCCCCATCCCTGGGAACATTCAAGACCAGGTTGGATGGGGCTGTGAGCAACCTGATCTGGTTCAAGGTGTTCCTGCTCCCTGCAGGGGGGTTGGACTGGGTGACCTCTAGGGGTCCCTTCCAACCCAAAACATTCTATGATTCTATGCCTACTGCCCTGTTGCAGACCATTGCTGCCTCTCCCTCAGTCCATCCACAGGGACCATGCCCCGTACCTTTCCTTCTCTACATCTCAGCACCTTACATGCCACTTTTCAGCCTGATTTTCCTTTTTCCCCTTTTTATTTGATGTGCAACCACCAAAGAAAAGACAAAACAGAAAGACAACTGAGACCTTAAGAGGCATGCTGGCAAAATTGTGCTCAGAGCAGAAGTACATCAGTTCGGATATGGCGCATCGATTTATTTTTATCGCCCTGCTTATTAACTACACAGGATTTGCTCTTAGGAAAAAATAAATCAAAATGAGCCTAGAGGAACTGTGAGAGATAAGGGGAAGGATGTTTGCTCAAGTTATTTCTCATCACGAAATGCTTTTAGCTCCTGATCTTAGGTAGGGAGCCAGTTCCCCATCTTCCTTTTCAGTAATTAGAAGAAAAAAAAGAAGACCTGGCGGTTTACCATACATTCTTTACACATAGAATTAATATCTTTTTATCTTCCAGAGATAATACGTTGAGCTGGAGGAGTCAGATCAGAACATGAATGTCTTTGTTGCAATTCCAACTCAAAGGAACATTTTTGCTGTAACAAAACCTAACAGTCTTAAGTGGCCATGATTTTCCATCGCAGTATTGTGGCTTGGTGCCTGAGTAGCATCACACGGCTGGATCTTCAGATGGGGTAAGCTGGTTGCTTTACCAGTAAGGAAAAGCTAAAGCTATTGATTTAACTGGGATTCTCTTGCTCTGATAAAGCAAAGAATCTAGCCCATTGTTTTCCGTAAAGTTACCTTAAGGTGATGCAGCAGATTATCCGTGTTAGAATCAAGTTGGTGGGCACTGGGGACACAGGATGAAGTGCAATAAATGATGCAAAGGTATGGGAAGTAAAAAGAAACCCAAGGAAAAAGACGGAAATCCCTCAGGTGTATAGATTCGGGAAGACAAACAGAAAGTCAGTGCATTTACTGGAAAAGGTGGTTAAACAGAGAGAGTCTTTACGCTAAAAATGTAAAGACCGTGTATCTCTTGTTCCTAGTGAGCAGCCTGAAGGAGACAAAGCAACCCCCTGCCTGCCTCCCAAATTCTTTTCTTTGATTGTTTGTTTACCTATTTTCATATCAAAGACTCAACTTGGGTGTCTTCCATCTTGGCTATCACCATCACCAAGGAATGAGCTTCAAATCAACCTTCTTGGAAGCTGGATTCTCAGGAAGCCTTCTTCAGTAACAGGTTTTACATATCTTCTTAAAAGCCCTTTCAGAAGCATCAAAGTACCCACTAATTGCTGTGCCCTGCCTCACAAATACCTGGATCTGAATGGTTGCATGGGACCTGTCTAGTTTGGATGACTTAAGAATATTTCATTAGTTCACTCTAAGGCAGGCAATCAGGAGTCAGAAAAATGTTGCTATAGTCAAGTGACCTTGACTGAGCTAAGTGCCTGAGCATTGCTCCACACCTCGTGGTCATCATATTTTTCCAAGATCTTCATGTCATTCATGTCATTCCAGCCATCTTGTTATTCCTGAGAGATTCCTGAAGCTCTCATCTTCCTGTCACAGCTTAAATGAACTCAAGGAATCACCCACTCACATCCTAGATGGAGGAGACCCCACGGTTTGATGGTTGTGTCTTGAGATCAGTTGTTGCTTCACCACATGCGACCTGGATTCCAAGACCAGGTTGCTCTGAGTGTCTACTCCAGACAAAAGGAGAAGCCTCCAAAATTATCTCCATAGGTTCTGGCTTACAGACCGGTGTGAAGGCTTGACCCTGCCACTCCTTCCTCCTCAGGGGAAGGACTCCTCACACTCCTCCCCTGCTCCAGCCTGGGGTCCCTCCCACGGCAGACAGTCCTCCACCAACTGCTCCAGCCTGGGTCCATCTCTCCCACAGGGTGCAGTCCCTCAGGAGCAGACAGCTCCAGAATGGGTCCCTGCAGGGTCACCAGCCCTGCCAGCAAACCTGCCCCAGCCTGGGCTCCTCTCCCCACAGGGCCACAGGCCCTGCCAGGAGCCTGCTCCAGCCTGGGCTTCCCATGGGGTCACCGCCTCCTTTGGGCACATCCCCCTGCTCCGGCGTGGGGTCCTCCTCGGGCTGCAGGTGGGGATCTGCTACCCCGTGGGCCTCCCTGGGCTGCAGGGGCACAGCCTGCCCCACCATGGGCTGCCCCAGGGGCTGCAGGGGAATCTCTGCTCCGGTGCTTGGAGCATCTCCTGCTGCATTGACCTGGGGGGCTGCAGGGCTGCTCCTCTCACATCCCCTCACTCCTCTCTCCATCTGCAGTTGTGCAGGGTTTTCTTCCCCCTTCTTAAATACGTTATCCCAGAGGTGGTGCTACCATTGCTGATGGGCTTGGCCTTGGCCAGCGGTGGATTTGCCTTGGAGCTGGCTGGCATGGGCTGTATCAGACACGGGGGAAGCTTCTGGCAGCTTCTCACAGAAGCCACCCCTGTAGCCCCTCCCCTACCAAAACCTTGACACACAAACCCAATACAACCGGTAATCTGTAATGATCCCATATTCAGTAACATCAAGCTGTCTGTTCCCATCAGCAATGAGAACAGAGATGGGCCCAGCGAGCAAACTACCAGATTTCATCGAGTTTCAGCTGCAGTCTCTCAGGCTCAAGGCTGTGCTATAAAAACCCAGGCCATGGGTGTCACGCAAACCATCTGAGTGCCCACCTGGCAGGATGGCTTGGAGATACGGCTCCTGCATGCACACAGCATGCGAGCCAGGAGAGCAGCTCACGGCCGGTCTGTTTGGATCCTGAACCCCTTCACAAATGGGACCTTCATAGAATCGTTTAGGTTGGAAAAGCCCTTTAAGATCATCAAGTCCAACCATTCCCCTAACCCTGCCATCCCACCCCCAAACCCTGGCCCTAAGCACCTCATCTGCCCAGCTTTTAAATCCCCCCAGGGATGGGGACTTGACCCCTTCCCTGGGCAGCCCATTCCAGTGCCTCTGAAGACGCATATACCCCTTAGGAAAAAGCAAGGACCAGGAAACTGCCGTGCATCTGGTGGCAAACACAGTGCCGGGTCCTGCACTTTGGTCACAACAACCCCATGCAGCGCTACAGGCGTGGGGCAGAGGGGCTGGAAAGCTGCCCAGCGGAAAAGGCCCTGGGGGTGTTGGTCGACAGGCGGCTGAATATGAGCCAGCAGGGTGCCCAGGTGGCCAAGAGGGCCAACAGCATCCTGGCTTGTATCAGGAGTGGTGTGGCCAGCAGGAGCAGGGCAGGGACCGTGCCCCTGTGCTGGGCACTGGGGGGGCCGCCCCTGGAATGCTGGGGTCAGGGTTGGGCCCCTCCCTCCCCGAAGGCCCTGGAGGGGCTGGAGCGTGTCCAGAGAAGGGCAGCGGAGCTGGTGAGGGGTCTGGAGCCCCAGGCTGCTGGGGAGCGGCTGGGGGAGCTGGGGGGGTTCAGCCTGGAGCAGAGGAGGCTGAGGGGAGCCCTCATCGCTCCCTACAACTGCCTGATGGGAGGCTGTATCGAGGTGGGGGTTGGCCTCTTCTCTCTGGTAATGGGTGATAGGACGAGGGGAAATGGTTTGAAGCTGCGCCAGGGCAGGTTTAGGTTGGACATTAGGAAAAACTTCTTCACCAAAAGGGTTGTCAGGCTCTGGAAGGGGCTGCCCAGGGAGGTGGTTGAGTCCTCATCCCTGGAGGTATTTAAAGGAAGGATAGATGAGGTGCTTGGGGACAGGGTTTAGTGGTGGGATGGCAGGGTTAGGTTAACGGTTGGACTCGATGATCTTAAAGGTCTTTTCCAACCAAAGTGATTGTATAATTCTATAAGCAGAGAGGAACGGACACATGTTAAATTAATTACAGGGAGATGAGCGCTAATTAACTGATCATGCTAATGAGAATGTTGGATTTTGGCAACGGATTCAGGTTTTTTGATCGGAGAGAGTCGTGGATGCTGGTGTGGAGGATGAGAGAATGCGATCCTGAGAGATTTATGGGGCTTCTGCACTGCGTCTCCAAGAAAATTCTTTTAAAAGCTTTTATATTAAAAAAGCTTTTACTTGAAAAAGGCAATTACATTCTAACAAGAGAATAACAAGCTGAGACCTTGTGTTGTCAGGTGCTCTCTGAGGTTTTCAGTTCTGGCCTTGCTGCCACATAGCGTAATGCTTTTTTTGTGTTCCCTGTTACTGACCTGGGAATTTATGATGGTTTTAAGTCCATCACACTGATTCAACCTCAGATGCACTACAGATCCATCAGATTCCCAGAGGTCACCCGGGCCTGTGTTTGCCACCAGATGCATGGCAGTTTCCTGGTCCTTGCTTTTTCCTAAGGGGTGTATGCGTCTTCAGAGAGATTATTTAAATATTACTAATAAGCATCATTCGTTAACAAGATTTCTCTCTCATTTCTGCAAGCCTCATTCCTTCAGGGACCTTATGAAGGACAATTTGATCAAAAATCTGCTCCCATTTTTCAAGATTAATCAATTAATTAATGCCAGGGCATGCTCTGAGGCCTGAAGCATCCATTCAATTATCTCTTGCTACGTTGCCAGCCTGGTCTGTGGCTTGGTTCACACCTTTGCTGAATTTCAAGGGATAACCTGGGGCAGGAACCATTCCCAATAGGCAGCTCAGGTCAGCAATGTTCATCTGTTCAACAAGGGCAAGTGTCTGGTGCTACACCTGGGGAGGTTGAACCCCATGCACCAGTACAGGCTGGGGGCTGACCTGCTGGAAAGCAGCTCTGCCGAGAGGGACCTGGGAGTCCTGGTGGACAACAAGCTGACCATGAGCCAGCAGGGTGCCCTTGGTGCCAAGAAGGCCAATGGCATCCTGGGGTGTATTAAGAGGAGTGTGGCCAGCAGGGCGAGGGAGGTTCTCCTCCCCCTCTGCTCTGCCCTGATGAGACCCCACCTGGAGCACTGGGTCCAGTTCTGGGCTCCCCAGTTCAAGAAAGATGAGGAACTCCTGGAGAGAGTCCAGAGGAAGCAACAAGGATGATGAGGGGACTGGAGCATCTCCCCTATGAGGAAAGGCTGAGGGAGCTGGGCTTGTTCAGAAGAGAAAGCTAAGAGGGGACCTCATCAACACGTACAAATATCTTAAGGGTGGATGTCATGAGGACAGAGCCAGACTCTCCTCAGTGGTGCCCAGCATCAGGACAAGGGGCAATGGGCACAAACTGAAGCAGAAGAGGTTTCAGTTGAATATGAGGAAGAACTTGTTGAGTGTGAGGGTGCCCGAGCCCTGGCCCAGGCTGCCCAGGGGGCCTGTGGAGTCTTCTTCTCTGGAGAAGGTGTCCCCATCTGGATGCTGTCCTGTGCCCCCTGCTCTGGGTGAGCCTGCTTGAGCAGGGGGGTTGGACTGGATGATCTCTGTAGGTCCCTTCCAAGCCCCCAACCCCTTCCATTCTGGGATTCTGTGACCTCCCCATCTGTAGACCATCCAGGAGCACAGGCAGAGATGCAGGGGCTGTATCAGGGACAGGCATTTATATCTCTGCCACACTGGACAGCTTCTCTTAGACCACCGTTTTGCTATTTTCCCTGGTGATCCAAGCTGTCTGGGGCCACCAGGACATGGTTAGCACAGTGCTGAGCCTTGACACAACTCTGTGCAGGGAGAGGTACAGGAATACAGCTGCACTGCTTGCAGCCCTGGAGTATGGGTGGAGAGGAGACATCTGCCTCAAAATCCTTTCCAGAGGCTGATAGGGAGACAGAGACTTCTTCACAGTGATTATGAGCGAAGTGTAGGTCATAACTTTATATTTTGTTCCACATCTAAGTAGATCTCTCAGTTAAAAATAACCACCTCCTCTCTGAAAGGCTGCACCAGTGGACTTGAGTGACGCTGGGAGGTGATCCCATGTTTCTACACGAGAGCTGATGATGCTTTTGCATAGAAGAGACCCAGTTTTCCATCCTGCCCTGCTCTGCCAGCCTGCTGTCTCACCAATTGACACACATGGCCATCAAGCAGCACCCTTGGCCTGTTGGGACAAGAGACAGCCAGACCCGTCCATGTGCACAACTGCGGTTTCAAGGTCCTCCTTGTCTCCTGCACCTTCAGAGCTCTGGCTGTTGTATCCATCTCTTGGCGGGTGTCATGTCCCATGTAGGGATTTGGCCCTGATGCAACGATCGTTGTCAGATAAAATTAACGGAGGTCATCTCATTCACACGGAGGCTGGCCAGCCACGCAGAACTGCGTGACAAGCTTTAATTAGATCCACAATGATCGTCCTCCCTGGGAGAGTTGTTTGGTGGCTTGCTCAACACATGCAACGTAAGTGGCTGGTTGCCACCATGTGCTGGAGGGCAGCTCCCAAGTGCTCCCTTCTAACGAGAGTGGGGAGAAATTTGTGTAAAACAAACTGGGATGGGGCTTGGGGGGTGTTTTCCTTCAAACACACACTTTTGTGCTGTTCCCTCCCACAATCGTGTGTTTGCTGTCACTTTTTCCTCCCACATAGGCACAATCGCACCTTTGCACACCCCATTTCTGCTTATGGCCATATGTTCTTCAGTCTTTCTCCATTCTGTTGCTCACAGGTCCCCTCAGTTCATCTCTATCACATGCTTGAGCTCTTTTTCTCTCTCTCAGAATAAAGTCCGATGGCTGAAACTCTTGCAGACAAGTGGGTTTATGGGGAATATTCCCCTCGTGCAAAGCTCTGCTGCAGGAGACCGATGGGGAGGAGGGCTGGTGTGACCACCCAGGTACGGCATTAGGTAGGTGGAGAAGACTGGTGCAGAGAGAGGCATAGGACCTTCATGGCATGGGACCAAGAAATGCCTTCTGCTATCAGCTGCAATTGTGTTAACAGTCAATTAAGTTACTTTGGACTATGGCCCAGGTTCAGCGAAGCCATTCTTTAGAGTAGGTCCAACCCAAAGCAGGAAGGAAACCATACAACCTGACTGAGCTGGTCATAGGCTTTCAGTTCTCTCTGCTCCAGGCTCCTACTACACTTTAGCTAATTACACATTTTCTACCCCCCCTTTCTTCCCCAGACCTGGCAGAGATCATATTTTGGAGAAAGCTTTAGGCATGATCTTACTGCGTCTTCCCTGATTAGTTCAGTATTTTGACATCCAGCAGCAGGAGTCTTCCCTGAGCAAGACCTCTGGGCTTTGGTCGGTGTGAATGAAAGGGAAGGAGAAAGCTGGCACGCTTGCGTTCCCACCGGGCCAAGTCCTCTGCTCCACCCACACTGCAAACAGCAGCTCCTTATCCCATCAAACCCCCAACCTCCTTCACAAGCTTCAGATGGCTTAGTTTTGTTTAGCCTTCCCTTTCCAATTCTTAACAAACTTTCTATGGGCTTGATTTAGAGCCAGCAGTGGTTCCCACTGAGATGCTGCCAGGCAAGGAATTAATTTGTTTGGATGGAGATATGAGGGGTCAGCGAGGCTGTCGCAAATTTAGACAAAGCTCAGATGTTGGACTGGCTGGTCATAGCATCTGGCTGTAGTGGACTGGACTGGATTTTTCTTTAGAAAGTCTCTGGGGCACAAATGGGGAAATAAATAGTGGAAGAGCAAGGATCTACCTGTTCTCACACACCTTTAACAGCAGACTTTCTTATATCTCAGGTGTATCTGGCATTCAGACTCGTTTGTGACCCTGCCCTATCTTATTGCAGCAGATATTGCTTCCATCCGAACTTCAGCCTTTTATTGTCCCGCCTTATTGCTGCCCAACTCTTACAACTCATTTGTCTGGATGATATTTTAATGAACAGAGGTGACAGATGATGCTGAAGTCTGTCTCCTTTGCCAGGTGATATGTGAAAGAGCGAAACTTCAGTGTGACAAGCTGTCAGATGGCTTTTCTGGATAAAATTCTGGATGCAAAGACAACTTGGAACCCAACCTCCACTCCATTGCATTTGCCTCCACAAAAAGGAACAAGTAATCAAACCCAAGGGCCATAACCTATCCAAAAAATAAAAGATGAGGAAAACCAGGCACAAGAACAAACACTTAGGAGGTAGGAAAGGAGTGAGACAACATAGCAAACGCCCCGTTCCCTGGTTAGCTGTTGACTGTGTCAGTCTTCTCTAACATCTCCCCCTGCTTAGCGAGCACTAGGCAATCCTTCACCATTTCTCTTCTCTGGCCCAAGGAGAATAATGAGATCTCCAAGGTCAATGTAATTACCTGCTCCTTCTCATTAAAGCAATTGCCAAATTATCCATTTAAAATCATTAGCCTCCCCGCCCCTTTCATTGCAAATGATTTATGAGGAGGTTATTTATTCCCTCTTCTTTTTTCCTGAACACCTTTCTAATTAGGAGTGGCACATTGAGGTCCCCCGTTCTCCAGGGTGGAATCCTGGTTATTGCAAAAGGGGGAGGATGGCAAGCTGGAAAATAAAGCAGGAAGCTATTTGTTTTAAAGGAATAAAATCCATCTCATGGCTGATACTAGAGAAAGGGCTCCAGCCCCAAGTCCTCCACTTACAGCCCGTGGGACAGAGCAAAAAACAGCTGTGTAGGGAAGGGTTTAGTAGATACTGGTTCAACCCTTGGCCATGCAGGACAGAGGACGATGGAGGGAGTTCCCTAATCCTTTAGTTTCCCACCCACCAAAAAGGCAAGAATTTTGGCCCATTGAAGCTGCTTGGAGCTGCATGGCTCTCTTCCCACTTGCAAGGCGGAATGTCTTCCTAGCAACACAAACCAGCAAGTTGCACTCGAACGCTGGCTGTTTCGAGCCAGCAGAACAGTCATGCTTGGCCAGGCTATGGAAAACACTCCGTAGATCCCCATTAAATGGGAGAATTTGAAAATTTCAGCCCTGTGCGATGATGCTGGGAGCTGCCAGAAGTGACAATAACCTTTTGTTGCAAGTGTTTGGAAACTGCATTGCTAATGTCGTGACAGTGCAATTAGATGTCATTTTTTCAACCGGTTTTAATGTTCTCTCCTAACACCACAGCTATGCGCCATCTGAGATCTGCCAGCACTCAGCCGACCCTGTAGCCAGCGACGTTATTCCTTTAAACCCAATACACTGTGCATCTTGTTACTGCAAACCTTCTGTGAACCAGCTGTGGGAACCAACTCTTTCCTTTTCTGGGTAATCCCAGGAAAATTCTTGTGGGGAGAGGGATGGAGAAGCGGCTTCTGGGTCCCGTGGATTTTGTCTGGCGTTGCGATGACGATGTGAGGATCTCAAGAGCTGCAGATGCAGCTAAGCACCATCATTTGTACAGCCATTTCTCTTCCATGTTGTTAACAAACGTGTCCAGGTGATGGGCGAATGAGCGGGGAGCTTCGTGATTTAGGGGACGGTGTTCACACACAGCTGCCATCCCCCAAATCATCGCAAATACCCACAGGCTAAAAGTCAAACACGTGCAGGATAAACATAACTGTGATAAAGAAGAGGAGCATAAAGGGACTGGACAGAAAATCAGGAGAGAAGTGGTCAAGTTCTGGTCTCACATCAGTTTTGAGCACCTGCTCCATGGGTATGAAAGGAGCAATTTCTAAAAGCTCCCTGACTGTGGCTGAGCAGAAGCTCTTGGTGTAAGTATAGCTATTAGCATGAAATATTTTAAAATTAAAAGAGTTAATTAAAATTCAAAGAGTTAATTAAAATTAAGAGAGTTGCATCACCCTTCTTGGTCTCTCAGCAGCCTAGCTTAAAAACCCAAGACCTGCCATTTCCTCCGAGCATCTTTTTTTATTGCCTGCAAATGAAGCCTGCCTTAACTTACTGACCTCCAACGTCTTTCCATTACTGGCCCTTGTAATTACAGGGTTGGTCTTGGAGGGTGTCCATTGGGAGTGAACAGGCAGGAATTTATTCCCGCTGCTGCTTGTGTTGCGGGAGGTGTTATGGGTACGTTAGGATCCTAGCTCTGCGCTTTCTGCCTCAGTTTCCCCATCAGTAAAAGGGAAATAATGACACTGGCTTTGGAGAACATGGGGAGTCAAGCACCTGGGGATAACTGCTTTTGAGGACTCCCTGGGCATGGTGGGCTTCACAGCCTCCTTGAGCACTCTTGACCTGAGGGCTTGTCCTACACCAGAAACAAAGTGCCTGTGGCCAAAAGCAGGGGGCAATCAGCTCTCCTAGTAGTGTTTTTCTGCAAGCACAGAAGGACGCTCAGACAGAAGGTGGAGTTTGTGGTTCCCTCCTGAGCCTCCATCGCAGCCCTGTTCCATCTCTGGGGCTTTCTCCCAGTCCTCCCAGGACCTTTGCCCTTTCCCTACCTGGTCGCTGGAGAAGGTTGGATGTCTCAGGGCTGGTTGTCCCATGTCTCAAGCATGGAAGTAGCTCCCTACTTCATCCTAATTCACAGTGAAGTGTCAATAACTGGTGGCTTTTTGGCGTGGGGAGGACATTTATCTCTCCCTGGGGAAAGATGGCTGTGCCTTGTAAGAGAGAGAACGTGAAGTCCCATGATGGGGTGATCTTTCCTCCATCACCTCCTGGTCTTTTGGGATGGGGGATGTCTCCCTTGATAGGTTTGTGCAGTGCGCAGCATGACAAAGTTCTCCTGGAGGAGCAGCTGTGGTCCTCCAGCCATGGAACCCTCTGAGGCTTGAAGGACCATCCCCAACCCCATGTCCTTGCTGAGGCATGTGCCCCAGCCTGGCTTGGCATCACGGGCAGGGACCAAAGGCCAGGTCTCCACCCTCCATGCTCAGTTTGCACCTGGCAGGCCTGAGTGGTTTGGGTCTGAGCTCCCTGGCGCCA